>CAKNXH010002324.1:31471-67309 GCA_932178445.1 Andricus quercusramuli
TCCGAATTAGAAAACTCCCGAATTATGAAATTCCCGAAATATACAAATCCCAAGTTTTAAAATTCCCGAATTATAAACACTGCAAAATTATAAACACTTTGAAATTCCCGAATCCGGGAAATTCCCAAATATTAAAATTCCTGAATGGTGAAATTCCGGAATAATAAAATTCCCGAATATTTTATGAAATTACCAAATTGGAAAATTCCAAAATAATAAAATTCCCGAGATTTTATAATATTACCGAATTTAACAATTCCCGACAGAAAATTGACGAATTATAAAATATCCGAATTATGAAATTCACGGATTTAAACAATCACAATTTTTTATGAATATTATTTATTTATTAAAAAATACAATAATCGAATATTTTTATTGGAAAATTATTTTCAATGTTCAAAGTTTCTATAATTATTGTTTGAATTTAAAATAATAACTAAAAAAATTATATATGTGGATGAAAGTTTAGAAAAAATTATTGTTATTCCAAATTCCAACAATAATTTATAATAATAATGATTCATAAAAATATTTGATAATTGGGAAATTTTCTGTCGGGTATTTTATTATTCGAGAATATTATAATCGGAATTTTTCAGTCGTCTCTCATAATATTGCCGAATTTGAAAATTCCCGAATAATAGAATCACCGACAGAAAATTTCCTGAATAAAAAATATCCGAAGTAGGAAGTTTCGGAAATATGAAATTCTCGAATTTAAACAAATGAAAAATTCCTGTTGAATAAATATTATTTATTTATTCAAAATACAACAATCAAATACTTTTTTTATATAAATTTTCGAAAATATTTTGAGCCTCGGGAAGCAGATTTAATTGTGATTTTGACTCACAAAATATCGTATATCATATTTATATAAAACGATTATCCTTAAATACGAAAAATTAAACTACTCTTTTTTTCATCCAATTCCAAATGAAATAATTTCAATTTTCTTATTTTCACTCGAATAGTATTATTGCATTTAATTGGTCATAAATTTCGGGTAAATTTCCATGAATTTTTCTAATATTTGTTTTCTAATATTCCAATAAATTTCGCAATTTTTTTATTTTTGGTATCTTTAACATCATGAATAGGTTTCATATTATCTCACGCACTTCTGCAAAACAATATGAATAATAAATGAAATAGTAAAATTGGAATGAATAAAAAATAATGAAAATAATAATAAATTAATGAATAAAATAAAATAATAACAAAAATAAAAAAATGAAGAAAATGATCATATAAAATAAATAGAGAAGAGTGGTCCTAAGTTGGCACTGTGTGTTAAGCTGGCACCCTCGCGTTTCTCAGAAATGGCGCGCGTGTCGGTTTAACCATTTTAATATTTTATCGTATGACAGGTTGGTAGACATGGACTTAATTTACGCTAACAATTCTCACTTTGGTTTTCACTTGACAGCGTGAACGAGGTTTACATTTTTCGTACAAACGGAATTCCATTTCCTTCCATTCTTGTGAAGCAGCTACAAGTGTTTAAATATGAAGCCTGATGAAGTCCATTTTTCATTGATATTTGTTTCGTGTGCGTAATAGCATGAAATGTATAAACATTCGTAGTGGTCCTAAGTCGGCACCAAGCAGGTGGTCCTGAGTCGGCACCTTTTTTTGTTATTTGTGTGGTATTTTGTTGTGTTTTAATTCCATGTCACTCGTCTCTTGTTGTTGTTTTTATTTTGGTTGTATTTTGACTGCATGTTGCTTGTTAGGTAGGTCTTCATCCCATAAATAAAGTTTGACAATATTCTTCATGTTTTCCCATTTTCAATGGTTCAAATTTGTCAATTTCCTCCTAAAACGTACATAACCTGCCCCTTTTCTTGCATTCGAGCGGAAAAAATTACGTGCTCAGTCATGAGGGGTGCCGACTTAGGACTACCATTTTGAGAACCAGAAAAAATCAACTTCTCCACTTTGTGCTGCATTTCGATCGCAAAAATCACTCGACACTGCTCCGAACGACATAAAATTCTAGATAAAGGATCGTGGTACCTGACTGAAGATATTTAAGTGCCATTAAACCCTGCTTACCCTCTGTTTTCGACAAAAACTCTTACTGTGCCGACTTAGGACCAACTCTCCCCTATAGCTCTCATGTTAGATGAAAATTTAATCTTACAAGTATGATGAATGACGTCGGAATTCAACTTGCGAAGGTAAACAATCGCAAGGTTTTTGCAATTACCTATATTTAAAAAAGCAATCTTAGTTGATTCGTAATGATTGATTAATCATAATTGTATTCAGGAATTTTTATTGCAGACATACTACATAGTTTTGATTATTATCACGTAATTATTATCATAGATACTTGCATTTGCCTGTAAATTTGGCCAGGGGAGAGGAAAACTGCAGAAAACCATATTCCCGAGTACAGTCGGTTTTCCTACTGTCGAATCCCGTGCCGAGATTTACTGCACAACCAATGTCATCACTCTTTATCCTCACGGTATGTCATTCAATGTCAATTGAAGTTCGATACCTGGCCAATAATCTGGAATAGCCATAGCTCCGCAAATTCTTCCTCTCATTAAGAACACCAAAAATTGTATGCCAGCAAAGTGAACTTCTTTTCGTTCAACAACTCGGAAGAGGAGATGCTCTAATTCTGGAACTACATTGTGTCCATTTTTAACGTAAACATACTTAGGAAGTGATGATTCAGGATCTTGCTCGACCACAAGGTATACACCCAGATAGGCGATAAACCATGTTCTTTCATCAGGATTAAAAAAACGAGGATCATCTAAAAAAGAAAATAAAGTTTTGGCATTTTAAAAAGATTAAAAATCAATCTTTCAAAATTCTTAACCAATGGTCTAGCTGGATAAGTATGTGAAAAGTGCCCTTGAGCCTTATCAAACCGGACTTGGTCCTATGGATGGTTCAGCCTTTTCAACCTTGAAGATGACCCTTCAAGGTTAGGTTTATGGTGTTCCAGTTTTTTGCGTATATCACGAATGTATATCTAGAAGGTTCCCGAAACATCTGAAACTGACAAAATATTGTTCTACACGAAATTCTCCTAATTGCCATATCGTTTCCAATTTATAGGACCACTGGAGCTTACTAATTTCTTTAGTAATATACGATTTCCTTCCAAGACCATAATTTTCATTTTTATTCACGTTCATTTTGATGAAATTAATTTAAATAATTTTTAATGGTCAACATTCTTTGCAAGTCTTCGATTGACTATGACATAACAACCATATCATCTACTAATGCTAACCCACGCACCATCACTGTCCTGAGACCCACACCTTCTTCGTCGAAGAGGCCATACCTAAACACTTGTCCATGTGGATAACTAATTTCAAAAATATTTTCAAAAGTATGTGATATTCATGCTGGAAACGGTATTTTAAAGTGTTTTCTAGGGTAATTATTCACATGGACAAGTGTCTAAGAATGGCCCTATTCAACGGAGAAGGTTTGGACTCGGGTCGGTGAGGGTGCGTGGGTTAGCGTTCGCAGACGATAAGGTTGTTACGGCAGAGTCAACCGGAGGCTTGCAAAGAATGTTGAGCATGGGCCTCAAAATTATCGTAAATAAAATAAAAATTATGGTCTTGGTAGAAAATAATAAATCGTATATGTTACTAATGAAATTGGTAAGCTCCAGTGGGCTTATAAAATGCAAAAGATATGGCAATTAGGGTAATTTCGGATAGGAAAATATTTTGTCAGTGTCAGAAATTTCGGGAAAATTCTAGAAGACTATTTTTATTGCGAGTAATGAGAAAGTCACTTCTGTTTTTACTAGAAAAGCATAAACGTGACATTGAGGGTTCATCTTCAAGGAAAGAATTTCCTTTTTGTAAGACAGCGTTACTAAATGTGCCACTAACGCCAAATGATTGAACAAGTGATATGACCGGGAATTTTATTGACCTGGAAAAAACTGGGAAATGACCGAGAATTTATTTAAAAAACCGAGAATGTACTTCTGATCCCAGAAAAATTCAAGTTTTCATAATTTAACTAATTTTGGTCAATTTAGAAAAAAAAAATTCCACTATAAGAAAAACATTTTGCATCTGTTTGCTTGGTGAGATTTTTTTGGCTGACTTAAGTTTGATAACAGAACTGATAATATTTCAAACATACAGAAACAATAATTTTCACAATTTAAAAAAAAAATGGATTTCACGTTTTATTCGCTTACTTCTCATTTATCCTGACTTGGAAGAGGGAATTTTAGAAAATAATTATTGTTTTTATTTCAGCACAGGAAGTTTCCACAAAGAAATATAATTTCACTTGGAACAGCGAATTTTTGACATGAAACTGGAATTTTTGAAAAGAATTATCGTTCGGATTTCGTAGAAAGGAATTTAAAAAAATCCCTATTCCAGGTTAGAATTCGTCACAATTTGAAAGCTCCTTCTTCCAAATTTTAGATAAAGAAAGTACTTCAGGTAGTTTTTAGAGTAGAAGTAGTATTCAAAGAAGAAATATTTCTGAATTATAATTGAAATTGAAAATTAATTTTTTTGGTTAAAGATTCATAATTTCAATTCAAAATTCATCTCTGTTTGATAATGTAACTATTTTGTTGAAATCGATTTTCTTAACTAAAAATTTAACTATTCCAGAAGCAAATTGAATTATTTTGCTGAAAATCCGTTTTTTTCGTTAAGGATTAGATTTTTAACAGAAAAATTTAAATAGGGGAAAGTCACCAGTTGCGGGCACTCTCCGGTTGTGGGCACCTCTGCGTAACAACTGAAAGGATACAAATATGCCGGATCTAACTGGTAGCATACTTGTATTCTGACAGTAGTTCGCAGTTTTCGAGGTGATACCAACGTTAATAGACGATTTATGCATTAGCTGCGATCATATTCAAAAAAATAAGTAAAAATTAACGCATTTGTAATTTACCAATATTTGAAAACTGTGATAAATCAAAGTGAATAATCTCAAACAGGTGAGTGTTATCGATATTTCTGCAGTATTTTCGTTGTGATTTAAGATGTCTCACTGATTTCTATGCAAGTTATGAAACATCACATTTTCTTGATGCACCGATAATGGTCGTGAATTCCGGTTGTGGGCACGTAAATGTAACCGGTTGTAGGCACATTTTTTTTTTTATTTGAAGCGTCTGTTCGACTTGAAATCTGTCAGATATCATCATTTATGCCGACATAATATATTTCATTAACGTTTTAACGTATTTCAGTCACGACAACCCCGAAGAAGTCAACTTCCGAAGTCAAAAACCTTTTTTTATATATTTTTGCCACTAAAGGCCTTCAAAATTAATAAGCCTTGAAATTTTTTAGGATAAGCTGCGTTTTTATTTAACTATCTCCATTTTCAGCGAATTTTCTAAGGGTGCCCACAACCGGTTACGATTTTTTTTGTGCTAAAAATAACGATTTCGCAAAATTGGTCTTAAAATTTTTCTACTTGACGGAATCATTGTACTTACTGTAGCAAAAAGTTAGCTAAGGCCTCTAGCTTTCCAATGAGATCTATATCCCCGCATAATATCGCCTCAAACGAAAATTATGGATCAAAAACGAAACTGTGCCCACAACCGAAGACTCTCCCCTACTCTATTTTTCGTTGAAAATTCATCTTTTTTGGATGAAAATTCAACTATTTGTTCGAAAATTGATGAACTTTATGGAAAATTCTTCTTTTTTTGTAGAAAATTATTATTTATGTTTGAAAGTTCATATTTTTGGTTAAAAATTCCACTATTCGAACAATTTGGATAAAAATTTGTCTTTTTGATTAAAAATTCAACTATTTCGTTAAAAATTCACGTCTTTCTTCAAAAAATCGATTGTTTTTTGGTCGAAAATTATCTTGATCTTTCAGAGTTAGTCTTCTTGTTTAAAAATTCTTTCTTTTTCTCTATTAAAAATTGAAGTATTTCAGTTAAATATTCACCATTTTATTTGAAAATTCATCTTTTAGGTTGGAAATAAAATTACTTAGTAAAAATTTAAACTCTTTTGTTAAAAATTAATTTTTTTGGTTGAAGATTCATCATTTTAATTAATTAATCTCTTGGGTTGAAAAATGAGCTATTTGATTGAATATTCCATAATTTTAGTGGAAAATTCACCTCTTTGGTTGAACATTCATTTTTTTACTAAAAATTTTATTCAATTATTCAATTTTTGATTGAAAATGATCTTTTTTAGTTAAAAATTCATCTATTTGGTCTAAAATTCAATTATTCTGGTTGAAGATTCATCATCTTAGTTGAAAATTCATCTTTGTGTTTCAAAATTCATAATTTTGTTTGAAAATGTAACTATTTCTTTGAAAGTTAGTTTTTTGTGTGGAAAGTAATTTTTCAACTGAAAATTTAACTTACCCGAATTGAATATTCCATAGTTTTAGTTTGATCTTTTTTATCAAAAATCCATTTTTTTTAAATTAATTTATTTCATTTGAAAATTAATTGTTCTAGTTGAAAATTAATGTTGTTGGTTGAAAATTCAACTATTCCAGTTGAAGATTCATCATTTTAGTTGAAAATTCATGAGTTAGTTTGAAAATTGTACTTTTTTTTTTAATCCGTTTTCCGTTTGTTGAAGACTGATTGTTTTAACTGATAGCTTAACTATTCCATTTTTTGTTAAAAATTGATATTTTTGGTGGAAAATTTGAGTATTTGTTCAAAAATTCATTTATTGTGCAATTTTGTACTCTGTTCTGTTAAAAGATGTTTAGAATGACAGTCATGAATTAAAATAAATGTTTGCATTTTGCAGCAAATATTAATGTTATGTTTGATTTACCGGGAACATTAAAAAACTTGTCCTGGGAAAACCGGGAAATGACCGGAAATTTGAAATCGTTCACCGAATCGCCACCCTGAATAAGCGCAAGGGTATGATATCTTTTGCCTAAAAGTGGGGAGGCTCTTGATCACTTGGGTTTGACCTTGAGCGACGCGACACGTTGACGTAATGACGGGCCGACCCTCATAAGTTTTTTGCGGTTTCCGAAAGATAATTTTGCAAATGTTACCAAAAAATGATGCATGATAAGTGTCATATCTAACCAGCTGATGGATGGCAACGCGTACGACCTGATGACTACTGGTACTGAGTAACCAGTGAGTCTCACTGATTAAACCAGTAAAGAAATTCCACTGAGTGATCCAGCGAAATCTCAATGATTGTCAGGGACACACTTCTGGCTAATTTAAATACTGGGATCCACTCGAAATCATTGAGATTTCACTTGTTCATTTTTTAGAGTAGGTGCAAACTCAGCTGCCAAAATTCTACCTTTCGGTTCTAAGTCAACCAAAAATTTATGCCATATTCATTTACTTGTTATGTCACTAAATTGCGGGAGAGGTGGAGCCTTAGCTCCCAAAACTTCGTAGTTTCCTTTATCATCTTGTGTTATATATATCACGCATTTTATGGGATGGCCTTGGTATAGTCCATAAACAGCACGTACAAAATAGTTGCCCTCAAGCCGATAATCATCATCTGGAACACCATGACAAGGTCGATCTCGAGGTCTTACAACTTCACATTCCCTTGCTATGAGTTCATTGTTTACAACATGTAGACTCACGAAAATTTTCTCGTGCAAAAATTCTATAGTCGTTTCTCTTGGATCTCGAAGTTTTCTAACTCTACGAGGAGTACTCATATACGGAGAATGATCATCTAGCTGGGGAGATGCTACTCCGGAAGGTTCCATCAAAGGATGTGAGGAAGCATTCGATACAAGTCCTCTACCTCGTCCTCTACGGGGTCGACTTCCTCCACCTCTAGGAAGAGCATTCGGAACATGATTTGACTGGGAGGAACCCTCTCCGGAATGTACCGGAAAAGCATTTAATTCTGTAAAAAAATTAAGATTATTGTTATTAAAAGAGATTACAGCGAACGAATTCATTTCAAATTAGGCAGGTTCTACACTTGAAGTCGCTGAATCTTTCAGGGACGAAATGTTGTCTTTAGAGGAAATTAGGAGATTGTGCTTCCTCATAGAGGAAGCTTTGTAATGGTATATTTTTCAGAATTTTTAAAATCATTTAATTAAACCTTCCTCAATTTGAAAATGTCTAATACAATGTTCTGAGCAATTGTCCGGCTGTGTGTGTGTGGGTGTGTGTGTAGATGTGAGAATAGAAAAGTTTTGTTGATTCAAGATGAATCGATTGACATTTATACATTGACATTTGATACATTTTATTGAAGAGTAAGGAAGCTATGGTAATACATAATATTTGAAAACACGGTTTTTTTTTAGTAAAACTTTGTTCACTAACATAATTCAAAATTGATGCAATAAAATAAAAGATTCCTTGATTCGCGGCAAATCGATTGATCCATAATATTAATCCACTTTATTCAAGATTAAGGAAGTAATGCTCATTTATAATATGTGAATCATATGTTTCAAACAGAGAAACTATTTTCTTCGAAATAATTCAAAGTTGACGCATGGAGAGAAAAGACTTTTTGAACATAATTATTTATTAATTTTGTATTTTTTGTAAATTTCTATTTTTTAATGTATCAAAATGAAGACTTTGGTTTGTCTATTAATGATAAGAATAACTTATACTTCCTCTCTGAGGAAGCAAATACATTCGCTAACGGGAAGCAAAGTGCTCGTGAAATGAGCACAATATAATTATAAATATTACTTTAAAAAGGGTTTCATAGCAGAAAAATAACTATAAACTTTAAAAATTGGTAAAATTAAAAAAAAAATTTAAGTTGTAACATTTTATGAAATTCAAAAAATTTCAAAAAATTTTCATAAGTGAAAAATGCACTTTAATTCCTTCAAAATATTTTAAATTCACATCAAAATAAAATAAACTTTTCAAAATAACTCCATTTTAACAATTTTTTAAAGTTCTGATTGTTTAGAAATTCTTAAAATCTTCGAAATTTCTATAAAAGTTCAAAATTGTTATAATATTTGAAATTTGTATAAAATAAAAAATTTGTATAAAATTTGAAATTTTCATACAATTTGAAAGTATAAAATTTTGAATTTGTATTATATTTAAAAAATTGTATGAAATTTGAAAATTTTTATAAAATTCGAAATTTTTATAAAGCTTAAAATTTGTTTGAAATTTTTAATTTTTATAAAATTTAAAATTTTCAGGAAATTTCAAATGTTATAAAATTATATTATTATATTTTATAAGATTTCAAATTTTTATAAAATTTTAGATTACAAATTTTTATGTAATTGAAAATTATTATAAAATTCAAAATTTTATGAAATTTCAATGAAAATTTAAACTTTTAATAAAATTCCAAAATCTTAATAAAATATCGAACATTTTATAATGTTTTCAAAACTTATAAAATTCTAAAATTCAATTGAAATCTTAAATTTTGAAAAATATTTTGAAAATTTTTAAATGTTTCAAAATTGATTTATAATATTTTTTATAAAATTGAAAATTGTATGAAATTTCAATAAAAATTTGAAATTTTAATAAAATTTCAAAATCTTCATGAAATATAAAAATTTTTATAAAATTTAAAAAATTCACCATAAATTTCGAAAATTTTCCTAAATTCATATTGAAATAAAAACAGAGTTTTTAAAAATTCCTTTTTTTTTAATTTGAAAATTGTTGGTACTTCCTAAATTACGAAAATTTTAAAAATATTTGAAATTTCATCAGTTTCATGAAATATTACAAAATTTCAAAACTAATAAAAATGTTCGAAGTCCTAAAATTTTGAAAATATTTTGAAAGTTTTAAAATTCTTAAAATCTTTAAAAAATTTATAAAAGTTAAAAATTGTTATAATATTTCAAAATTTTTATACAATTTTTATAATTTTAAAATTGTTAAAAAAATTTTTTAATTAAAAAATTTTTATAATTAAAAATTTTTCATAATTTTAAAATTTTTATAAAATTCTTATAATTTTAAAATTTTAATAAAATATTAATCATTTTGAAATTTTTGTACAATTTTTAATTTACATTTTGAGTACCTCGATTTAACATATTTCCAAAACTTGAATTGTTTAGAAATTCTTAAAATCTTCAAAATTTCTAAAAAAAAATTTGGTAAAGAAGGAACAGACCATAAATTTCAAAAAAATTTCTAAATTCATGTTAAAATAAAAATTAGGATTCCAAAATTCCTACATTTTTCAAATTTGGAAAACGCTCAACAAGTTTTTTCGATTTTTAAAATTTTCAAAATTTGTTTTAATTTTTTGTAAACTTGCCATCAATTTACAAATGTGCCCTAAATTTATATTCAAATAAAAGTAAAGATTCCAAAATTCTGAGAATTCATCAAAAATTATTAAATTTTGGAAAATTCCCAGATTTTAAAAATGTCAAGAACTTTTTTGATAAAATGTTAATAACTTTCCATAATTTAAGAATTTTATCTGATTTGAAACATTTGAAAAAATTGTTTGAAAATGAAAAATTTACAAAAATGTCCTGAATACGAATAAAATAAAGTTACAAAATCATAAATCTCCAATCAAAAATGTCTTTATTTTATTTTAATATGAATTTCAGACATTTTTAAATGGATATTTCTGGTAATTTCTAATTTACCAAAAGTTTAAAATTTTGTTTGAAATTTCAACATTTTTATGAAGATTGTGTCCAGTCGTCTAGTCGAATTTCTAGACGGCGAAACTGTACTGAAATTTTGAAATCGTACTAATCTTTTCATTTTAGAATAGAAGTTTAGGCTCTTTATTTGAAGAATTCTCAAATCGAAAAAGGACTTTTTTGCTTTAGAGTAAAATATAAAATTCACAAAAATCTAAAAGGCTGAATTGGAAGTATTTTTTTCTTCCTTTTATTTGTTCATTTTTTATTTCATAAAATTTTTAAATGTTTATAAATATTAAAATGTTTATAAAATTTCGGAGTGACTGGAAAATCCCGAAAAATAAAATCCCCAACACCGTAAAATTCCCGAATTGAAAAATTTCCGAATAATAGAATTTCCGAATTGGAAAAGTCCCGAATAATAAAATTCGCGAACAGTTTATAAAATTACCGAATTGGAAAATTCGCGAATAATAAAATTCCTGAATTATAGAATTCCCGAACAGTTTATAATATTACCGAATTGGAAAATTTTCCCAATTATAAAATTTCCGAATTGGAAAATTATTGAATAATAAAAAATAATGAAAATAGAAAAGTTTAATAAAACGACGCGATGGTATGCCATTATTGACTTGATTGACACAATAAGAAGGTCATATTTTGAAATTATAAACGTGATGTAGCCTGTCTCTAATTGACAAACATTGCTTTCTCATTGTTTGAACAAAGTTTAGAGAAAAAATAATTTTTTACAATGTTAAAGTGACAAAAAATCAAAATTAATTATGCACATTCAGGGTCTTATTCAATCGCTACTTTTCAACAGACTTTTGTTTTAGATTTTCAAAATTTGTTCGATTGCACATTTTTATAATTTTCCGTAGAAAATTACAATTATAAAGCAAATTTGTAAAAACAGATGCCTTGAATCAGGACGAAGTTGAGTGTTCAAAGAAGTTCATTTTTATTTTATAGCTTCTCTTTACGCAAAAGATACTTTATTGTCTCTCTAAACCAAAATCTCTAAACCACTAAAGATTATTAAAAAATAACTAATTCTATTAGTCAAGATATTTCCTAATTTAATAGTGAAAAATAATTAAATGCTTGGTAAAAATAAATAAACCTATTTAGGACTGTATATAACAATTTTGGAAAAGTTATAAACATGGAAAACGTGAAAAATATAAGAGTTTAATAAAACGAAGCGATTATATAGCATTTTTAACTCTATTGAAACAATAAGAAGGCCATATTGAGAAATTGTTAACATTGACCCATCTGTTCCCAACACCAAATCATCGCCTCTGATTGCTTGCACAAAGTTATTCTCATGGTCCTTCACACGTTGGCTTACCGCCCTCCCGGTTTCTCCAATATAGACTTTGCCTCCATTTACCATCACCCATCTCAAAAGCAAATCCAAATACAAAATGATTACAAAAACAGATAAATTGATGATGCAATAAGAAAGTACACTCAAAAAAATCAACATAAGCTACTAAAGAAAGAGAGAGAAAAATGACCACCATCCTAAATTACATTCAAGGTATCACAGAACAAATGGGAAGAATTCTCAACTAACACAACACGAAAACTATGTTTAAGCCACCTGCGAGAATAGGACAACTTCTAAGCAACCATACAGATAAAAAGGCACCTTTCAGTGACCCGGGAGTATAAAAAATCCCTTGTTACTCGTGGCAAAGTCCATATTGGAAAAACCGGGAGAGCGGTGAGCCAACGTATGAAGGAACCTGCGAGTAAAGTCAGGCTTGAACATTTCACGCAATCAGCACTAGCTGAGCATCATATCGAAACGGGACATAGCATTTCATTTGACGGAACAACCGTCATCGCAAAAACGTACAATATTTTTCCAAAAAAACATGGAGAAGCAATCGAAATCTCAAAACACTCTAATAACATCAATAGGGACAATGGATATAAGACCAATCGGATTTGGCTTCCCGTTCTCCCGGGTTTTTAAAAAAAGACTCGATTAGCCAATCAAGCTCGACCAGTCCCCACCATGGAGCGCTCTGGCCAATCACAGGCATCATAGAGAATACATATATAAGAACAACATAATCTGAAACTTCAGTTTCAGGCCAGCCCTGAAGAAGTGAACTGCAGTGTTCAAAAACGTCGGCAAGATTCATAGTTTCGCAGACTATTGAAACCCGAAAAAGCTTTAACAATTTTTAATTTATTATAATGAATCATCGTGAAAGCATCAAATCTATTATTAATTTGTATGATATTAGGCACACTTACGATGAGTACTCGTATGCGAAAAATGAGCATGTGGCTGAGAAAATCCTGCACCGGAAGGTCCCACCGAAGGATGTATGGAAGCTTAAAATTTGAAAAATATTTTGAAAGTTTCAAATTCTCAAATCTTCAAAATTTCTGAAATTTTCATAAGAGTTCAAAATTTTTATAAAATTTTAAATTCTTTTAAAATTTTAAATTTTTATAAAATTCAAAATTTTACTAAATCCTAATAAAAATTCAACATGACATACGTATACTTCTATTAAAATTTGTATGATATTACGCATACTTACAGTGAGTACTTGGATGAGAAAAATGATCATTTGGCTGTAAAAATTCTGCTCCGGAGTGTCCCATCGGAGGAGGTATGAAATCTTAAAATTTGAAAAATATTTTGAAAGTCTTGAAATTCATAAAATCTTCCAAACTAAAATTTTTTATAAAATTTCGAAACTTTATGTAATTGCAATAAAAATTTAAACTATTAATTCAATTTCAAAATCTTCATAAAAATTTCAAAACTTATAAAGTTTAAAAAATTCAACATGAATTTCCAAAATGTTCTTAAATTCATATTAAAATAAAAACAAAATTTCAAGAATAATAAAAAAATTTGGAATCTTAACATTTTTTGAAAATTTTGAAAGGTTTTAAAATCCTTGAAAATTTCTGAAATTTCTATTACATTTCGAAATTTCTATTATATTCATGACTTTTATAAAATTTAAATTTTCTATGGAATTTCCATAAAAATCTGAACTTTTAATAACATTTCAAAATGTTTATAAAATATCAAAATTTATATGAAATTTTTAAAACTAAAGTTTTTTAAATATTTTGAAAATTTCTATTAAATTTAAAAATTGTTGTAAAATTAGAAATTTTCATGAAATTTTAAAGTTTTTAAACACTTTTAAACTTTTTTATAAAATTCTTAAAACCCTTTAGAATTTTGAAAAATTTTGAAGGTTTTAAAAGTCCTGAAATCTTTAAAATTTCTAAGACCTTTATCAAATTTTCAACATTTACCTAAAAAATTTTCTAAAATTTCTATGAAATTTCCAAGTTTTTACCAAATTTGAAAATCCCAAAAATTTTATAAACATTCAAAACATTTCAAAATTTTTGGTTGATAAGAAATTGACCATAAATTTCCAAAAATTTCCTGAATTCAACATGACATGCGTATACTTATATTAAAATTTGTATGATATTACGCATACTTACGGTGAGTACTCAAATGAGAAAAATGATCATTTGGCTGTAAAAATTCTGCTCCGGAGGGTCCCATCGGAGGAGGTATGAAATCTTAAAATTTGAAAAATATTTTGAAAGTTTTAAAATTCATAAAATCTGCAAAATTTCTAAAATTTTTATAAAAGTTAAAAACTTTATGAAATTGCATCAAAAATTTAAACTTTTAATTCAATTTCAAAATCTTTATAAAAATTTCAAAACTTATAAAGTTTAAAAAATGTACCATAAATTTCTAAAGTTTTCTTAAATTCACATTAAAATAAACACAAAGTTTCAAAAATTCCTCATTTTTTTAATTTTGAAAGTGTTTAGTAATTGCTAAGTTACCAAAAACTTAAAAATATAAGAAATTTTATAAGTTTCTTGGAATATTACAAAATTCCAAAAATAATGAAAAATTTGGAAATCTTAGAATGTTTTTAAATATTTTGAAAATTTTGACATGCATATTAGGGTGTTCCAAAAAATTTTTATTTTTTTTTTGAATTTTTATGGGGAAACCCCAGAAATTTTTTCGAATCCACACAAAAATAAATCCATTTTTTTCGTTTCGAAAAAAAATGATATTTATGGGTGCCGCAAGCCCCATGAAGCTAAACATGTATTTCCCATAAGAAAAAAAAAACGATTTTGTAAATCCTCAATATTATCTCAATCGAGTTGAAACTCAACATTTCTCTTAACAATCAGCCATAAATTACGAGTAAAATATTACTTTTTAAATACCAACAACATAAGTATGTTTTATAGGGTTCCAAAGGAACCCCATAAGTGAAAAAATGGGTTTTGCGAGATTTTCACGGTAATTATGATTTTCTTTCTGTTTTTTCAGTGAAAATAATTTCTGGAACATGAAAGACCATTACATTCTGATGATTAGATGTTCACATAAATTGTTTAAACAATTTATTATTGTTTTTAGAAATTTTCTCATAGAATGGAGTTAAAAAGATGCGGATTTTTCACAAATTTTCCATTTGTTGTCCAATATTTAAGTAAAGGGAAGTAATAGTTCATCAATTTTGACAAGAGTGATTGTTTAAAAAATTTATTATTAATGTTAATAATATTCTCTTAAAAAAATGCCACAAAATTGCAGTTTAAAAAAAATCACTTCTAGTCAAATTTTCAGTTAAGATAAGTTAAGTAATTAAGTGGAGTCCAGAAAATCAATTGTTTAAACAATTTATTATAAGTATTAATAATATTATATTTGAATAATGCTAGAAAGATGCGGTTTTTTTTAATTTCTGGCTTTCTATCCAATTTTTATTTGGAGTGAAATAATAATGAATTCAAGTTACCAAAATAATTGTTTAAACAATTTATTATCATTGTTAATAATATTATCTTTGCTTGATTGGTAGAATGTTGTGGTTTTTTTCTGAAATTTTCAACTGTTTGTCTATTTTTCATTAGGCGTGACTTAATAATTAATTAGATTTAGCAAAAATAATTATTTGAACAAATTATTATTGTTTATGACTATCTTCATCTATATCAATGCCTGATAGTTGCGGTTTTTCGGCAATTTGTACATTTCTGTCCTTTTTCACTTAGAGAGGTAATAATTAATTATAGTTAACAAAAAAGTTGTTTAAACAATTTAACATTGGGCACACTTACGAGGAGTATTCGTAAGCAAAAAATGATCATTTGGTAGGGAAAATCCTGCTTCGGAAGTTCCTTCAGGAGGTGGGGAAGCAGTTGTTCTTAATTTTTTACGGGATTGACTTTCTACAACTCTACGATGAGGTTTTGTCTGGGAAGAAGGTTCTCCAGAAGGTTCCGGAGAAGCATTTAATTCTGTAAAAAAAATTATTGTTATTAAAAAATAATACAGCTACACTTGAAAGCCGCGGAATCTCTCGGGGACGAAATAATTATGCTCTTTTTAGAGGAAATTAGGCGATACGTATCTTACCGATTTGAGAAAAAAAATGTCTAGGATGTTATAAGAATTTCAGTTTTGTGCTCAATTCTGCAGAAAACCTTCAATTTTTCTTCTTTGAATCAATAAAAAAAAAAACTTTGAATCAATTTTTTTTTAAATCAACTAGCAAATTTTGAAAAGATTTAATAACAGCAGAACAGATGCAAACTTTCAAAATTTTGAAAATTTCAAACTTGTAACATTTTGTAAAGTATCGAAAATTTTGAAAATTTCAAAAATTGTTTGCTAAATAAAAAATGCACTTTAATTTCTTTGAAATATTCTACATTCACATAAAAATAGAATGAAATTTCAATTTTGAATTTTCAAAAGAATAGTCATAATAATAATTACAAAATTTCAATGAAATTTAAATTTCGTAACAAAACTTATAAAAATTCCAAATGTTTTTATAATTTGCATAAATAAATTTAATATAAATTCATTTTTATGCATTTCTGAACGAAAAATAATAATAATAATTACAAAATTTAACATTTTCATAAAATTTAAAATATTTACAAAATTTAAAAAAAATTATAAAATTTGAAATAAAAATTTTTTATAAAATTATAAATTTTTATAAAATTAACAATTCTTGTGAAATAAAAAATTTTCATAAATATTATAATATAATATTTCAAAATTTTTATAGAATTTGTATGAATTTTTATGATTATTACAGATAAATTCATTAGAAATAAATTTGTTATAAATTTTTATAACATTTTTAGAAAATTTCAAAATCTTTATAAGATTCAAGATTTTTATAAAATTTCAAAATCTTCATGAAATATAAGAAATTTCACAAAATTTCAGAACTTACAGAATTAAAAAATTTTTAGATATATTTCCAAAATTTTCCTGGATTCATATCAAAATAAATACAAAGTTTTTAAATTTATCGTTTTTTTTAATTGGAAAATTTTTGGTAAGTCCTAAATTACCAAAAACTTAATAATATTAGAAATTTTATAAGTTTCTTGAAATGTTACAAAATTTCAAAACTAATAAAAATGTTTGAAATCTAAGAACAATTCCTGTGAAATCAAAAATTTTCATAAAATTTTAAGAGTTTATAAAATTTAAAAATTTTATAAAACTTAATAAATTCTCTTGAAATGTCAAAATATTTCGAAAATAATAAAAAAATTTTAAATCATAAAATTTGGAAAATTTGGAAATTTTTTAAGATTCTTAAAATCTTCCAAATTTCTACAAATTTTATAAGTATTGAAAATTGATATAATATTTCAAAATTGTTATAAATTTGGTATAAATTTTTATGAATGATATAGATAAATTCATTATAAATAAATTTTTTATAAATTTTTAGAAAATTTCAAAATCTTTATAAGATTCAAAATTCTTATAAAATTTCAGAATCTTCATGACACATAAAATTTTTTACAAAATTAAAAAATTTTTTAAAATCGTAATAAATTTCTACAATTTTCCTAAATTCATATTAAAATAAATACAAAGTTTTTACAATTCTTCATTTTTTTAAATTGGAAAATTGTTGGTAATTCCTAAATTACCAAAAACTTAATAATACTAGAAATTTTATAAGTTTCTTGAAATGTTACAAAATTTAAAAACTAATACAAATGTTTGAAATCTAAAAATTTCAAAAATATTTTGAAAATTTCTAAAATTTCTATTAAATTCCAAAATTGTCGTAATATTTCAAAATTTTTATAAATTTAACATTTTTATAAAATTTTAAACTTCTATCAAATTAAAAATTTTTATAAAATCTGGAATTTTCATAAAATTTAAAATAAAAAATTTTAATAGAATATAAAATAATCATAAAATTCAACAGTTTAATAACATTCCTAAACTTTTATAAAATTTAAAATTTTATGAAATTTCAATACAAATTAGTATTAATTCTATTCAATTCTATTCCAAAATCTTTATAAAATATCAAAATTTTCATACAATTTCAAAATTTATGAAGTTTAAAAAATTTACCATAAATTTCTAAAGTGTCCTAAATTCATATTGAAATGGAAACAAAGTTTTAAAAACTCCTTGTCTTCTCAAATTTGAAAGTGTTGGGTAATTCAATATAAATACATTTTTATAAAATTTCAAAATCTTATAAAATTTTAGATTTTTATAAAATAAAAAATTTCTATCAAATTTAAAATTGTTTGTAAAATTTCCAATTTTCATGAAATTTAAATTTTTTATAAGATTTTAAATTTTTAATATAATATAGAAAATTTTTAATAAAATATACAAAATTTTCTAAAATTTCGAAACTTATAAAATTAAAAAAATTTACCATAAATTTTCAAAATTTCTTGAAATGTTTTAAAGTTTCAAAAATAATAAAAATATTTGAAATCTCGAAAGTTGAAAAATATTTTGGAAATTTTGAAAGGTTTTAAAATTCTTAAAAATGTCTAGAGTTTCTATTAAATTTCTTGAAATTCAAAGTTTTCATACAATTTCAACATTATTATAAAGTTTTGAACTTTTTTTATCAAATTTTCAAAACTTTTAAAATGTCAAAGGTTTTACTATTATTATTATACCATTAACTCATTTCCCTTTCGAAGTAGGCGCGACTCAATCGGTGAGGAAGGGAGCAATGTTAGGAAGAATTTCGCTACAATTTTTCTAAAATTTTTATTAAATTTCAAAACTTTTAGAAGATTAAAAAAATTCCACAATTTTTATAAAATTTCAAAATTTTCGGGTAATGAGAAATTTACCATAAGTTTCCAAGAATTTCCTGAATTCACCAAAAAATGCTTGTACTTATATTAAAATTTGTATAATATTAGGCACACTTACCAAGAAAATTGATAAAAATTTCGATTATGAATAGTAGAATCCTATTGTCAATCTTCATTTTTCCAGATTTTCCTGCACAGTTTTCATGAAGGATGACTGAGAAATATGGCAGATTTTCACCACTATATATGCTATACACTGTCCTTAAGAACTATTCATACTCACAATGTGGCAACAATACTATACGTGGCGGAGGCAATGCAATCAATATCTTTAGACTAAAACAAATAGTTGAAAGTACAAACATTTCATAGACATTGAAATCTTTTTTTTTTCCTTGTAAGATATCAGGGCCACCGGAAGCAATTTTCTTGTGGAGTTTGGAATTAACTGCAATTTTTTAACTTTCAACGCGGCAGTTAAATCTTCAAACAACAAAGATTTTCTACCGAAAGAAAGAAATGTTTAACCCAAAAAGACAAATTTTCAACCAAACATTCGAATTTTTAACAAAATTTTTTTTATAAATTGAATCTTTAACCATATAATCTAATTTCTGACTCACAAAAATGTATTTGAAATAATTGACAAAGTTTAATAAATCATAATACTCATGGTGTTCAAAATGCAATGTTTTTCTTTTTCTGAAATTTTTTCATATCGTGCGTTGTTTGGCTTAAAATGTTAATTTATTTTTCAATTTTGTACAAGCTATAACTCCGGTAATTTTTTTCAACAAAAAAAGTCATAAGGATAAATTGTTTTGATTTTTTGGTAATACTAATAACCGTACATAGAAGTTTCAAATCTTTAAAAAACGTGGTTTCAGAAATTTTAAAAATGTGCTCACTTTTTGCATTTTCATCCAAAATAGCTAGCTGACAAACATATTCGTAAAAACCGTTTTTTATTCAGAAATAGTTAAATTTTCTGTTAAAAAATTAAATTTCAGCTAAAAAAGAAACAAATTTTTCACTAGAATATTTGGATTTTCCATGGAGATGAATTATGACAGAGACCACTGAAAAATCCCGAAAAATAATATTCCCGACACTGTGAAACTCCCGAATTGGAAAATTCCAAGATAATAAAATTCTCGAATATACAAATTTCCGAATAATAAAATTCCCGAATTGGAAAATTCCCTAATAATCAAATTGCCGAACAGTTTATGATAATGCAGAACTGAAAAATTCCTGACATTTTATAGTACGACTGGATTGTAAAATTCCAAGATAATAAAATTCTCGACTATAAAAATTTCGGAATAATAAAATTCCCGAATTGTAAAATTCCTGAATAATAAAATTCCTGAATTATAAAATTGTAATTTTATAATTATATTATAATTATTAAGTCGGCACTGTGGATTAAGCCGGCAGTCTCGCGTATCTTAGAAATGGCACTCGTGTCGATTTAAGCGCGAATGGCAACCATATAAAAAAAGGTAGGTAAACGGCGACCACGATTCTGTCAGAGTGGCTTATCCGAAACCAAAAAAAAAATTGGTTGATAATCAATAGGTGGATGGCTATCGCCAGAACTAGGATTTTTTGAAAATCTTGAAAATTCAATTTGTTATATGCTTTTAAACATTAAAACCCAAAATTTCATGATTTTTTGCGACTATTTAAAAAAAAAAAAAAAACCGGTTCAATATTTTTCAAAAATCCTAGTTCCGGCGATAGCCATAGGTGTGCTGAATGTACCATTAAAATTTGAAAGCAATCGATTGAAACGTTTTTGAGAAATCATGGTCGCCAGTTTAAAAAATGTTGTTTCGATAAAAACGCGTTTGAAAGTTCGGGTGTTATAGCTGTTACGCCACTGACTGTAAAACCAAAACTACTCTCTAAATCCGAATTAGTAGAAATTTTACTAATTCAATAAGTAGCATTGTATCTGACTGTTAAATTAGTAATTTTATCACTTTCTACTAAATGAAATGGTAAGATTCAGGTTACTAAATGAATTAGTGAGGGTATTCTACTAATCTGTTTAGTAGTAACAACTCACTAATTCGAAGAGTAGAAATCAATTGCTAAGGAAACATAATTTAACAATTTTTAAAATACATTCTGCTGCTTTTTGAGTTTTAATTAAAAAAGGTTAGTGTTTTGTCAATACACCATCTATTTCTCCAATGCAGCCAAAATGATTGTGAATAAGTGGATTCTGATGGCAAAGAGTGGGTTAGAACTGCACTTGGTTGCAGGGTGAATCGTTTATCTTAGCTTCTTTAAAATGGGTAAGATTTTGTTTAATAGTAGTAATTAGGTGAATAGCTTAAAGGGAACTGGGAAAGTGTCGTTGAAAAAAGTTAGGTCAACTAAAACTTATTTTCAGAAAAATAGAAGACTTCGAGGAATACTGTGTGCAGCAATTGGTTGAATTCATAAAAACCACTTAGATTTAGAAACTGTGGCGAAAGTGGAAGGTATGAAAAGCAAGTATTCGCTTATTCATATTTTTTTTTCTGAAATTTGCAAGTAAGTCAACAAGCTAACCTTCAAAAGTGCACTGGAGTTGTCCAAACGTCCGAATGTAAATCATTATTACATATTCCATTTACATGTATGATATGACTGCTTGTCGTCTTTGTACAATGCGTTTTTTCGAAGTCAAAACGGCTTTTGAATTTTTCATAATAAAGAGCAAATTAATCAAGTATGTCTCTAACCTCGGAGAATTCAATCGGGAAATTCTAACTTTCTAAGTGCTGCCTTAAAAATGTTGCTTCAAGTAGGGTAAAAGTTGAATAATAGTCTTATTCAAAACAAATTTGTTTTTCGTACGAACAAGTGAATGTAAAATTGATTTTTTTAATGAAGTTTCTAGTATCTATCGAAAATTGAAAATGATGTACTTCTTGTAAATAGTTAGTATTTTCCAGTCAACACTATTTTTCAAAATATAATATTGATAGCAGACTATCTTACATGAAAGTCGACGTACCATATAGTAATTAACTAATAGTTTGATAAATATTTTATTTTTTGATCTATAACTTGCAGAAAACTCACTCAACATAAATTAGAAGATATGTAGAGGGTTAAAATTCAGAAAAATTAATTTGAAACTTCTAAGTCGAAATTTTGGGTTAAAATTTTCATTTCATTGTTGTTACGAATGAAGAGGTTGTTTTAAAGAAGATTTCAAAGTATTTTTTATGTTTTAAACTTACACTTTTGAGGCAGCCCTTATAATCACCAGATCTAGTTTTACTAAGGCACAAAAATGATTATTTAACCTAAATTTTAAACAGAATCTAACACTCTTTTGTCTTCAAAAAAGCCTTTTTTGAACCACCCTGCTGATAAACTGCGGATACGTTAAAATGAACGTATCTACATGCTTCAAAGCGCGAAAATTTTAATTTAGTTTATTTAATTTTTTTAATGAAAATTTAACTATTATACTTTTTTTGTTTTGAAAATTGATCGTTTTTAGTTTAAAATTCGAATACTAATCTTCTTTATGGAGAATTCAACAGCTTTGTCTGCAATTTTTTCCCTCCCTTGACTGAAAAATCTTCTTAAGTTGAAAATTCAACTCATGTTGAAAAGTAGTTTTTTTGTCGAATTTAAGTGTTTCTGATTAATTTTTTTTTTTTATGTCAACTACTACATTTCTTGTTCAGAATTCATCTTTTTTGAATAACAAATTTAATTGCTGAGTTGAAAGCTGAATTTTTGGTTTAAAATTGATTTTTTTTTGGTTCAATATTCATTATTTTAATTAAAAATGTATCTCTTTGGTTAAAAAGTTAGCTATTTTCTTCAAAACTTGTTTTTACTTTAATAGAAAATTAATTCGTTTCGCAACTGAAAATGTCATTATTCCAGTCGAATATTCCAACATTTTAGTTAAAAATCCATCTCTTTAGTCTAACATAATACAAAATTAAAAATGTTACCATTCAATTTTAGGTTGAAAAATTATCATTTTTAGTTGAAAATTCAACTATTTCAGTCAATGGTTCACCATTTTAGTTGAAAATTCATCACTTTGGCTGAAAATTTGCTTTTTTCTGGAAAATTAATTTTTTAAACTGAAAATTCAACTATTTGTATTTTGTCTTTTTCAGTTGGGATTTCTTCTATTTTCTTCAAAAGACGTATTTTTTGTAGGAAATCATTCGTTATGTTACAAAATTAATCTTATTGTTTGAAACTTTATCTGTTTGGTGGAAAATGTAAGTATTCCAGTGAAGAATTCATAATTTTAGTTGAAATTTCATCTTTTTCATTGAAGATAAAAAAAACTAGGTTAAAAGTTACACTTTTGTTAAAAATTAATTTATTCCAGTAAAAGATTCATCATTTTAGTTCAAACAGTTTTTTTCTGGAAAATTAATTTATGTTCAGTTGTAACTATTCTATTTTAGGTCGAAAGTCGATCTTTTTTAGTTCAAAATTCAACTGTCAACTAACAAATAAAAATTTGTTTGAATTATTATTCAAATTCATAGACTTTAAAGACATATTCAAGAAATGATTGATTATTTTTTTAGTATTATTTGATTATTTAATTATGTAATGGTGCCAATATATTTGAGAAAATCTTGTAATATGATTTGTTGAAGATTTCTAAATTAAAAATATTAATTAAATCCCCAGAAACTGAAAAAAGAATTTATAATAAACTCGCGAAACTGTGGCTTCGGATTGAACTAACTTGTTGTTTAATCGGACCTATTCCGACTTTAGTAATTCATTAATATATTTCAATAATATCCTCTTCGTTGAAAAAACAGAAAATTATTGAGAATTGTAAATATTTTCCAAAATCCAATGACTTTCCGGCAAGATGACCGATTTTTTATGAAAAACGTTTTATAATACCAATTTTTGATATAAAACGTTAACCTAACTTAAAATTGTTAAAAATCGGAACTCTTGATGCTTATTGCTTAAAAATGCTAATTTCCAATTTAAAACAAAAATTACACAACCTAAAATTTTGAATGAATTTCAAGTCTTCTTCGAAATGTTCTGATTTTATAATATTTTTTTATCCAGCGAAAAGTGCTAATATAAAACATGTGTAATATTTTCAATAATTTATCAAACAATTTGAAATTTTTAAGTTAATTTCTTAAAAGTAATGAATATTCGAAAAGCACAATTCACTTTAGGTAAAAGTCATATGATTTTTATCCAATTAAAATGTACAGAAGCTCATTCTACTCCTTGAAAGGTCCTTTACAATTATGTTCATAACGTTTTCATTAAATATCATATAGTAAATTGTTTTATCTGAAATATAAATCAATATTATTTTAGAATAAAATAATTTCCATAGAAGCAAGACGAATAGAATTGTAATGAAACTTTGGAGGAATGGAATGAGCTTTTGTAAATTAAAATGGAATGAGAATGATGCAAAAACAGAAATAGTTATGCAAATCACTACATGTCATAACCATGTGAGTGCAATTTTTTTGAAAATATGTTTTATTGGCTTAAAAAGTCTCTAAAATTCTACCTGACATTGTGGTGAAAGGATATATCCAAATTCGAACCGATAGTGGGATTTTATCTCGATAATTCGTGATTAATCATACGAAAATTTAAATCTTTGTATATGGTTACATCCTCTTATTGTGTTAAATACTTACAAAAGAAAAATAAACTACATATTCTGTATACAAGTAACGCTGTGATGATGCAAAATCCATTTTTTTAAAGAAACGATTTTTTCTATTTAATTTTTCACTTTTCAGCATTCTATTTTTCTCGTCAAGCGTTTATAATCTTCCAGGCATATGTTTTTTGTTGACTGGGATTTTATAAAATGAAAAAAAATAAACCAAAATCCATAGAATAGCACGGTTTTGACAGAATTCTATTTTTGACGAGCTGTCTCCCGAAAAATATTAAATTTTTAAAAAATTTGTTTATTAATATCTCTAGAGCAGCATCAAATCTCAAATGGAATTTCTAATATTTTATCATTCGATTTTGGAGATGGTTTTTTTCTCTCTCCTGAAAAATTTACCCCAACGGACTTACATGATTTTGCCGCCTCACCCTTCACTTGTAGATCGAATTTTCAAAAACATACAAATACATTTTAGACAATGGAATTTTCAAAAACAACAAAATTTTCTAACCACCTCAAATATTTTTTTAAAATTCAGGATATCCCTAGAGGGTATGAAAATGTAAAAATAAAATATAAAGGAACGTATAGTTGTGATGGATATGAATTTTACACAAAAAACCTGTGGGACAGACTTTAAATTAAATTTGAAAATCCTTAACTCAAAAATATTTAAATATACTTTTAATTTTTATATTTTCCTTATAATATTGTTATAATAATATAATATTATTTGACAATTTTTCATTTTGAATTTGTAGCTTCGAATAGGTGCGTAACAAGACATTTTGCATACTTTTTTATTTATTATTTCTAAAGGAAGTCTCCCTAAATTTGGAAACTTTATTAAATTTTGCTTTGATATGATTTCAATACTTTACTCAGATTATATTAGAATCAAGTTATTATTCAAAGAAAAAGTGGGAAATGACTCAGACTTAAAGTGGCAATTACAAAATACATATTCCAAAAAATATAGATCTTATAATATAAATCTTTTTATGAAAACTTTAGTCACGGCACTGGTCGTTTCTCACAAACGCTGAATCAATTCCTCTAGTTAGTATATAAGAAAGTTCCAAATTTCATCTCTCAATGTGAAGCGTGCGTCAACGTAGTTACGTCGAAAGCGTCTTATATGTGTAGTATGTATATTATATTAGGGTTATTTATATGTATGTTATATGTGTTTGATAAGGTTGACGTGTCGTCAGTGTATTTGTAATGAAATTGTATTTTGATTGGCTGTGACTGACTAATCTGTATGTAAGTGTATGCTGTGGACAGTGTATAAAGTTTTTTTTTTTTTCTATTCACAGACGGTTACGGTTTACCAAACTGCCAGTTAAAGTTTCTCGAGCGTCAGTGATTCCTTCATGCCTTTTTTGTAAACCCACTTATATTTTCTACTAAGCCCTCGACCGCGTTTTACCCACCTGATCAGTAATCTTTATCTAAAGTTTGCTATATTATACAATTATGTGCATTAAAATCTCAACTACCAAGTGCAGTATTAATTAAAGTACAGTTCAGAAGATATTCGTGTCAGTTTGTCACACTTTCATGTTTGTGAATTAAGTATTACCGAATTTCGTTTTACCAAACTAGAAATGAAATTTTATCAAAGTGTCCATATGTTCCTACTTTTCCCAACTGAATTTGGTAAAGTTTCTCGAACTATTTTTCTCCGTGTGGAGATTTGGCCAGGGCAGAGGAAAAGTGCAGGAAACCATCTTCGCGAGTATAGTCGGTTTTCCGTCTGTCGAATCCCGAGTCGAGATTTACCGCACAGCCAATGCCATCACTCTTTATCATCACAGTATTCTATTCAATGCCAATTCATGTTCAATAGCTGGCCAATAATTTGGAACAGCCATAGTTCCGCAAATCTGTCCTTCCTTTGAGAACACCAAAAATGTTATGCCGGCAAAGGAAACTCTTCTGCGTTGAGCCTTTCGTGAGAGGAGTTCCTTTAGATCTGGAACATGATTGCTTCCATCTTTAAAGCAAACATACTCAGGAAGTGATGATTCAGGATATCGGCCAACCGCAAGGTATACGCCCTCATAGGCGATAAACCATGTTCTTTCATCAGGATTGAAAAAGCGTGGAGTAGCTGAAAAAGAAGATGAAGGTTTGGCATTTTAAAAAGATTAAAAATCAATCTTTCAAAATTCTTAACGAATGGCCTAGCCAGATGAGTATGTGAAAAGTGTCCTTGAGCCTTATCCAACCGGACTTGGTCCTATGAATGGTTCAGCCTATTAACCTTGAAGATGATCCTTCAAGGTCACGTTTACGGTGTTCCAGTTTTTTGCGTATATTTCCAATCGTTTTAGACGGTTTATAATCAACCTGAGGTCCAATTAAAGATCTTATACAAAATATATGTAATAGGGGAAGTTGCCCAGTTGTGGACATTACCCGGTTGTGGGCACCTTAGCATAACTTTCGACAGTGATCAGAAACAGCTGATCTGACGATTGTCATTTGTGCGGCATATTGGCACGATGATTTAGTGCTGAAACTGAAGTGAACAGACGCATTCGCGTAGTAGATACAGTCGATTACATCTTTTCATGGGTAAAAATCGACGGTGATGTAGTTTTTTCTTGTGTTTGAATTGCGATTAACCGAAGTGAGTTGTTGCAGAAAAGTAAGTATCCTATATTTATAAAGGGAATTCAATACATTTTGTGATTTTATATCGGTTTTATCGGAATTTTTGGACTAAAAAATTTACTGGTCATTTTTTGACAGTTATACATTTTCACATGTATGTATTTTTGTTCTCGAGAAAATTCGACCTAAAGTATTTGAATTTCTCGCTAAAAATTGTTGAAAGAAATTATCAGGTGTATTCATTATGAGATATTTAATTTGACCCTAGGTTGATTAAAATCGATCTAAAATAATTCGAGATATACGCAAAAAACTAGAAAACCATAAACGTGACCTTGAGGGGTCATCTTGAAGGAAAGACTTTCCTTTTTCTAAAGCACACATAAGACCATTTCCGGTTGGATGAGGATCAAGGGCACTTTTTACATACTTATCCGGCTAGGACCTTTTCTAATAAAAATTACTAGAGTTTTCAAAGTACTCTCTGAAACAGAAACAGTGGAATTGTCACTGGTTGAATCAGTATTTTGAATTATCACTGATGAACCAGTGATTTTCCGACTTTGACTGGGTGCTCCAGTAAATGACTCAACTAAGACGGTGTTACTGAATGAACCAGTGACGCGAAATGATAGATTCAACAAGTGATGTAGCGCACTTCTAAATTTTTTATTAGTGTTTGTGTTCGAGGGATTTGTGGCCTCGACCGGTAAACCGGGAATGACCGGAAAAAGACCGGGAATTTTATTGACCTGGAAAAAACCAAAAAATGAGCAAGAATTTATTTTAGAAACCAGGACTTTACTTCTGATCGCAACAAAATTCAAGTTTTTATCATTTAAATCATTTTTGTCAATTTAGAACAAAAAATTTCCACTAGAAGAAAAATCTTTTGCATTTTTTTGGTCTGTGAGATTTTTTCCGTTGACTTGAGTTTGATAATAGAACTGATAATATTCCAAACATACAGAAACAATCATTTTCTCAACTTAAAAGAAATGGATTTGTCACGTTTTATTTGTTTTACTCATTCAAATTTTAGATAAAAAAAGTAATTTAAGTAGTAGTAATTTAAATATTTCGGAATTAAAATTGAATTTAAAAATTATTATTTTTTTTAAGAATCATCATTTTGATTGAAAATTCATCTCTGTTTGAAAATGTAACTGCCTTGTTAAAAACCGATTTTCATAACCAAAAATTTAACTGTTTTAGAAAAAAATTGAACTATTTTGCTAAAAATCCGATTTTGTTTCGTTAATGATTAGATTTTTAACAGAAAATTTAATATTCTATTTTCGGCTGAAAATTGATCTTTTTGGATAAAAATTGAACTATTTATTCCAAAATTTATATATTTTGTGGAAAATTCGTCTTTTTTGTAGAAAATTAATTTTTATGTTTGTAAGTTCATCTTTTTGGTTAAAAATTCAACTATTCTAGTTGAAGATTCATCATTCTAGTTGAAAATTCATAAGTTTGATTGAAAATTAATTTCTTCAACTGAAAATTTAACTGTTCCATTTTTGATTAATAATTAATTTTTCCTAGTTCGAAATTCAACAGTTTAGATGAAAATTTGCCTTTTTTAATTGTAATTGAACTATTTCGTTGATAATTCATCTCTTTTGTTGAAAAATCGATTTTTTGAATAGAAAATTATCTTTTTCTTTTAAAGTTCACCTTTTTGTTTAAAAATTCTTCCTTTACGTTACAAATTGAAGTATATATCAGTTAAATATTTATCATTTTAGTTGAAAATATCATCGTTTAGGTTGGAAATAAAATTAGTTGGTGGAAAGTTAAACTCTTTTGTTGAAAATTAATTTTTTTTGTTAGATTTATTCAATATTTATTTATTTATTTGAGATTCATAATTTAAGTTCATTCATTTCTTTGATTAAAAATTAACAATTTGATTTAAAACTGGTTTCTTCTTTAGATAGGAATGATTTTTTTTTGAATGAGTCTCATTATTGCTCCAAATGAATATTCCATAATTTCAGTTAAAAATCCACCTCTTTGGTTGAGCATTTATTTTTTGACTAAAAATTTTATTGAATTATTCGATTTTTGGTGAAAAATGATCTTTTTTATTTGAAAATTGATCTTTTTGGTGAAAAATTCAATTATTCTAGTTAAAGATTCATCAGTTTAGTTGAAAAATCATATTTGTGATGTAAAATTCCTCACTTTGTTTGAAAATGTAGCTATTGTTTTGAAGGATAATTTTTTTTGTTGTAAGTAATTTTTTGACTGAAAATTTAATTCACTCGAATTGAATATTCCATAATCGTAGTCTTTATCTTTTTTAGTAAAAATTAATTTTTTCGCTTAAAAATTCATTTATTTCAGTGAAAAATTCATTGTTTTAGTTGAGAATTAATCTTTTTCATTAAAAATTCAACTATTCCACTTGAAGATTCATCATTTTAGTTGAAAATTCATGAGTTGGTTTGAAAATTGAACTATTTTTTTAGATCCATTTTTTGTTTGTTGAAAACTAATTGTTTCAACTGAAAGTTTCACTACTCCATTTTTTGTTGAGAATTAATACTTTTTAGTGGAAAATTTAAGTATTTGTTTGAAAATTCATTCGTTTTGCAATTTTTCACTCTGTTGTATTAAAGGATGTTTAAAATGACCGTCATGAATTCAAATAAATTTTTGCATTTTGCGGCAAATATTAATGTTATTTTTGGTTGACCGGGAACATTAAAAATCTTGACCTGGAAAACCCGGGATAAGCACGGGTATGATATATTTTGCCTGAAAGTGGGGAGGCTCTTGACTTTGAGCGACGCGACACGTTGACGTAATGACGGGCCGACCCTCATTTATTGTCGTAAACGTTTTTTGCGCTTTTTAAAGATAATTTTGCAAAGGTAAGCACAAAAGTGATGACTGATAAGTGTCATATCCAACCAGCTGATGGACTGCAACGCGTACGATCCGATGACTACTGGTAATGAGTAACTAGTGAGTCTCACTGATTAAACCAGTAACAAAATTCCACTGACTGATCCAGTGAAATCTCAATGATTGTCAGGGAAACACTCTTGGCTATTTTAAATAGTGGGATCCGCTGGAAATCATTGAGATTTCACTTGTTCATTTTTGAGAGTAGGTGCAAACTAAGCTGCCAAAATTCTCCCTTTCGGCTCTAAGCAAACCAAAAACTTAAGCCATATTCATTTACTTTCTTGCTCATGATCAAGCGTTTCCGGTGGAGCCTTAACTCCCAAAATTTCGTAGTCTCCTTTATGATCTGGTTCTACATATACCACGCATTTTATTTGATATTCTTGGTATAGTTCAAAAACAGCACGGATAAAATAGTTGTGAGAAAACCGATAATTATCATCTGGAATTCCATGACAAGGTTGATCCGGAGGTCTTACAAGTTTACATTCCCTGGCTACGATTTCATCCTTTATAGTATGTAGACGCACGAGAATTTTCTCGTTCAAATAATTTATAGTCATTTCTTGTGCAAATCGATGTCCTCTAACTCTATGAGGAGTACTCGTATACGGAGACTGATCCTCTGGGTGGATATATCTTCCTCCGAAATCTTCCATCATAGCACTTAATCTAAGTCCTCTACCTGGTCGGCGTCCTCTACGGGGTCGACCTCCTCCTGTTTGAGGAGCATTCGGAACATAATTTGAATGGGAAGAACCTTCTCCGGAAGGTACTGGAAAAGCATTTAATCCTGTAAACAAATATAAATTATTGTTATTAAGAAGATTAGAGCGACCGAATGCATTTCAAATTAGGCAGGTTCTACACTTGAAGTCGCTGAATCTTTCGGGGACGAAACAATTGTGTTGCTTTTAGGGGAAATTAGGCGTTACGTATCTTACAGATTTGGGATACAAAATTTTCTATGAAGTTGTACGAATTTCAGTTTTGTGCTTCATTTTGCAGAAAACCTTAAATTTTTAATTAAGCCTCTATAACTTTTAACCTGATTAAGATATTTGCGATTTATTTCCAGATTCTGACAGCATTTATCAATTTTTTTTAAATCAACTGGAAAATTTGAAAAAGGTTTGATAGAAGCAAAATAACTATAAACTTTTGAAACACCTACTTCAATTTCCTTAAAATATTCTAAATTCACATCACAATAAAATTTACTTTTCGAAATAATTTGATTTTTAACATATACATAATTTTTAATTGTTTAGAAATTGTGACAATCCGCCCGTTTACTAACACTTTCTGTAGTGACTATATGTGCCATTTCCAAAACTAGACGTTTTTTGTATTTTTCGGTTCTATCTAGAATTATTGTATTTTCAAATTTAAAAACATGATCGTTCGCACAAAATTTATAAATTTATACTCTCATTTGTTTCTGTTTTTTCATAGCTCAGGTTTGCATATCATAACCTTGCAATTCTTGCTTTTTTGGTGCCTCATGCTCAAGTTTGATTATTTCGTGTTCTTAAAAAGGGAAAGGGGAGATAAGAATTTCAAAATTTCCGAATTGGAAAATTCCCGAATACTAAAATTCGCGAAAAGTTCATAACATTACCGCATTGGAAAATTTCCCAATAATAAAATTTTCGAATAATAAAATTCCTGAATTATGAAGTTTCCGAATTGAAAAATTCAACATTTTTATGAAATTTAAATAGAAATTCCAACTTTCTATTGAATTTCTGAATCTTTATGAAATTTGAAAAATTTGCTATAAATTTCCACAATTTTCTTGAATTCGTGTTGAGATAAAAACTAAGTTTTGAAAATTCCTCATTTTTAAAAATTTGAAAGTGTTTGGTAATTCCTAAGTTACCAGAAACTTGCAAATATTAGAAATTTTCTAAGTTTCTTAAAATGTTATAAAATCTCAAAAATAATAAAAACATTTGAAATATTAAAATTCCTAAGAATTTCTAAAATTTCTATCAAATTTCAAAAATTTTCTAAAATGTAAGACTTTTATCAAAGTTAAACTTTCTATGAATTTGCAAATAAAACATCAAGCTCTAATACAATTTCAAAATCTTTATCAAATATCAAAATTTTTATAAATTTTCAAAACTTATTATTATTTAAAAATTTACCATAAATTATTTCCAAAGTTTTTCTAAATTCATATTAAAATTTAATTTAAATTTTTCGAAAATTTCTATTGATTTTCAAAATTTTCATCAAATTTAAAAATTCCAAAATGTTTATAAAATTTCAAAACATTTAAAAATTTTGTGTTGATAAGAAATTGACCATAAATTTCCGAAAATTTCCTGAATTCACCATCACATGCGTATACTTATCTATATTAAAATTTGTATGATATTAGGCACACTTACGAGGAGTACTCGTATGCGAAGAATGATCACTTGGCTGGTAAAATCCTACTCCGGAAGGTCCAATCGAAGGAGGTATGGAAGCTTTAAATTTGAAAAATATTTTGAAATTCTTAAAATTATTAAAATCTTCAAAATTTCTAAAATCGTTATAAAAGTTCAAAATTGATATATTTCAAAATTTTTATAAAATTTAAAATGTTTATAAAATTTAAAATTGTTAGAAAATTTAATATTTTTATAAAATTTAAAGAAATTTCAATAAAAATTTAAACTATTAATTCAATTTCAAAATCTTTATACAAATTTCAAAACTTATAAAGTTTAAAAAATATACCATAAATTTCCAAAGTTTTCTTTAATTCATATTGAAATAAAAAAAAAGTTTTAAAAATTCCTTTGCTTTTTAAAACTGAAAGTTACAAAATTTCAAAAATAATAAAAAGCTTTGAAATCCTAAATTTTTTTTTAATAGTTTGAAAATTTTGAAAGGTTTTAAAATTCTTAAAAATTGCGAAAATTCCTATTAAATTTAAAAATGTTATCAAATTTGAAGCAATTCAATTCCACAATTTTTATAAAATTGAAAAATTCCAAAATGTTTATAAAATTTCAAAAAATTTTGAAATTTTCGGTTAATAAGAAATTGACCATAAATTTCCAAAAATTTCCTGAATTCACGATGACATGCTTATACTTATATTAAAATTTGTATGATATTAGGCGCACTTACAAGGAGTATTCATATGCGAAAAATGATCATGTGGTTTGTAAAATCCTGCCCCGGAAGGTTCCATCGAAAGAGGTACGAGAGCTTAAAATTTCAAAAATATTTTGAAAGTTTTAAAATTCTTAAAATGTTCAAAATTTCTAAAAAAGGGTATAAAAGTTCAAAAATTTTATAAAATATGAAATTTGTGTAAAATAAAATCTTGTTATAAAATACGAAATTTTAATAATATTTCAAATTTTCTTTTAAATTTAGAATTTTATGAAATTTCAATAAAAATTTCAACTATTACTTCAATTGAAAAATCTGTATAGAAATTTCAAAACCTATAAAATTTTAAAAATTTAACATAAATTTCCAAAGTTTTCTGAAATTCATATTGAAATAAAAACAAAGTTTTAAAAATTCATCGTGCTCGTAAAATTGAAATTGTTTGGTAATTCCTAAATCACCAAAAACTTAAAAATATTAGCAATTTCATAAGTTTCTTGGAATGCTACAAAATTTCAAAAATAATTTTAAAATTTGGAATCCTAAATTTTTTCTCATATTTTAAAAATGTTGAAAGGTTTTAAAATTCTTAAAAATTTCTAAAATTCCTATTAAATTTGAAAGTTTTGTAAAATTTGAATTTCGTATGAAATTCCAAGGATAATTTAAAGCTTTATTACAATTTCAAAATCTTTATAAAATATTAAAATTTTTATAAAATTTCAAAACCTATAAATATTTACATATTTACCATAAATTATTTCCAAAGTTTCCCTAAACTTTGTATGAAGTTTAAAAATTCCAACATTTTTATAGAATTTAAAAATTCCAAAATTTTGGAAAAATTGTAAAATTCTAAAATGTTTATAAAATTTCAAAACATTTGAAAATTTTTGGTTAATAAGAAATTGACTATCAAAAAATTTCCTGAATTCACCATGACATGCGTATACTTATATTAAAATTTGTATGATATTAGGCACACTTACAATGAGTACTCGTATGCGAAAAATGAGCATGCGGCTGGTAAAATTCTGCTCCGGAAGGTCCCATCGAAGGAGGTATGAGAGCTTAAAATTTGAAAAATATTTTGAAAGTTTTAAAATTCTCTAAATCTTCAAAATTTCTAAAATTCTGATGAAAGTTCAAAATTGTTATATTTCAAAATTTTTATGAAATTTAAAGTTTGAAGAAAATCTGTATGAAATTTCAATAGAAATTTAAACTATGCATTCAATTTCAAAATCTTTATAAAAATTTCAAAACTTATAAAGTTTAAAAATATACCATGAATTTCAAAAGTTTTCTTAAATTCATATTGAAATAAAAACAAAGTTTTAAAAATTCCTCGTCTTTTTAAAATTGAAAGTGTTTGGTAATTCCTAAATCACCAAAAACTTGAAAATATTAGCAATTTCATAAGTTTCTTGGAATGTTACAAAATTTCAAAAATAATTAAAAAATTTGAAATCTTAAATTTTTTTAAATATTTTGAAAATTTTGAAAGGTTTTACAATTCTTACAAATTTCTGAAATTTCTATTATGTTCAAGACATAAAAATTTCAACTGTTAATAAAATTTCAAAATGTTTATAAAATATCCAAATTTTTATGAAATACAATAATACAATAATATAATTTCAAAATTCATATAAAGTACCAACATTTTTATAAAACGAAAAACTCATGAATATTTAAAAATGTACCATCAATTATTTCCGAAGTTTTCCTAAATTTATATTAAAATAAAAACCAAATTTTGAAAATTCCTCGTCTTCTTGAATTCGAAAATGTTTGATAATTCCTGAATTACCAAAAACTTAAAAATATTCGAAATTTTGTAAGTTGCTTGAAATATTAGAAAATTTCATAAATAATAAAAAATTTTGAAATCTAAAAATTTTTGAAATATTTTGAAAATTTCTAAAATTTTTATGAAATTTTAAAATTGTTGTAAAAGTTAAAATTTGTATGATATTAGGCACACTTACGAGGATGCAAAAAATGACTTTCTGGCAGGGAAAATCCTGCTCCAGGAGGTTCCATCGCAGTTCCATCATTTAATCTCGTTTTTCTTCGGGATTGACGAACTTCTCCGACTCTACGACGAGGAGTATTCGACTGGGAAGAATTTTCTCCGGAAGGTTCCGGAGAAGCATTTAATTCTATAAAAAAAAAATTATTGTTAAAAAAAAATAAAGCTACACTTGAAGTCGCTGAATCTCTTGGAAACAAAAAAACTATACACTTTTTAGAGGAAAACCTTAAATTTTTCTTTAAACCTCTATAACTTTGAACCCAATTAACCTGAGTTTTATTCCCAAATTCTGAAAGCATTTATCAATTTATTTCGAGTCGACTAGAAAATTTTGAAAAGGGTTTGATAGCAGCAAAACAAGCATAAACTTTTAAAATTTATAAAATTGAAAAAATTTCAAACTTGTAACATTTTGCAAAAGATCGGAAATTTCAAAAAAATTTTGCTAAATAAAAAATGTACTTTAATTTCTTTAAAATATTCTACATTCACATCAAAATAGAATTTTAATTTTGAATTTTGAAAAGAATAATAATAATAATAATAATAATAATTACAAAATTCAAAATTTGTATGAAATTTAAGTTTCATAACAAATTTTATAAAATGTTCATAAATTTTTATAATTAACATGAATAAATTTAATATAAACACATGCTTCATAATTTTTAAAAATGAAAATAATAATAATCACGAAATTTGAAAATTTTTATAAAATTTGAAATGAAAA
>CAKNXH010002324.1:67409-81698 GCA_932178445.1 Andricus quercusramuli
ATTTTTATGAAATTCAAAAATTTTATAAAATATTAAACTATTACAAAATTAAAAATTTTCATAAAATTTAAAATTTGTATGTATTATTAAAATAAAAATAAAGGTTTTAAAATTTCCTGGTTTTTTTTAAATTTGAAAAACTTTTTGTAATTCCTAAATTACCAAAAACTTAAAAGTATTAGAAATTTCATAAGTTTCTTGAAATGTTACAAAATTTCAAAACTAATAAAAATGTTCGAAATCTTGAAATTTGAAAAATACTTTGAAAGTTTTATAATTCTTAAAATCTTCAAATATTCTAAAAGTTTTATGAAAGTTCAAAATTGGTATGGTATTTCAAAAGTTTTATAAAATTTAAAAATGTTTATAAGTTTAAAATTTTTTAAAAATTCAAAATTTCAATAAAAATTAACATTTTTATCAAATTTAGAATTTTCATCAAATTTAACATTTTTACAAACGTTAACATTTTTATTAAATATATAATTTTATGAAATTTTTATGAAAATAAATTCCAATAAAATCCATAAATTCCCAAAGTTTTCATAAATTCATATTAAAATAAAAACAAAGTTTTGAAAATTCCTCGTCTTTTTTAATTTGACAGTGTTTGGTAATTCCTAAATCACCAAAAACTTACAAATATTAGAAATTTCATAAGTAGATAAATTAAATAATAATAAATAAATTAATAAATAAAATAAATTTGGAAAATATTTTGAAAATTTTTATGTTCTAAAATTCTTAAAATCTTCAAAATTTCTGAAATTTGTATGAATTTTCAAAATTGATATAATATTTCAAAACTTTTATAATATTTAAATAAAATTGTTATGAATTTTTATGATCAGTATACATAAATTTAATATAAATAAATTTTTATAAAATTTCAAAATCTTCATAAAATTTAAAATATCTTTTTAAATTAACATTTTTGTAAAATTTAAAATTTTCATAAAATCCCAAATTTTTATGAATTTAAAAAAAATTTTTATGAATTTTAAAAATTTTTATGAATTTTAAAAATTTTTTTTAAATTTTTAAAATTTACCATAAATTTTCTTTAATTCATACTACAATAAAAACAAAGTTTTTTTAAATTTCTCGTTCTTTTAAATTTGAATATTTCGGATGATTCCTGAATTACCAAAAACTTAAAAATATTAGAAATATCATAAGTTTCTTGAACTGTTATAAAGTTTCAGAAGTAATACAAATTTTTGAAAGATTGAAAATTTTTAAAAATTTTGAAAATTTCGTAAGTTTTTAAAATTCTTAAAAATGTCTAGAGTTTCTATTAAATTTTAAAAGTTTTGTAGAACTCAAAAATTTTGTAAAATTTGAACTTTTTGTAAAATTAAAAATTTTTATAAAATTTTAAAATTTTTATATAGTTATAAACTTTTTTATAAAATTTTCAAAATGTTGAAAAAAATTTTAATTTTCAAAGATTTTATTATAAAAATGAGGAAGCTCATTTTTCACTCCGGCTTAACATGATTATTGCCCAATATGTCGAAGGTATTTTTGGTTAGAGCTGGATTTTTTTATTGTTTGAATATTATGCACGGGGTTGTCCCGGTATTTATTATCAGTCACGGACGCATGAATTATAATGCAATCAAGTGACCTGATAAGAGCGTGTGCCGTGATATATTGGGCAAAGCCTGGTTTGCACCCCATAATTCACGGACTGGGTTGCAGTCAAGTGCATGATGGGGGGACATAAAGCTTAAGGTGGGTTCCGAATCACCAGAACCTCGGTAAAGGTACATAGAAAAATTTAAAGAGGTCCCGGCTCAGGGATCGAACCCCGGACCTCTAAGGTGAAGTGCGAGCGTCTAACTATCTGAGCCACCGAGGCTTTTTAAGGCTTTTTTAAGTTAACTATATTATTAAATAATAATATAATATATATGATTAAATATTTTATTAAATATTTTTTTTTACAATCTTGTTCTCGGGTTGACCATTAAGTCATTTCCCTTTCGGGGTAGGCGTGACTCAATCAGTGAGGAAGGGAGCAATGTGAGGAAGGAGGTATTGAACTTTTTTTAGATTGATCTAGAATTCTCGTGCTATTTATTTAAATAACACGTTCGTTCCACCAAACTGCTCGGACCGAGATTGCTGATCAATCTCTCTAGCGATCACCCCAACTTTGCTGAAATTTTTCTAAAATTTCTATTAAATTTCAAAATTGTTATAAAATTTAAAAAATTCCACAATTTTTATAACATTTCAACATTTTTGTGTAGGGAGAAATTGACCATAAAGTTCCAAGCATTTTCTCAATTCACCATGACATGCATATACTTATATTCAAATTTGTATGATATAAGGCATACTTACCAAGAAAATTGATACAAATTTCGATCATCAATAGTAGAATCCTATTCTCGACCTTCATTTTTCTAGTTTTTCTGCATAGTTTTCATGAAGGATGACTGAGAAATATGGAAAATTTTAATCGCTATAAACACTATACACTGCCTTAAAGAACTATTCGAATTGACAATGTGGCAGTAATACTATACGTGGCGGAGGCAATGAAATATCTTCAGAGTAAAACAAATAGTTAAAACTACAAACATTTCATAGATATTGAAATCTGCTTTTTTCCTTAAAAGATATCAGGGCCAGCGGAAACAATGTTGTTCAAGTGTGTAGTTTGGTAATAACTTAAATTTTTCAACTTGCAACACAATAGTTCAATTTGCAACCAATAAAGATTTTCTACCAAAAGAGAAAAATTTTTAACCCAAAAAGACAAATTTTCAACCAAACATTTGAATTCTTCACAAAAAAATTTGTTCAACAAATTAATCGAATCTTTAACTAAAGTAATGAATCTTTAACGAAAAAATTACTTTTTAACAAAGTAGTATAACTTTGAACCAAAAAAGAGGTATTTTCAACGAGAAATTCAATAGTTGATATTCCAACCAAAAAATATTTGAATATTAAATAAAAAACAGTTGAATTTAAAAAAAATGCGAATATTAAATGAAATACTTCATTTTTAAGTTCAAAAATAAATTTTCAACAACAAAAATTTGTCAATAAAATGAATTTGCAACTAAAAAAAATTGCTCACCAAAAATAAAATAGTTCCCTTTTCAGTTAAAAAAATAGTTTTGAACCACGAAAAAGAATGCTTGAACAAGAGACTTAAATTTTTAACCGAAAATAATGAATTTTCAACCAGACAGATGATTTGTCGAATAAAAATATTAATTTTCTACCAAAAAGTCTAGTTATGAATTAAAAAATTAATTTTTACCCGAAAAAAAAATATTTTTATCAAACTACTTACATTTTTAACAAAGTAGATTGATTTTTAACCGAGGAAATGATTAACTTGCAAAGAAAGAGATAATTTTCTAATTATCAAAAATTACATTTTTAGGAAACAAAAATTCTCTCGGCCTCGAAAATGGTTTAGCCCGCATGATGCTGATAAGATGCCTTTCTCTTATTAATAGAAACTTTTAAAAAATATTTGAAGAATAAAAAGGCGGGAGCTTCCAGAAAAGATATTTTTTTCATATTTTCAAAATTTGAGGAAAAAAATAAGAAAGATTTTCTTGAAAACCCCAACTTTAATATTCTTCTAAATATTTTTTTTTTAAGTTTCTACTGATAAAAGAAAGGAACATCTACGGGTACCGAAATTTCGGTACACGGCCTAAAAATGTATCTTTATGCGTTGAAAATCAACTATTTCATTGAAAATTCATGGATGTTATTGAAAAATCATCTTTTTTGGTAGAAAATTAATTTTCTTGGTAAAAAATTCATATTTTTGGTTGAAAATTTAACTAGCTTCTGGAAAATTCATTTTTCTTTTTGATTAAAAAATAATTTTTAACGGAAAATTGAACTATTGCATTTTTGTTTGGAAACTGATCTTTTTTAGTTGAAAATTGAACGGTTTGGTAAAAAAATCTCATAATGTTGTTGAAAAATCTTATTTTCCGGTAGAAAATTAATCTTTTTGATTGAAAAATCGCGTGAGTCCAGTTTCGGCGGAGTAATCCACCATAAGTGTAATCCTGTGCAATCTGGAGTAATCTTGGGTAATCCAGAGTACTTATGTATATAGAGGTAATCCAAGGTAATCCGATATAATTCGGACCTCATTTTTTGGAATTTTTTCCACCTCGAAAATTACCTTGTGTCTTTTTTCGAAGGGGCTATTGTGAATTTCCTGCAACGGATATTTTGTTGAAAATTCCCTGGCGAAAGTGTCGGATAGGAATTCATTCCGAATCATTCAGAATTATTCCGAAATCTGTATCCGAACCAACCCGAATCAATCTGATCTAATCCGAAAAAAGTTCTAAAGGGCTTAGCGGAATAAGCATGGGAAATCGGCCACCGTTCGTATGAAGCTTAAATTGATGTCATAAGTTCGTTTCCATGTGGTATGGAACTCCACCAAGTTTCAACTTAAAAATCTCATTATTGTGGGAGAGATGGAGGGGGAAAGCAAAATCGAAAAAGTGATTTTTCTGGAAAACGGCTCGACCGATTTTGATGAACAAAATCTATGTTCTTTTAGAGATACCACTTTTATTTTTTCAAGAAAATATCCTTGCATTGTGTACTACAACTCAGATTTTGTATGGTTTTTTGTATGGGGTGGAACATAGTTAAAAAAAAAACAATGTACGTTACGGTGCGGCGCCGCCCGCTGCCGAGGTTCACGGTGGATGGATGCGACCCATTTTTTTAAAGGACATCTGCACTTTGCCTATACACGTATAGTTTCCAGGGTTTACCACTGTCATTTCGAGCCACTTGATCAATAGAACCGTTTACACTGATCTTCGGCTTTTGTGACGGCCTCGGGTCTGGTCACACCAATCGTCATTTGTTTGTGGCGTATGCATGAAAACAGAAGACGATCGCAGCAATCATCATTTGTTTGTGGCGTATACATGAAAACAAAAGACGATCGCACCAATCGTCATTTGTTTGTGGCGTATGCATGAAAACAGTCGACGATCGCAGCAATCGTCATTTGCTTTGTTATGTTTTCACGGAAAGTTCGATGCTCAATTTCTCATTCTGACTAGTAACAGACACAAGCGAGGACTGAGTTCAATTTCCAGTAGGTGTTCTGCGGCCTCATAAAATAGTATGATATTTTGTCTCTTTTCTTTATTCATCATTATTGAATATCTGATTTCATTTTATTCATTGAAGGATTACTATCATTTGTGTTAATTAATGATTAACTATTATTCTCTAAAAAATTTCTTCAACACTAAAGCATTTGAAGTGTGCTGGCTGCGACATTTCTTTCAAGAAAATTACTGGCAGAAAAAAAATGGTAGAAACTGAAGAAGGAGCGAATTGTTTTTCTAGCTCTTTAAAAAGAACAATAGCTGTTAAGGATATTTTATGTCACAAATGCCGACTTTCTATTTACAAAAAAGACAATCGCGTAGAAGATTCTGAATTGGAAGCTGATTCAACTGTTGATCCATCATTCGTAATTAACGTAAAAAACAATGAAGCTACTCCTGAGATCGAATATATTGAGATGCCACTTCAGAGAACTGTTTCCACGCATAAATATCCCTGTATTTGTCATTCTACAGACAATCTGATTGTAATTCCGGAAGAGGCTCGGATGCAATCCTACATAAAAAATCAAATCTACATACAGGTTGGTAATCGGTGCTGTCCAAGGCATATAATTAAAAATCGCATTTTCATAGAAGATCTTAGGCTTTTGAAAGTGCACTCTAATACAACGAGTCTTAGTGTATCAGAGTTATTCAAAGTGATGGAAACTCTTTCTATCAATGGCGATGCGACTTTATTTGATAAAGTCGGCGAACGCAGACTCCCAGAAAAAGATGTTAAAGTCTTTACGGGCTTGCCATGGGACCAGCTTAATGCTTCAAAAGATAAGATGATTTCTTTGAGAAACCGTTCATCCCGTTCAGTAATTCAAGCTCTGGTTCTGTTTCTCTTCAAACTACGTACAGGAAACTCAAATAAAATAATCAGTTCTGTCTTTCAGTTAGATAATGAACAATCAATTTCTGATTATTGTGCAAGCGTAATTAAATCTTTCGAAACTGATATTCTACCATTTTCTTTTGGCTTAAGCGCTTTGAACAGAAATGATCTTATTAAAAATCACACTACGGAAATAACAAAGGAACTGTTTGATGTGAGTGATAATTTATTCATAATTTGTGATGGTACGTATGTACGACACCAAAAAAGTTCCAACAACGAGTACCAGAGGAAATCTTTTTCGGAGCACAAGAAAGTTCCTCTTTGCAAACCCTTCACTATCTGCACAACTGACGGTTTTGTGATTGATATGCTTGGACCGTATCTTGCAAATAAAAATGATGCGGAAATTCTGAAAAATATTTTGGAAGATGCAAATGGTCTACGCAACTTTTTAAAGGAAGGTGATACTGTTGTACTTGATCGCGGATTTCGTGATATTGTATGTAGTTTAGAGGAAAAAAAGTTTAAAGTATTAATGCCTGCGTTGAAAGGCAAGAGGGAGCAATTGACAGCAGAAGAGTCTAATCGGTCACGTTTTGTTACTAAAATTCGCTGGGTTGTTGAATCTGTGCATGGTATATTAAAACAAAAGTATCGCCTTCTTGATCACAAGCTGTTACCTAAAGTGGGAAGTTTCTTTAGAATTGCGGCATTTTTAAATAATACTTTCGGAAGAAGGTCACTCTCAGACGTAGACGTTTTAGATGAAGTGGTTCAGAGGATGCATACTCAAAAATCTATCGAAAATACTTTGGCTATTGAGGCTGAAAAGAAAGGATGGTTTCGAAAGCAACTCCCTTTCCAGAGTATTACATCCGAAGACTTATTAGACTTCCCGGAGATGACAAAAAGGGATCTTAAGATTCTATTTACTGGGTCATATCAGATCTCCCAAGCTGTGTCGTATTTAGCTGAAATGGTCAATAAAGATGGCACATTGAATATACAATATGTTAAAGATGAGAAAAATGTGCTGAAGGTAAAAGTTCCATCCAGACATATTTCTCGCACAACATATAGGTGTTTTTTAAGATATAAGCCTAACAGCGTTGGGGTTTCGGGTCTGACACATTATGCATGTGAATGTGCTAATGGTAGAAGAACAGTTGGTTGCTGTTCTCACATTGCAGATATCGTTTATTATTTATCTTACGCAAAGTATTTATCAAAAGTTTTTGAACCAGCAGAAATACTGAGCGATTTATTTAAGAACGATAATTGCATTCCAGTAATTGACAGTGATAGTGAAGGAGATTGAGAGGCAAGGGGACTCACTTTAAAAAAAGCACCCCGATGATTATGAACTGATGTGAGAGGCGAGGGGATTCACTTTAAACAAGCACCCCGATAATAAGGAGTTTAAAAACGTACTGCAACCTCCTCGTGGTAAACTCTGGAAACTATACGTGTATAGGCAAAGTGGAGACGTCCTTTAAAAAAATGGGTCCCATCCATCCACCGTGAACCTCGGCAGCGGGCGGCGCCGCACCGTTACGTACATTGTTTTTTTTAACTATGTTCCACCTCATAAAAAAAATCATAAAAAATCTGAGTTGTAGTACACAATGCAAGGATATTTTCTTGAGAAAATAAAAGTGGTATCTCTAAAAGAACATAGAAAAAAAAATTTCAAAATTTTAAAACATGTTTTCAATGCTTATTCTTTGTTCGAGAAATTTATCAATTTTCTTTTTGAATACTCCAGATTAGTCTTAGAAACATATATTTTGTTCATCAAAATTGGTCGAGCCATTTTCGAGAAAAATCACTTTTTCGATTTTGCTTTCCCCCTCCATATCTCCCACAATAATGGGATTTTTAAGTTGAAACTTGGTGGAGTTTCATACCACATGGAAACAAACTTATGACATCAATTTCAGCTTCATACGAACGGGGGCCGATTTCCCATGCTTATTCCGCTAATCCCTTTTGTTCGATCCAAATCGCTTAAAAATTAATACGACTTAATCCGGTACAATCCGAAGTTCCAGTCTGAACCAAATTTTCAATCCAAATGATTCCAAATCAATCCGAACTCGGATTAACCTAAACGGATTTTCAATCCGAATGAATCTAATTAATCTGAGTTCGGATTGAATTGGATTAATTCAGATGGAAAATCGGTTTAGGTCAATCCGAGTTCAAATTCATTTGGATTGAATATTTGGTTCGGATTGGATGTTCGGATTGAATCGGATTGAGTCTACATTGAGTCTACATGACCTTCCTGGCATAAATCCACCTTGGACTTCCCATATCTTCTCTTCTGTAATTTCCATTACCCTACGGATAAGTATTTTTGAGTATATTTTACTTACAGTACTTAGTAGGCTGATACCTCTGTAATTACTGCAGTTGCTTTCATCTCCTTTTTTTTTGTATATTTGGTACGATAATCGCTTTTCTCCAATCGTCTGGGACTTCTCCTGTCTCGAAACATAAATTTATCAATTCGCAAAACCTGTAAGGTATGTACCCGCCACCGTATTCAAGCATTTCAGCGCTAATACTGTCTATACCAGCAGCCTTACCGTTTTTCAAGTTTTTAATTATATCTCTGACCTCAGTGACACAGACTTTTTCAATTGGGTTTTCTAATGCAATCTGTTCTTTATGTCGCAGTTTTGTTGTCCTATATCTTCACCTCCTAATAATTCTTTAAAAGAGTCTTTTAAAGCGTCTACTATCCCGTCTATATCATATAGCATTTCACCTTTGCTGTTTCTCATGCTAACAAAATCTGTACTTTTACTTTCCTTCAACTGTTTATATAATAGATTCATAATTCCTTTGAAGTAGTTTTGTATTTTGTTCTCTTCTTCTGTTCTGGTTTTCTCTTTGCTCTCTTTGACTAGTCGTTTAACTTTCCTCTTTTTGTGTCTGTAATCATTTTTGAGTCTATTTCTCTCCTCATCGCTAAGACCTGTCATGTTCAGCGTTTTATTGTACGCTTCTTTCTATTCTTTTTGGGCTGCCTCAATTTTCACGTTCCTCCACGCATCGCCAGACTTTCTTCCTTCCATCACCGTACAACACACTTCAATCGCAGTTTTAACAATGGTATCCCGCAATAAGGCCCATGCGCCCTCTATATCTTTATTGCTTTCAAGCAACTCCCAAATTGCCTTATCTATGCGTTCACAGTAAAAACTAGGCATTTTTTTTTATCTGGGATCCTTTTTTGGGCGTTCTAATATAATCTCACAAATAGTCTTATTTTAGTACCAGTTTCTGTCTTGTTTAGTTTGCTAACTTCAGATTGATAAATGATCCGTGATAGCGAACTAAATTGATTCAGAGGGTGCATTGTTTCAATTGTGCCAAACTTCACTCTTACAAAAAACAAAGAATATATGAATTTAAAAATTCGTAAAAATTAGTGTTGAACCGTCACACTCAGACGTCGCGAACTTCAGCCCTATGGGTTACGTTGGTTTCTAAACTTGACAGATTAGAATTTGTTTTATCAGATTTAGGTATTGACAGATGATCCTCATTTCGAGCCTATTTCAATCCACAAATCGACCTTATTTTATTAGATTGGCGGATCAAATTGAAGTGGGATTGTTTTGTTGCTTGAACCGTTTTAATACCGAATTAAGTTCTACATCGAATCCTAGTTTTTACAGTGTTCGTTTATCATATTCTGAAAATCTATTCGCACTTCTGGTTCCTGTAAATTTTCGACCTTGTATAAGGGAAAGAGGCCTGATAATCGAAATTTTCATCTCTGAAAATTTTTGAAGAAGTTTTGCCTTAAATATCTCATGGAATTCTATATTTCTTGAATATCTGAGGTTCAATTCGTTTGAACTTTCAACTAAAATAAATGGATAAAGTGTTTTAACGTAGTTTAATTTATGACAAATATCCCCCCCCCTTCCCCGGCGGAGACAAAAAATAGTTTAATCTCGAAAATTTATAATCTTGAAATTAATTTATTCCTAACAATAAAAGTTATTAAATTAGGAAGTATCTTAAGATATTTAAAAAAATGTTTCTGAAATACTGTGGAATCTCCTATAAATTATATAAATTCTTATAAATATATATAATATATTTATAATATATTTATAATATGTATATAATATATTTATATATAAATATTCTTATGAATTCTTAACAATAAAAGTTATGACTTAGCTTTCGTGATTTGACTATGGGATTCCGCCGTTTCTCTTCGAAGCTTCTTCTTAATTTTTGAGTTGAAATTTCGAAAAGGCCCCAAGTAGCACGTTTACGGAAAATTTTATTTTATTATTATTATTATTTTTAAGTGATCGCGCAAAAATAGACCGGTTTGCTGCATATTAGTTGGACCTTTCCCTGCGACGTTATAGTTTAGACTGACATGAGTGCTGTAGGTTCAACATGTGTTTTTTTTGTACAGAATACAAAGGAGAGGAAATCGAAACTCTTTAAAATTCTTCGAAGACCCTTTAAGTACCACAAAAATCTGAAAATTCGTTAAAATCACTCCAAATACCTCGAAGACTTGAAAATTTTCTCAAATTAGAGAATATCTTAATATATTTTAAAATTTTTCGAAATTCCCGAATAATAAAATTCCAGCATAATAAAATTCCAAAGTTAAAAAAAATTTCAAAATAATGAAATTCCCGAAATAATAAAATTCGAAATTCCAGGCAGTTTATAATATTATCAAATTTGAAAATTCCCGAATAATAAAATACCCGACATGGAAGTACTGAATTATAAAATATCCGAACTAGAAAATTAATCCCGAAAAATAAAATTCCCTACACTGGAAAATTCCGGAAATTATAAAATTCCCGAATTAGAAAATTCCCTACAATTTATGACAGGGACGACTCAGAAATCCCGAAAAATAATACTCCCGACACTGTGAAATTCCCGAATTGTAAAATTCCAAGATAATAAAATTCTCGAATGTAAAAATTTCCGAATAATAAAATTCCCGAATTGGAAAATTCCCACAAACTAAAATTCCTGAATTAAAAAATTCCGGAATAATGAAATTACCGAACAGTTTATAAGATTACCGAATTGAAAAATTCCCAAATAATAATATTCGTGAATTAAAAAATTACGGTAGACATGGACCTAATTTACCCTGACAATTTTCACTTTAGTTTTCGCTTGACAGCGTGAGTGGGGTATAAATTTTTCGTGCAAACGGAATTCCATTTTCCTCCATTCTTGTGAAGCAGCTACAGGTGTGTGAATATGATGCCTGATGAAGTCCATTTTCATTGGTGGTCCTGAGTCGGCACCTTTTTTTGTTGCTTTTGTTGCTATTTGTATTGTATTTTATTTGTTAATGTTTTAATTCCATGTCAATCGTCTCTTGTTGTTTTTTTTTAGTTTGATTGTCTTTTGACTCCATCTTGCTTGTCTCTGGTAGGTTTCCATCCTGTAAATAAAATTTTACAATATTCTACATGTTTTCTCATTGCCAATGGTTTATATTTGTCCATTTCCTCCTAATTACATAACCTGCCCCTTTTCTTGTATTCAAGCGGAAAAAATTATGTGCTTACTCATGACCAAGGGGTGCCGGCTTAGGACCACCATTTTGAGAAATAGCATAAATCGAAATAGAATAAAACATAGAACATAGAATTGGAGACAAAGGATCATGGTACCTGACCAAAGACATTAAAGCGCCATTAAACTCTGTTTACCCTCTGTTTTCGACAAATCTCTTATTACCGTACGACTTGGGACCACTCTCCCCTATAAATTTCATGTTAGATGAATAATTAATCTTACACGTATGATGAATGACGTCAGAATTCAACTTACAAACGTAAATAATCGAAAGGTTTTTGAAATTACCTACATTGAAAAAAGCAAACTTAGTTGATTCATAATGATTGATCAATCATAATTTTATTCCGGATTTTTTATTACAGACATATCCCAAGTCGAGATTTACCGCACAGCCAATGTCTTCACTCTTTATCCTCAATGTATGCCATTCAATGCCAACTCATATTCGACATATTTCCAATCTCCTGGAATAGCCTTAGCTCCGCAAATTTTTCCTCTCCTTAAGAACACCAAAAATGGTATGCCACCAAAGTTAACCTGTGTGCGTACAGCATCTCGTGAGATGAGCTCATCTACACTTGGAACATCATTGATTCCATTTTTAATGCGAACATAATCAGGAAGTGGTGATTTAGGGTCTTGCCGGACCTCAAGGTATACACCCCCTAAGGCGATAAACCATGTTCTTTCATCAGGATTGAAAAAGCGTGGCTCATCTAAAAAAGAAAATGAAGGTTCGGCATTTCAAAAAGATTAGAAATCAATTTTTCAAAATTCTTAACAAATGGCCTAGCCGGATAAGTATGTGGAAAGTGCCCTCGAGCCTTATCCAACTGGACTTGGTTCTATGAATGGTTCAGCCTTTTAACCTTGAAGAGATATTTATTTTGACCCCAGGTTGATTAAAATCCGTCTAAAATAATTCGAGATACCCACAAAAAACTGGAAAACCATAAGCGTGACCTTGAGGAGTCATCTTCAAGGAAAGACTTTTCTTTTTCTAACACACACATAGGATCATGTCCGGTTGGATGAGGATCAAGGGCATTTTTCACGTACTTATCCGGCTAGGTCCTTTTCTAATAAAAATTACTAGAGCTTTCAAAGTACTCCCTGAAACAGAATCAGTAAAATTGTCACTGTTTGAATCAGTATTTTGAATTATCACTGATGAACCAGTGATTTTCCGACTTTGACTGTCCGAACCAGTAAATGACTCAACTAAGACAGCGTTACTGAATGTGCCAGTGACGCTAAATGATAGATTCAACAAGTGATATAGCGCACTACTTTATTTTTTACTAGTGTTTGTGTTATAAGGATTTGGGGCCTGGTTGCAATAACAGGGTGGCGACCTGACCGGGAAACCGGGAATTTATTTTAAAAACCGGGAATTTACTTCTGAAGCAAAAATCAAGTTTTCATCATTTAAATAATTGTTGTCCATTTTGAAATTTTGTTTTCACTATAAGAAAAACGTTCTGCATTTTTTTGCTCTGTGAGATTTTTTTCGCTGACTTAAGGTTGATAATCGTACTGATAATATTCCAAACATACAGAAACAAGCATTTTCTCAACTTAAAAAAATCACGTTTTATTCTCTTACTCCCCATTCATCCTGACTTGGAAGAGGTAATTTTAGAGAATAATTATTGTTTTTATTCTAGGACAGGGAGTTTCCACGAAGAAATATAATTTCACTTGGAATAGGGAAGTTTTGGCATGGAATTTTTAAAAAGAATTGTAGTTCGGATTTCGAAGAAAGGAATTTTGAAAAATCCCTATTCCAGGTCACAATTCGTCGCAATTTGAAAGCTCCCTCTTCCAAATTTTAGAAAAAGAAAGTACTTCTAGTAGTTTTTGGAGTAGAAGTAGTATTCAAAGCAGAAATATTTCTGAATTATAATTGAATGTAAAAATTTTTTGTTTGTTTAAGATTCATCATTTTAATTGAATATTCATCTGTGTTTGAAAATGTAACTGCTTTGTTGAAAGTCGATTTTCCTAACTAAAAATTTAACTGTTTCAGAAGGAAATTGAACTATTTTTTTGACAATCCGTGTTTTCATTCAGGATTAGATTTTCAACAGAAAATTTTGAATACTCTATTTTTGGTTGAAAATGTACCTGTTTTGGATGAAAATTCTACTATTTGTTCGAAAATTTATGTACTTTGTGGAAAATTCGTCTTTTTGTGGAAAATTAATCTTCATGTTTGAAAGTTCATCTTTATGGTTAAAAATTCAACTATTCCAGTTGAAAATTCATCATTAGTTGAAAATTCATAAGTTTGGTTGAAAATTAATTTCTTCAACTGAAAATTTAACTGTTCCATTTTTTATTGAAAATTAATCTTTCCTAGTTCAAAATTCAACAATTTGGTAAAAGTTGTCTTTTTTAATTACAAATTCAACTATTTCCTTGACAATTCTTGTCTTTTGTTAAAAAAATCTCTTTTTTTATAGAAAATTATCTTTTTCTTTGAAATTTCATCTTCTTGTTTGAAAATTCTTCTTTATTGTAAAAAATGGAAGTATTCCACTTAGATATTTATCATTTTAGATGAAAATTCATCTCTTCCGTTGGAAATAAAATTCCTTGGTGGAAAGTTGAACTCTTTTGTTAAAAATTAATTTTTTTGGTTAGATTCAGATTCATTTATTATGTTTTTATTTATTTAAGATTTATCATTTTAATTAATTCATTTCTTTGGTT
>CAKNXH010002324.1:82098-114371 GCA_932178445.1 Andricus quercusramuli
TTTTTGCTTATGATCAAGCGTTTCAAGTGAAGCCTGAACTCCTAAAACTTCGTAGTTTCCATAAACATCTTGTTTTACATATACAACGCATTTTATGGAATATTCTTGGTATTGTTCAAAAACAGCACGGATAAAATAGTTGTGAGAAAAACGATAATTATCATCTGGAATTCCATGACATGGTTGATCTGGAGGTCTTACAAGTTTACATTCCCTTGCTACGATTTCATCCTTTATAGTATGTAGACGCACGAGAATTTTCTCGTTCAAATAATTTATAGTCATTTCTTGTGCAAATCGATGTCCTCTAACTCTATGAGGAGTACTCGTATACGGAGACTGATCCTCTGGGTGGATGTATCTTCCTCCGAAATCTTCCATCATAGCAGTTATTCTAAGTCCTCTACCTGGTTTGGGTCCTCTACGGAGTCGACCTCTTCCTCTTTGAGGAGCATTCGGAACATAATTTGCCTGGGAAGAACCTTCTCCGGAAGGTACTGAAAAAGCATTTAATTCTTTAAAAAAATAAAAATTATTGTTATTAAGAAGATTAGAGCGACCGAATTCATTTCAAATTAGGCAGGTTCTACACTTGAAGTCGCTGAATCTCTTGGGGACGAAACAATTGTGATGCTTTTAGAGGAAATAAGGCGTTACATATCTTACCAATTTGGGATACAAAATTTTCTATGAAGTTATACGAATTTCAGTTTTGTGCTTCATTTTGCAGAAAACCTTAAATTTTTCTTTAAGCCTCTATAATTTTCAACCTGATTAAGATATTTGCGATTTATTTCCAGATTCTGATAGCATTTATCAATTTTTTTGTAAATCAACTGGAAAATTTAAAAGAGGTTTGTTAGGAGCAAAATAACTATAAACTTTTAAAATTTTCTAAATTTTTAAATTCCAAAATGTTCATAAAATTTAAAAACACGTCAAAATTTTTTCTTGATAAGAAATTAACCAGAAATTTCCAAAAATTTCCTGAATTCACCATGACATGCGTATACTTACATTAAAATTTGTATGATATTAGGCACACTTACGAGGATGTAAAAAATGATCAGTTGACAGGGCAAATCCTCCTCCGGGAGGCTCCATCGCATTTCCATCATTTAATCTAATTTTTGTACGGGATTGACTAGCTTCTTCGACTCTAGGACGAGTATTCGACTGGGAAGAATTTTCTCCGGAAGGTTCCGGTGAAGCATATAATTCTGTAAAAAAAAAAGATTATTGTTATTAAATAAGAATATAGCTACAATTGAAGTCGCTGAATCTCTTGGAGACGAAACAATTATGCACTTTTTAGAGGAAATTATGCGATACGCATCTTACCGATTTGCGAAACAAAATTTTCTACGAAGTTATACGAATTTCAGTTTTGTGCTTTATTTTGCAGAAAACCTTAAAATTTTCTTTAAACCTCTATAACTTTGAACCCAATTAAGATACCTGAGTTTTATTCCCAAATTCTTAAGGCATATATCAATTTATTTCAAGTCGTCTAGAAAATTTTGAAAAGGGTCTGATAGCAGCAAAACAAATATAAACTTTTAAAATTTGTAAAATTGAAAAAATTGCAAACTTGTAACATTTTGCAAAAGATTGACAATTTCAAAAAATTTGTGCTGAATAAAAAATGTACTTTAAGTTCTTTAAAATATTCTACATTCACATCAAAATAAAATTTTAAATTTTTAAAAGAATAATAATAATAAAAATACAAAATTCAAAAATTTGTATGAAATTTAAGTTTCATAAAAATTTTCATAAAATTTTCATAAATTTTTATAATTGACATAAATAAATTTAATATAAACACATTCTTCTTTTTTTTTTAAATGGAAAATAATAATAATTACAAAATTTAAAATTTTTATAAAATTTGAAATGAAATTTTTTTTATATAATTCATAATTCTTATAAAATTTGAAATTTTCATAAAATTAAGAATTCTTATAAAATTTGAAATTTTTATAAAATTCAAAATTGTTATAAAATTCAAAAATTCTATAAAATTGAAAATTGGTATGAAATTTAAATTTTGTATGGAATATTAAACTTTTATGAAATTAAAAATATTCATCAAATTTTTATAAAATTTGAAAATTTTATTTAATTTTAGATTACAAAATTTTATAAAATGAAGAAATTTTATTTATTAATAAAATAAAAACAAAGGTTTAAGAATTCCTCGTTTTTTTTTAAATTTGAAAATTTTTCGTACTTCCTAAATTACCAAAAACTTAAAAATATATTAGAAATTTCATAAGTCTCTTGAAATGTTACAAAATTAACGTTTTTATCAAATTTAGAATTTTCATCAAATCAAAAATTTTTATAAACTTGAAAATTTTTATTAAATATATAATTTCATGAAATTTTTATGAAAATTTAAAGTATTAATTTAATTTCAAAATATTTATAAAAAATTCACCATAAATTTCCAAAGTTTTCCTAAATTCATATTAAAATAATAACACGATTTTGAAAATTGCTTGTCTTTTTAAATTTGACAGTGTTTGGTAATTCATAAAATACCAAAAACTTAAAAATATTCTAAATTTTATAAGTTTCCTGAGATGTTGGAATATTTCAAAACTAATAAAAATTATTGAAATCCTAAAATTTGAAAAATGCTTTGAAAATCTTCATGTTTTAAAATTCTTAAAATCTTCAAAATTTCTAAAATTTGTATAACAGTTCAAAATTGATATAATATTTCAAAACTTTTATAACATTTAAATAAAATTTTTATAAATTTTTATGATCAGTATAGATAAATTTAATATAAATAAATTTTTATAAAATTTCCAAATCTTCATAAAATTTAAAATTTCTTTTTAAATTAACATTTTTGTGAAATTTAAAATTTTCATAGAATTCCAAATTTTTATAAAATTTCTATGGAATACAAAATTTTTTTTAAATTTAGAAAATTTACCATAAGTTTTCTTCAATTCATACTGAAATAAAAACAAAGTTTTGAAAATTCCTCGTTTTTTTAATTTTGAAACTGCTGAAATTTTTCTAAAGTATCTATTAAATTTTAAAACTGTTCTAAAATTAAAAAAATTCCACAATTTTTATAAAATTTCAAAATTTTTGGGTAATGAGAAACTGGCCATAAAGTTCCAAGAATTTCCTCAATTCACCATGACATGCGTGTATTTATAGTCAAATTTGTATGATATTAGGCACACTTACCAAGAAAATTGATAAAAATTTCGATTACGAATAGTAGAATCCTATTGTCAATCTTCATTTTTCCAGTTTTTCTGCACAGTTTTCTTGAAGGATGACTGAGAAATATGGAAGATTTTCACCGCTATATACACTATACACTGTCTTGAAGAACTGTTCGAATTGACAATGTGGCAGTGATACTATACGTGGCGGAGGCAATGCAATCAATATCTTTAGACTAAAACAAATAGTTGAAAGTACAAACATTTCATAGACATTGAAATCTTTCTTCTTTCCTTGTAAGATATCAGGGCCACCGGAGACAATTTTGTTCAAGTGTGCAGTTTGGTAATAACTGAAATTTTTCAACATTCAACACAGCAGCTAAATTCTCAATCAACAAAGATTTTCTACAAAAAGAGAAAACTTTTTAACCCAAAAAGACCAATTTTCAACCAAACATTGGAATTTATAAGAGAAAAATTTGTTTAACAAATTTTTCGAATCTTTAACCGTATTGTCTAATTTCTAACTTACAAAGGTGTATTTGAAATAATTAACCAAGTTTAGTGAATCCAATACTCATGCACTGACAAAAGATTCCTTGTACCAAGGGAATTTTACTTGAATGATGTAAGTGAAAGTACTGATTATTTGCATAACTTTTTATGGAAAAAATGATTCGCTTCTGCCAAAGAAATTCCAATAGGATTAAGTAAACATAGTTTAATTTAGAAGAACGACCCATTTGTCAATTAAAATTAAAATTATGAATCATTTGCCATCCAAATTGATTACTTACAAAACATTTCAACTTTTAATCAAGTAATTAAATTTCCATTCCAAAGAAGATGAATTCTGAACAAAAAATTTAGTATTTGATATTTCACCAAAAAAATATTTCAATTTTTAACAAAAAACAGTTGAATTCTACCAAAAAAGACGACTTTCAACATGAGTTTAATTTTTGATTAATGATGATTTTTCAAGAAAATTCCAAAAGTTGTTGTGATAATCTTATAAAAAAAAAAAAAAATTGATTAGCATTTCGAACTCGAAAGTTCATTGCCTCACCACCCGATTCGGGTAGTGTTTCTAGGTGGATAAATACTACCAGTGTGGGTCCACCACACCCACGACGGGTCAACAACACGCAGTATTCCCCGAACGGTCACCCATCCAAGTACTAACCGCGCCCAACACTGCTTAACTTCAGTGATCTAACGGGAACTGGTGTTTTCAGCGTGGTATCGCCGTTGACTGTGATAATCTTATAGGGTGTTTAAAATGCAACGTTCTTATTCCTCTGACATTTTTTCATATCGTTTAAAAAAAGTGGTCTCAAAAATTTTCAATATGCGCTCACTTTTTGAATTTTTATCCAAAATGGCTGGCTAACGAACTTTACCTTAATTTTAGGACACTTGAAGAGTATATTAAAGCCCAATCCAACATGTCAATTCTTTCAAAAGTGATCGTGCTAACAAACTAAAAATCTACAGACGGACAGACAAACACATTCATAAAAACCGGATTTTCGGATTCAGAAATAGTTAAATTTTCTGTTAAAAAAAATTAATTTTCAACCAAAAAAGAAACAAATCTTTCAATAGAATATTAGAATTTTCAATCCAAATGATTCCGAATCAATCCGAACTCGGATTAACCCACACCGATTTTCAATCCGAATGAATCCGAATTAATCTGAGTTCGGATTGAATTGGATTAATTCGGATGGACAATCGGTTTAGGTCAATCCGAGTTCAGATTCATTCGGATTGAATATTTGGTTCGGATTGGATGTCCGGATTGAATCGGATTGAGTCAGATTAATTTTCAACCGATTTCGATCGAACGAAATGTAGAACTTTTTTGGAATTCGTTCGGATTAACTCGGATTGGTTCGGATACAGAATCCGGAATGATTCGGATGACTTCGGAATGGTTAGGAATGAATTGCTATCCGAAACTTTCGCCAGGGTTCATATTTTACGATCCTGAATTTAGCTATAGATATATATTTGGAAATTGGGGAATTTATTTTTTAAAAAGTAATAAATAAGTAAGTAATAAAGTATATAGTTTAGAAAATGTTAGCAAAATTTTTTAAAAAATTATGTGGAAACTATTTATTATTAGAGGCATAAATAAATTTATTAGAAAAATGTTATTATTATACTTATTTATTATAAACATTTTAGAAAATTTTATAAAATATACAGTTTTCCTCATGAAAAGAGTTTTTCACTTTATTTTACGCGTTAAAAACTGACCTATTTGATTTTACGAGTTTCATGAAAATTGATAACTTCAAAGAGTAAAATAAATATACTTTTTTCAAATTTGGTCATGATACTATTTTTTTTCATAAAACTATACTATTTTGGGAGTGAAAAGCAGGCATTTTTTTCGCTATATCAAAAATTGAAATTTTGATGAATATTTTTGTGAAAAAAGTCAAACTCGAACAATATTTTTCTCATATTTTTTCAACGTAAACAAAATTTTAAAAGGGGAAAAAATCTATCGAAATATGAAAATTCCCAAATACAAAAATTCTTGAATTAAAAAATTCCGGAATCCATCGACGTGCACAGTTGTCCGTCACCCCAGTGAAGCAGCTACAGGTATGTGAATATGAAGCCTGATGAAGTTCATTTTCCATTGGTGGTCCTGAGTCGGCACCTTCTTTTGTTGCTTTTGTTGTTATTTGTGTGGTATTTCATTTGTTTGTGTCTTAATTCCATGTCAATCGTCTCTTGTTGGTTTTTTTAGTTTAGTTGTCTTTTTACTCCATGCTGCTTGTCTCTGGTAGGTTTCCACCCTATAAATAAAGTTTGACAATATTCTACATGTTTTCCCATTGTCAATGGTTCAAATTTGTCCATTTCCTCCTAAAAATTACATAACCTTCCCCTTTTCTTGTATTCGAGCGGAAAAATGATGTGCTTACTCATGACCATGTGGCTTAGGGCCACCATTTTGAGAAATAGCATAAATCGACTTAGAATCGAATAGAACATAGAACATAGAATTGTAGACAAAGGATCATGGTACCTGACCAAATACATTAAAGCGCCATTAAACTCTGTTTACCCTCTGTTTTCGACAAATCTCTTATTACCGTGCCGACTTGGGACCACTCTCCCCCATAACTCTCATGTTAGATGAATAATTAATCTTACAAGTGTAATGAATGACGTCAGAATTCAACTTGCAAACTTTGAAAGAGCAAACTCATTTGATTCATAATGATTGATCAATCATAATTTTATTTCGGATTTTTTATTACAGACATATATCCCGAGTCGAGATTTACCGCACAGCCAATGTCTTCACTCTTTATCCTCACCGTATGCCATTCAATGCCAACTCATATTCGACATATTTCCAATCTCCTTGAATAGCCTTAGCTCCGCAAATCTTTCCTTCCCTTAAGAACACCAAAAATGGTATGCCACCAAAGTTAACCTGTGTGCGTACAGCATCTTGTGAGATGAGCTCACCTACACGTGGAACATCATTAACTCCATTTTTAATGCGAACATAATCAGGAAGTGGTGATTTAGGGTCTTGCCCAACCTCAAGGTATACACCCCCTAAGGCGATAAACCATGTTCTTTCATCAGGATTGAAAAAGCGTGGCTCACCTAAAAAAGAAAATGAAGGTTTGCCATTTCGAAAAGATTAAAAATCAATTTTTCAAAATTCTTAATAAATGACCTAGCCGGATAAGTATGTGAAAAGTGCCCTTGAGCCTTATCCAACCGGACTTGGTCCTATGAATGGTTCAGCCTTTCAACCTTGAAGATGACCCTTCAAGGTCACGTTTATAGTGTTCCAGATTTTTTCGTATATTTCCAATCGTTTTAGACGACTTATAATCAACCTGAGGTCCAATCAAAAATCTCATACAAATATATCTAATACATCTCATAAATCTATATACATCATCAATCTATCATCATCTACATCTAATAAATTTTTTCAACGATTTTTCGCGTGAAATTCAAATTGTGATAACATTCGAATATTTTAAATCGGATTTTCTCAAAAACAAAAATACATACATTAGCGAGAAAATTCACACAGATTGCTTACATATCAAGTACTCATTAAAATTTTTTTGAGATTTTTTGAAGTAGTAGAACATGGTAGAAAAAAATTGAAAAACGTACTTTCATACGAATATCGGACTTCAAAGACCTTACATGACTATTTAAAAATCATTCGAATGACTTCTTTAGCGCTTGCAATAAAAATAGTCGTCTAGAATGTTCCCGAAACATCTGACACTGACAAAATATTTTTATTCTCAAAATTCTTCTAATTGTTAGATCGTTTCCAGTTTATAAGGCCACTGAAGCTTAAAAATTTCTTTAGTAATATACGAGTTCCTTCCAGGATCATATTTTTTTTTTATTTACGTTGATTTTAAAGCTCATGCTCAACATTCTTCGCAAGTCTTCGGTTGACTTTGTCATAACAACCGTATCATCTACGAACGCTAACCCACGCACCCTCACTGCCCCGAGATCCACACGTTTTTCGTCGACGAGGCCGTTTTTAAACACTTGTCCATGTGAATAATTAATTTAGAAAACATTTTAAGACTACCATCTGCAGCAGTAATTCTACATAAAACTGATACTTTGCATTTCTTGAATTATTCCCATTTTTAAATTATTCCGTGAACCCTCCTCAAGAGGTCACTAAACTTTACTTTACCAAAAGTTGATAACAAGTACTTCTTTTTTTCATTTTTTCAAAAACCGAGCTGTGTAATGGAAAATTAACTAGATTTTCAAACCTCAATTTTCGGTAATCAAATTGTTGAATTGTCAGGCCAAAAAACAAATAATATAACTTTTAACCATAAAAAAATGCATAAATACAAATTTTATAGTAGACTTTTCAGCAGAGAATAATCAACTTTCAACCGGAAATAGTTGGATTTTCTATTCAGTTCGCATTACTTTAATACCTTCAGAATATTTTGATAGAAAAATGGAAATTTTGGTTTAAAAATGAAGTTGATTTTCCATCATACAGCTTGATTACGAAATCTAGAAAAAAGAAGTACTTGTTATTAACTTTTGGTACAGTAAAGTTTGGTCACCTCTTAAGAAAGGTTAACTGAATAATTTTCACCCAATAATTTTAGAGTGTAACCCCCCTCCCCCCTTCCCTCACATATTGTGTCCTGAACATGCTCCAAAAAATGAAAAGTAGCAGTTTTATGTAATATTCATGCTGAAAAGGGTTTTTTTAACAGTGTTTTCTAGGGTAATTATTCACATGGACAAATGTCTAAGAATGGCCCTCTTCGACGAAGAACGTGTGGGTCTCGGGACAGTGAGGGTGCGTGGGTTAGCGTTCGTAGATGATGAGGTTGTTATTGCCGAGTCAATTGCAGATTTGCAAAGAACGTTGAGCATGGGCCTCAAAATTATCGTAAATAATATAAAAATTATGGTCTTGGAAGGAAATCATAAATCTTATATCACTAACGAAATTGGTAAGCTCCGGTGGTTTTATAAACTGCACAAGATATGGCAATTAGGATCATTTCGTGTAGAAAAATATTTTGTCAGTGTCAGAAGTACCGGGAAATTTCTAGACGACTATTTTTACTGCAAATGGTGAAAAGGTCACTTCTGTATAATGTGTTTAATAGTCATGTAAGGTCTTCGAAATCCAATATTCGTATGAAAGTATACGCTTTTCAATTTTCTCTACCATGTTCTACCACTACAAAAAATTCATAATTAATACTTGACATGTAAGCAAACTCTGCGAATTTTTTCGCTAATGTATACGTATTTTTGTTTTCGAGAAGATTCGACCTAAAGTATTTGAATTTCGCGCCAAAAATTGGTTGAAAAAAATTATTAGGTGTATTTAGTATGAGATATTCAATAGGACCATTTCATAGGACCATTTCCGGTGGGATGAAGATCAAGGGCATTTTTTACATACTTATCCGGCTGGCCCTTTTCTAATGAAAATTAGTAGATCTTTCAAAGTACTCCATGAAACAGAAACAGTGAAATTATCACTGGTTGAATCAGTATTTTAAATTATCACTGATGAACTAGTGATTTTTCGACTTTGACTGGGTTACTAGTGTTTGTGTTAGATGGATTTGGGTATGATATCTTTTGCCTAAAAGTGGGGAGGCTCTTGACCACTTGGGTTTGACTTTGAACGACGCGACACGTTGACGTGATGATGGGCTGACCCCCATATACTGTTGTAAAAGTTTTTTGCGATTTTTGAAAGATAATTTTGTAGCGAAATCTCAATGATTGTTAGGTACACACTTCTGGCTGTGGATCCAACTATTTAGAATACTAAATAGTTGGATCCACTGGAAATCATTGAGATGTCACTTGTTCATTTTTGAAAGTAGGTTCAAACTCAGCTGCCAAAATTCTCCCTTTCAGTTCTAAGTGAATCAAAAACTTATGCCATATTCATTTACTTTCTGTGTGACTATCAGGCGGAGGAGGTGGAGCCTGAACTCCTAAAATTTCGTTGTTTCCATAAACATCTTGTTTTACATATACCACGCATTTTATGGAATATTCTTGGTATAGTTCAAAAACAGCATGGATAAAATAGTTGTGAGAAAACCGATAATTATCATCTGGAATTCCATGACAAGGTTGATCTGGAGGTCTTAGAAGTTTACATTCCCTGGCTACGATTTCATCCTTTTTAGTATGTAGACGCACGTGAATTTTCTCGCGCAAATAATTTATAGTAATTTCTTGTACAAATCGATGTCCTCTAACTCTATGAGGAGTACTCATATAGGGAGACTGATCCTCTGGGTGGATATATCGTTCTCCGAAATCTTCAATCATAGTATTTATTCTAAGTCCTCTACCTGGTTTGGGACCTCTACGGGGTCGACCTCCTCCTCTTTGAGGAGCATTCAGAACATAATTTGACTGGGAAGAACCTTCTCCGGAAGGTCCTGGAAAAACATTTAATTCTGTAAAAAAATATAAATTATTGTTATTAAGAAGATTAGAGCGACCGAATTCATTTTAAATTAGGCAGTTTCTATACTTGAAGTCGCTGAATCTCTCGGGGATGAAACAATTGTGTTGTTTTTTTAAGAAGAAAATTAGAAACACAATATTATCAAGTCAATCTGTGCAAAAATTATATTTTTGAACAAAAAGGCTCAGGAGCATTGTGAATCTAAAAATCAGTTATTTAAAAAAAACATATTCGAAAAGCTCAATATATGCAAACAGAATTGCATAGAAAAGAGAGAACCAAGCCATCCTCACTCTCATTTCCTTTCTCTTTCTCCGTCTTTTTTATAGTACTTTTGGGACCAACATGTTTCGAGATCACTTTAGATCTCCTCATCAGGATATAATTTTATAGGATACTACGAGAAAAAAAATTTCTATTATATTATGCTTTATATTAGTAATGTATGTATATATGAGACTGAAGTTTCTTATCGTACTGTTATTTACATTATTATTCATTCTTTTATTTTTTGATGAAAATTCAACTTTTAATTTTCGGTTTAAGTGTCAATCCTTAATATTTCTAAATCATTTTTACACTTTAATACTCATTATGATTGCCAATTAACAGAAAATTAAATTACAATAATTTCCAATGTTTCCTATAAAAAGTCGATAAATGTATCAAAGGCTTCGGTATCTCTCGAAAGGTCTCTTTTCAAATTGAATGCTCTCAGAGAATAGGTTTTCGGGTCAACCCTCAAATTATGTTGGTTTTATAGGAAATTAGGCGTGTTACGTAGCTTACCGATTTGTGAAACAAAATTTTCTATGAAGTTATACGAATTTCTGTTTTGTGCTTAATTTTGCAGAAAACCTCAAATTGTTCTTCAAACCTCTATAACTTTTAAATCGATTGAGATATTTGAGATTTATTTTCAGATTCTGATAGCATTTATCATTTTTTTTAAATCAACTGAAACATTTAAAAAAAGTTTTGATAGGAGCAAAATAACTATAAACTTTTTTAAATTGTTACTTCAATTTCTTTAAAATATTCCAAATTCACATCACAATAAAATAAACTTTTCGAAATAATTCGATTTTAAAAATTTTTTAATTTTAAATTGTTTAGAAATTCTGACAATCTTCAAAATTTCTATAAACGTTCAAAATTGTTATAATATTTCGCAATGTTTATAAAATACGAAATTTGTATGGAATTTAAACTTTTTATAAAAGTTTATGAAATTTAAAATATTAGTTTTCCGTTTTGTGGCTTTGGGGTCCGCAAATAATGAAGAAGATTTAAATTTCATTAGACGTTTCGGCTCCATATATGGGCCCTCTTCAGTGATTTATTCTAGAAAATGTTAATTGGTACATTTCACTTATTCCCTACGATAGATTTTTGTGGGTCGGCTTTTTTTCATATTATATCGAAATGAAATTAATTATTGTTCTATATGACTGAAATATATTAACAATCTTTAAAACATTTATATTCAATACGTGTTGTCTTTAATTAGTGCCTCACAGCCGCACTATATGTCAAATTGCATTTTTCTGGTTTAAAATCTAATATAACGAGAAAGAATATAGATAACTCAACAATTTTTTTTTCAAAATAAAGTTCATGTTACGTAGATTAGAGGAAAATATGTAAGAATGCCTACATTGCTTATTGTAGTGGTTGAAGTAGGGGGTGAAGTTGAGCATGTTTGAAAAGTGGATAACCTTTTGCTTTTGTTTTTACTGAATTTCAAAGGGAAATCATGATATCGATACAAATTTTTTCTTAAATATTTAAAAATATTGTAAAGGGTTTTCGTGGGTGGTAAAAACGATTCAAATAAACATTTCTTCAAAATCCTCAACTGTATGGATAATCTCTTGCTATCATTATCCTTTCTAGGGGTGGAAATGAACAGCGAGAATCTGAAAACACGAAATATCGCAGAATAGAATTGCAAATGATTTTCGTGGGGGTTGAATATCATTTCGACAACCATTTCTGCATTATTCTCTACTGTGTGGATAGTTCCTCGTTTTCCCTACTCTAGGGTATTTTCGAAGAAGGCGTTTTGAATATTTTATTATTATAAAAGTGTTATTTGGAAAATAATTATTCAAAACTAGTAATTTTCTATTGCTAATCAAAAGTAATGTTCATTAAAAATTTGTAATGATAATTTTGTTTTGACACAATACTATTTCTTATTTTAACAATGATTCTTACATCAATCTTCATTACTGCTATCTTCAGGTTCAGTCCTCTGTCTGAAAATGCCATTTTTTGGTTAAATAATTATATTCATTATGATAATTATTATTAGAATCATTTTTACCATCCACGAAAACCTTTTACAATGTTTTTTGCAAATATTCTGATTTTTAGCAAATTACCCTTTATTTGAACTTCTAATTCAGAAGTTGATGATACCCTAATAATTTTCGCCTTGATCTGCATTACATTTACTACAATTGAAAAAAAATGGTATCGATATCATGATTTCCCTATGAGATTCAGCAAAGAGAAAAGCAAAAGGTCATATGTTTTTTAAACATGCTCAACTTCACCCCACAATGAGCAATGTATAGGCATTCTTACGTATTTTCCTTCAATTCACGTAACATGAGCATTATTAAAAAAAATCTGTTGAGTTATCTCTATTCTTTCTCGTTATATTATATTTTAAACCAGAAAAATGCAATTTGACCTATATAAAGCAGCAATGTAATGGCAATGGTAATAATGGTAGAATAAATGCTGGAGTTACCAACCTTCAGAAATAGCTGTTTTTTCCTTAATTTTTAAATTATAAAACTTTCGTGTAGTTGTTTTTGATATTTCTTTGCAATTTTTTGTTTCTGATTTGGGATGACTTTTCATGATACTACTTTTTGAACAATGTCTTCTAGTTTGTTTGAATTTGTTAACTTTGCTTTATTTGCCTTTCCTAAAAACACATGTTGGGATCATTGACGTTTTCCTGAAGCAGATATCCGACAATGCAGTTTGCTGTTATACTTTATGTTCTACACCCTTTGAAATATTTTCAAATGCTTCATGAGCTATTTTTATTGCAACATTTTTGAATTTTTATTTGTTAATTTTTCTTCTTCATTCTCGCATATATGCCAGGATTTTTTTAGAAAGAATTTCATTTTCTTTTGTTCTTTCTTAAATGTTTTGCATTTCTTAATACAATTTTTATGTATTTTTGTGGAGTCCTACATTGTTTGTTTGATTAAAAAATTTCTTGGGTATTGGCCTATTGCGTTTTGTGTAATAATGGAAGAAAAAATTCCCACAGATTTCCTACGTCCGCCCGTTCACCAACACTTTCTGTAGTGACTATATGTGCCATTTCCAAAACTAGACGTTTTTTTTATGGTTTGCTTATGAATTATTTAAGATTTCTTTAAGTTGAGTTTACATAGTTTTACCTCAATTTTATTGTAAGAAATCTTTCGTTTCATTGAAATTAATGTAAAAGAATGTATCGAATTTTAGCATATCTTTAGAAATTTTTAAAAATATTTTGTATTGTTTTCTTTTCCTAATTGGAAAATTTAATAATCTGAATAAATTGGTATCAGAATCACGCACACAAAAAAATGTTATTGTACACTTAGGGAACATTTGTTTTTGAGAAAGCCGGGTTTCACTCAGTTTGATTCTGAATCGCACAGAGAGTAGTCCTCATTGAGATGAAGAACCCAAATAAAGCAAAGTTCAAACATTCAAACAAACTAGAAGACATTTTTTAAAAAGTAGTGTGATAAAAAGTTATACCAAATTGGAATTTTAGAGATTCGATTAACGGAAAAAGAGCCACCAAAGGTTAGTAGAAAAATACTAGTTAGATTAGTCGAGGTAATTCCTAATTTAATAGTGAAAAGAAACTAATTGCTTGATACGAAAATTAATCAATTTAATCAGGACTATACATGATAATTAAAAAAGAGGTTATTAAAATGGAAAACGTGAAACATAGAAAAGTTTAATAAAACGACACGATGATGTTTCATTATTGACTTTATTGACACAATAAGAAGGTCATATTGTGAAATTGTAAACTTGGTGTGGCCTGTCTCCAATCGACAAACATTGCTTTCTCATTGTTTGAACAAAGTTAAGAGAAAAAATAATTCATTACAATGTTAAAGTGACAAAAAATTGTTAAATTTAGAAAGAATTTTTAAAACTCATAAGATTTTCTCAATATACTTGATGATTTTTATTAAAAAATTTGCTGTGAAATTTTTATAAAATTTGTCATCAAATTAAAAATTTTTATAACATTCAACATTTTTATGAAATTTAAATAGAAATTTAAACTTTTTATTGAATTTCAAAATCTTCATAAAATACCAAAATTTTTATAAGATTTCAAGGCTTATGAAATTTAAAAAATTTATTATAAATGTTATAAAAGTTCAAAATTTCAAATTTTCATAGAATATAAAATTTTTATAAAATTGAAAATTTTATGAAATTTCAATAAAAATTTAAACCTATAATTCAATTTCATAATCATTGTAAAAATTTCAAAACTTATAAAGTTTAAAAAATATACCATAAATTTCCAAAGTATTCTTAAATTCATATTGAAATAAAAACAAAGTTTTAAAAATTCCTCGTCTCTTTAAAATTGAAAGTGTTTGGTAATTCCGAAATCATTAAAAACTTAAAAATAGTAGCAATTTCGTAAGTTTCTTGAAATGTTACAAAATTTCAAAAATAATAAAATATTTTGAAATCCGAAATTTTTTTAGATATTTTGAAAATTTTGAAATGTTTTAAAATTCGTAAAAATTTCTAAAATTCATATTAAATTTAAAACTTGTAGGAAATTTAAACTATGTGTCAAATTGCAATAAAGATTTGAAGTTTTAATACAACTTCAAAATCCTTATGTAATGTCAAATTTTTTATAAAATTTAAAAACTTATAAATATTTTAAAATTTACCGTACATTACTTCCAAAGTTTTCCTAAATTTATATTAAAATTTAGCTGAAAAAATTTCAAAATTTCTATTGAATTAAAAAATTTTTATAAGATTTAAAAATTCCAAAAATTTTATAAAATTTAAAAATACCAAAATTTTTTTAAAATTAAAAAATTCCAATATTCTTATAAAATTTTAAAACATTTCAAAATATTTTGAAAGTTTTAAAATTCTTAAAATCTTCAAAATTTCTCAAATTTGTATAAAAGTTCAAAATTTTTATAAAATTTAAAATTTTATAATATTTCAATACAAATTTAAGCTATTAATTCAATTTCAAACATCGTTATACAAATTTCGCAACTTATAAAGTTTAAAAAACACACCATAAATTTCCAAAGTTTTCTTAAATTCGTATTGAAATAAAAACGTAGTTTTAAAAATTCGTCGTCTTTTCAAAATTGAAAGTGTTCGGTAATTCCTAAATCACCAAAAACTGAAAAATATTTGCAATTTTATAATTTTCTCAAAATGTTACAAAATTTCAAAAATACAAAATAATTTTTGAAATCTTGAATTTCTTAAAATATTTTGAAAAAAAAAAAAAATTGATTAGCATTTCGAACTCGAAAGTTCATTGCCTCACTACCCGATTCGGGTAGTGTTTCTAGGTGGGTAAACACTACCAGTGTGGGTCCACCACACCCACGACGGGTCAACAACACGCAGTATTCCCCGAACGGTCACCCATCCAAGTACTAACCGCGCCCAACACTGCTTAACTTCAGTGATCTAACGGGAACTGGTGTTTTCAGCGTGGTATCGCCGTTGAATATTTTGAAAGGTTTTAAAATTCTTACACATTTCTAAAATCCCTATTAAATTTAGAACTTTTATAAAATTTAAACTTTCTATGAAATTTCAATAAAAATTTAAAGTTTTAATACAATTTTAAAATCTTTATAAAATATCAAAATTTTTATAAGATTTCAAAACTTATAAATATTTCAAAATGTACCATAAATTATTTCCAAAGTAAAAAATTTTTAAACCTAAAAATTTTCAAATATTTCGAAAATTTCTGAAATTTTTATTAAATTTCAAAATTGTTGTAAAATTTAAAATTTTTATGAAATTTCAAATTCGTATGAATTCCTAAGGTATTTATAAAATTTCTAAAATTTAGCTAAAGTTTTTCTAAAATTTCTATTAAATTTCAGAATTTTTATAAAATTTAAAAATTGCAAAATTTTTATAGAATTCAAAATTTCCAAGATTTGTATGAAATAAAAAAATTCCAAAATGTTTATAAAATTTCAAAACATTTCAAAATTTTTGGTTAATAAGAAATTGACCATAAATTTCCAAAAATTTCCTGAGTTCGCCATGACATGCGTATACTTATATTAAAATTTGTATGATATTAGGCACACTTACGAGGATGCAAAAAATGATCAGTTGACAGGGCAAATCCTCCGGGAGGTTCCATCGCAGTTCCATCATTTAATCTCGTTTTTCTTCGGGATTGACGAACTTCTCCGACTCTACGACGAGGAGTATTCGACTGGGAAGAATTTTCTCCGGAAGGTTTCGGAGAAGCATTTATTTCTGTAAAAAAAAAGATTATTGTTATTAAAAAATAATACAGCTACACTCAAAGTCGCTGAATCTCTTGGAGACGGAACAATTATGCTCCTTTTAGCTTTATTTTGGCAGAAAACCTTAAATTTTTCTTTGAACCTCTATAACTTCGAACCCAATTAGGATACCTGAGATTTATTTCCAGATTCTGATAGCATTTATCAATTTTTTTTAATCAACTAGAAAATTTTGAAGGTTTGATAGCAGCAAAACAACTATAAAATTTTTAAATTTGTAAAATTGAAAAAATTCCAAACTTGCAACATTTTGTAAAAAAAGAAAATTTTAAAAATTTTTTGCTAAATAAAAAATGTACTTTAATTTCTTTAAAATATTCTGAATTCACATAAATATTAATAACTGTCGGGAATTTTATTATTCGAGAATTTTCCAATTCAGGAATTTTGCAGTATCGGGAATTTTATTTTTCGGGATTTTTCAGTCATCCCAATAAATTTAATATAAACACATTTTTTATAATTTTTTAAAATAAAAATAATAATGATTACAAAATTTTAAATTGTTATAAAATTTAAAATACATTTTTTAAATAAAAATTGAAATAAAAATTTTTTATAAAATTTTTAATTCTGATAAAATTAACAATTCTTATAAAATTTCAAATTTTTATGAAATTAAGAATTCTCATAAAATTTTAAATTTGCATAAAATCAAAAATTGTTATCAAATGAAAAAATTTTATAAAATTTAAAATTTTTATGAAATATTAAACTTTTATAAAATTTCAAAATTGTTATAATATTTCAAAATTTTTATAAGTTTAAAATTTTTATAAACTTCAAAATTTTTATAAAAATTACAATTTTTATCAAATTTAAAATGTTTATCAAATTCAAAATTTGTATAAAAATTTAAAAATTTTATAAACCCTAAAATTTTTATTAAATTTAAAATCCATTTTTGAAATAAAATTTGAAATGAAATTTTTTAAATAAAATTTACAATCTTCATAAAATTAACAATTCTTATAAAAATTGAAATTTCTATAAAATTAATAATTCTTATGAAATTTAAAAGTTTTTAAAATTAAAAAATGTTCATAAAATTTCAAATTTATATAAAATTAAACATTATTATGAAATTAAAAAACTTTATGAAATTAAAAATTTTTATAGAATTTAAAATTTTTGTGAAATATTAAACTTTTATAAAATAAAAAATTTTTATGTATTAATAAAATAAAAAGAAAGTTTTAAAAAGTGCTCGTTTTTTTCATCATTTGAAAATTCCGGGTTATTCCTAAATTACCAAAAACTTGAAAATATTAGACATTTTATAAGTCTCTTGAAATTTTACAAAATTTCAAAACTAATAAAAATTTCTGAAATCTTAAAATTTGAAAAATATTTTGAAAGTTTCATGATTCTTAAAATCTTCAAATTTTCATAAAATTAAAAATTTCAGAAGTTTAAAATTTTTTATAAAATTCAAAATTTTTATGAAATTTAGAATTTTTATCAGATTTAAAATTTTCATAAACTTCAAAATTTTTATTAAATATAGAATTTTTATAGAATTTTGAAATTTTAATCATATTTTAAAACTTTTATGAAATTCAAAATTTTATGAAATTGTTATAAAAATTTTAAGTATTAATTCAATTTCAAAATCTCTATAAAAAATTTACCATAAATTTCCAAAGTTTTCCTAAATTCATATTAAAATATGATAACAGAATTTTGAAAATTGCTTGTCTTTTTAAATTTTACAGTGTTTGGTAAGTCATAAATAACCAAAAACTTAAAAATATTAGAAATTTTATAAGTTTCCTGAAATGTTGAAATATTTCAAAAGTGATAAAATTTGAAAAATATTTTGAAAATCTTTATGTTTTATAATTCTTAAAATCTTCAAAATTTCTAAAGTTTTTATAAAAGTTCACAATTGATATAATTTTTTTTTTTTAATTTATAACATTTAAATAAAATTTTTATACATTTTTATGATCAGTATAGATAAATTCAATATAAATAAATTTTTTATAAAGTTTTATAGAATTTCTATAAAATTTCAAAATCTTTATGAAATTTTAGATTTTTATAGAATTTAAAATTTTTGTAAAGTTTAAAATTTCTTTTTAAATTAACATTTCTGTAAATTTTGAAATTTTTATGAAGTTTAAAATATTCATAAAATTCCAAATTTGTATAAAATTCCAAATTTTTATAAAATTTCAAATTTCTATAAAATTTCTGTGAAATAAAAACTTTTTATAAGCTCAAAAATATTTACCATAAATTTTCTTCAACTCATACTAAAATAAAAACAAAGTTTCAAAAATTCCTCGTTTCTTTAAATTTGAAAATTTTTTGTAATTCGTAAATTACTAAAAACTTGAAAACTTTGTAAAATTGTTAATTTTTATAAAATTTATTACATTTTTATAAAGTTTTAAACTTTTTTATAAAATTTTCAAAATGTTCAAAATTTTTAAAATTTTTAAAGGGTAAATGAATGCCTCAGGCTTAAGATGGTTACAGCCCAATATGTCGAAGGCATTTTTGGTTAGATTTGGATTTTATTGAATAGTATGCACGGGGTTGTCCCGGTATATATTATCAGTTACGGACGCATTATCATAATGCAATCAAGTGACCTGATAAGAGCGTGTGCCGTGATATATTGGGCAAAGCCTGGTTTTTACTCCATCATTGACGGACTGGGTTGTCGTTTCCCTTTTGGGGTTGCCGAAATTTTTCTAAAATTTCTATTAAATTTCAAAATTTTTATAAAATTAAAAAAATTCCACTATTTTTATAAAATTTCAAAATTTTTGGGTAATGAGAAACTGACCATAAAGTTCCAAAAATTTCCTCAATTCACCATCACATGCGTATACTTATATTCAAATTTGTATGACATTAGGCTCACTTACCAAGAAAATTGATACAAATTTCGATCATGAATAGTAAAATCCTATTGTCAATCTTCATTTTTCCAGTTCTTCTGCACAGTTTTCATGAAGGATGACTGAGAAATATGGAAGATTTTCACCGCTATGTACACTATACACTGTCTTTAAGAAACTATTCGAATTGACAATGTGGCAGTAATACTATACGTGGCGGAGGCAATCCAAGATCTTTAAAGTAAAACAAATAATTAAAACCACAAACATTTCATAGACATTGAAATCTGGTCTTTTCCTTATAACATATCAGGGCCACCGGAAACTAGTCCAAGTGTGCAGTTTCGTAATAGCTAAAATTTTTTAACATTGAACACAGCAGTTAAATTCTCAACCAACAAAGATTTTCTACAACCATAGTCCGAAACCTTCCGAATTTTTGAAAAATGTTAAACAATCTTGAAGATGCTTAAATAAAACATGTAGAAAAGCAGATATCAACTATTTTGTTCATCGCCTCAAATGCACTTACGTAAGGTATCAAATCAAATTAACCTACATCTTTATAAATATTAGGATCCAGTAATTCATCGGGTTCTCTCAGCGATTTTCTGCATGCATTTCCTTCAAATATTTAACCATGTTAATTTTTGGATACTACTTTCAGTTTCATAGGCCAGTGTAGTGCTCTTTCTCGGCCAAGTAACGGTATTAGAACAAATATCAAGGTCTAAGGCTTAATGTCTCTGTTTGTTAAATTTTGTAAGAATTGTGTTTCTAAAATTTTTCTTACAAAAGGTATTAGAACGACCCAAAAAAAGTGATTGACAAACCCTTGTAGAATTCTCTACAAACAGTGGCTCATTTATTGTAATGTGACAATCTTTTGAGAATTTACTTTTACGGCCCAAAGAAACATACTTCTGATTATCTTTTTTCAAATATCCATATGTCTTCAATTCATAATGTTTGTCTCCATGAGTATTATAAATTGCTTCTTTATTGTCTCTCGTGTCTGATAAACTAATAAAACAGTAAGGACACGGAAATGACGCTGTCGCTTTTTGTTGACCACTTACCATTGATAAAATTTTGAAATCTGACGTAAATTTAAATGAAATATCATTAATTTTTAGCAGATCAAAGAAAATTTTGATATTTGCATATGATTGTTTTATCTCTGGCCCAATACAAACTATTTTTTTTCAAACTGGTCCAGTTATTTGTGGTGTTTTTTCCGTTATAAACTACTTTTTTCCCCAGTGGAGGATCTGTTGATACATCAGCTATCACAGACATGCGAATTTTAAAAAAGCCTTGCCCACCATCAGCCATAATTTTAAGATGGTAAAAACGGACATTATTTCGCTTTTCTGCTCCATGATTCAATATTTGTAAAAATAACAGGCAATTTTCTTTTATAATTATTTTGTCCAGTCTCAAATTCTAAAATCTTGCTTTGATACATATCTTTCAATAACTTCGATCGTTCACTTAAATGCCCTGCATAATTCACCGGGAAAGCGTTTTTCCCTACTGATTTATGAATTACGCCAGTCATTTTTTTCATGAGATTATTTATAGTTTATAATATAGAAAAAAGATAGTCAGATAGTTCATAATACATATCCGTTGGCAATCACGTACATTTATCTAGTTTCTGAACAATATTCATTGAATATGTAATTATTTAATAACAATGATTACTATTTGTGTCAAAATTACATAGTAAACTTTATTTTCTCATTTGAATGCACAATTTTTAATAGAAATAATAAAAAATGACATTTTTCGACGATATCTTGGAAAGGGGAGCAGCTACGATTTTGGGACCTTGATTTTCGGATACTACGGGTAAAAAATAATAGAATAGCCTACTCAGAATTTTTCTTCAGTCAAGGCAAACCTAAAGACCTCAGACGATCACATTGAAAAGTCATAAGGATAAATTGTTTGATTTTTTAGTACTATGTACTGATAACCGTACATAGAAGTTTTAAATCTTTGAAAAAAAGTGGTCCAAAAAATTTCGAAAGTGCGCTCACTTTTAAAATTTTCATCCAAAATGGCTGGCTAACGAACTTTACCTTAATTTTAGGACACTTGAAGAGTATATCAAAGCCCAATCCAATATATCAATTCTTCTGAAAGTTATCGTTCTAACAAACTAAAAATCTTCAGACAGACAGACAGATAAGCACATTTATAAAAACCGGGTTTTCGGATTCAGAAATAGTTAAATTTTCTGTTAAAAAAATTAATTTTCAACCAAAAAAGAAACAAATTTTTCAATAGCATATTTGAATTTTCAGCCATAGAAATGAATTTTCAACTAAAGTAATGAATCCTTAACAAAATATTACTTGTCAACAATGTAGTATAACTTTGAACCAAAAAAGAGGCATTTTCAACAAAAAATTGAATAGTTGATATTCCAACCAAAAATACTTTAATATTAAATAAAAGACAGTTGAATTTTAAAAAATGCGAATTTCAAATGGAATGCTTAATTTATAAGTTCAAAAATTAATTTTCAAAAACAACAAAAGATTTTCAATAAAATAGTTGAATTTTAATCAAAAGAAAGGAATTTTACAACTAAAAAATTAATTTCTACCAGGAAAAAAATATTTTCATCAAACTAGTTACATTCTTAACAACGAAGATAGATTTTTAACCAAGGAAATGAATTTTTTTCAATATAAGTGAATTTGCAAACAAGAAAAATAATTTTCTAGAAAGAGTTTCATTTGCAAAGAAGAAAATAAAAAAGATTTTTTTAAAAATTAGTTCAATTTTAAACCGAAGAATGACTTTTCAAACAAAAAAATTAATTTTTAAGCATCAAGATTAATTTTCAACCAAAAGAGATAAATTTTCAATAAAATATCTGAATTTTCATTCAAATGTGTCATTTTTGAACTTGAAGACAAATTTTCAACAGAAGAGATGAAACTTCAACCGATAAAATTTTAATGAAAAATTTGAATGCAAAATAAAAGAAGACGATTTTTCTCCAAAAAGATAAGTTTTCAACTAAAGCAATGAATCTTCAACTGAAATAGTTGAATTTCCAACAAAAACAAATTGTTTTTTACTGAAACAGATAAAATGTTTATCGCAACTTAAATAATTAAAATTCAAGTTCAAAAAATTAATGTTCAACCAAAAATTGAATCATTAAATTTTTAATGAAAAAATTAATGTTAAACCAAACAGAAGAATTTTAAACTAAAACTATGGAATATTCAGTTGGAATAATTTAAATTTTCAGTTGAAAAAAATTATTTTCCACAAAAAAGCTTACTTTAACAAAATTCTTACATTTTCAAACAAAGTGATGAATTTTTAACTTAAATGGTAAATCTTTAACTGGAATAGTTGAATTTTAGACAAGAATGATGAATTTTCAACCCAAAAATATTAATTTCTACAAAAGAAAAATCAATTTTCAACTAAAAAAGATCATTTTTCAACCACAAATTGAATCATTAAATTATTAGTCAACAAATTAATGTTCAACCAGAGATAAATTTTTAACTAAAATTATGGAATATTCAACTGGCATAATAGTTACATTTTCAGTTTAAGTAAATAATAATTTTCAACCAAAAAAGAAACAAATTTTCAACAAAATAGTTAAATTTTCGGCAACAAACATTCCTTTTTATCCGTATAAAAAATAATTTTCCAATCAAATAGTGCATACTTCAACCATAGAAATGTATTTTTAATTATAATGATGAATCTTCAACCAACAAAATTAATTTTTAACAAAAGAGTTTTACTTCCAACCAAGTAATTTTATTTCCAACCTAAAAAATAAATTTTCTACTTGGAAAATTCTCCAATAATAAAATTCCCGAACAGTTTATATTATTACCGAATTGGAAAATTCCTGGATGATGAAATTCCTGGCATTTTATAATATTACCGAATTGGAAAATTCCCAAATACTAAAATTCCTGAATTAATAAATTCTGGAACAATGAAATTCCCGAACAGTTTAAAATATTTTAAATTAAGTTTAAATTCCCGAATCGGAAAATTCCTGAATAATAAAATTCCCTGATACTAAAATTACTGAATTGTGAAGTTCCGGAATAATAAAATTCCCGAATAGTTTATAATATTACCGAATTGGAAAATTCCAGAATACTCTATAATATTACAGAATTGGAAAATTCCCGAATAGTAAAATCCTGTGAGTTTATAATATTACCAAATTAAAAAATTTCCGAATAATAAAATTCCCGACAGAAAATAACCCTATAACTCTTATGTTAGATGAAAAATTAATCTTACAAGTATAATGAATAACGTTGGAATTCAACTTGATAAGGCAAATAATCGAAAAATTTTTGCAATTATCTACATTTAAAAAGCAAACTTAGTTGATTCGTAATAATTAATTAATCATAATTTTATTCCGGATTTTTTATTACAGACATATTACATAATTCAAATTAATATTATGTAGTTGTCATAGATACTCTTATTTGCCTGGAGATTTGGCCAGGGTACAGGAAGACTGCAGAAAACCATCTTCCCGAGTACAGTCGGTTTTCCGACTGTCAAATCCCGTGTCGAGATTTACTGCACAACCAATGTCATCACTCTTTATCCTCACGGTATGTCATTCAATGTCAATTGAAGTTCGATACCTGCCCAATCACTTGCAATAGCCCTAGCTCCGCAAACACGTCCTCTGCTTAAGAACACCAAAAATGGTATGCCAGCAAAGTGAACTTCTTTTCGTTCAAAAACTCGTTGGAGGAGTTGCTCTAAATCTGGAACAACATTGCTTCCATGTTTAATGCGAACATAATCAGGAAGTGGTGATTTAGGATCTTGCCCGACCTCAAGGTATACGCCCAGATAGGCGATAAACCATGTTCTTTTATCAGGATTGAAATAGCGTGGATCATCTAAAAAAGAAAATAAAGGTTTGCCGTTTTAAAAAGATTAAAAATCAATATTTCAAAATTTTTAACAAATGGCCTAGCCAGATGAGTATGTGAAAAGTGTCCTTGAGCCTTATCCAACCGGACTTGGTCCTTACATGACTGTTACAAAAATCATGCAAGTGATTCTTTTTACCATTTGCAATCAAAATAGTCGTCTAGAATGTTCCCGAAACATCTGACACTGACAAAATATTTTCCAACACGAAATTCTCCTAATTGCTATATCTTTCCCAGTTTATAAGGCCACTGGAGCTTACAAATTTCTTTAGTAATATACGATTTCCTTCCAGGATCATAATTTTTATTTCTATTTACGTTGATTTTAAAGCTCATGCTCAACATTCTTTGCAAGTCTTCGGTTGACTCTGCCATAACAACCTTATCATCCACGAACGCTAACCCACGCACCCGCACTGTCCCGAAACCCACACCTTCTTCGTCGAAGAGGCCATTCTTAAACACTTTTTTAAAAAGCAGTTTTATGTAATATTCATGCTGAAAACGACATTTTTGACAGTATTTTCTGAGTGATTATTTACATGGACAAGTGTCTAAGAATGTCTAAGAAGTTCGACGAAGAAGGTTTAGACTCGGGACAGTGAGGGTGCGTGGGTTAGCGTTCGTAGACGATAAGGTTGTCATGTCAGAGTCAACCGCAGACTTGCAAAGAATGTTAAGCATGGGCCTCAAAATTATCGTAAATAAAATAAAAATTATGGTCTTGGAAGAAAATCATAAATCGTATATTACTGACGAGATTGGTAAGCTCCAGTGGCCTTATAAACTGCAAAAGATATGGCAATTAGGAGAATTTCGTGTAGAAAAATATTTTGTCAGTGTCATAAGTTTTGGGAAGATTCTAGACGACTATTTTTACTGCAAATGGTGAAAAAGTCATTTCTGTATAATTTTTCAATAGTCATGCAAGGTTTCCTTTTTGTAACGCACACATAGGACCATGTCCGGTTGGATGAAGATCAAGGGCACTTTTCACATATCATACTTATTGTCACTGGTTAAATCAGTATTTTGAATTATCACTGATGAACCAGTGATTTTCCGACTTTTACTGGGTAAACCAGTAAGTGACTCAACTAAGACAGCCTTACTGAATGTACCAGTGACGAAAATGATAGATTGCAATAATAGGGTGGCGACTTAACCGGGAATGACCGACAAATGACCGGGAATTTTATTGACCTGGAAAAAACCGGGGAATGACCGGGAATTTATTTTAAAAATCGGGAATTCACTTCTGATCGCAGAAAAATTTAAGTTTTCATTCATCTTTGTTTGAAAATGTAACAACTTTGTTGAAAATCGATTTTCTTAACTAAAAATTTAACTGTTGACAGAAGAAAATTGAACTATTTTTCTGAAAACCCGTTTTTTTTCGTTTAGGATTAGATTTTTAACAGTAAAATTTTAATACTCTATTTTCGGTTGAAAATTTATCTTTTTTGGATGAAAATTCTACTATTTGTTCGAAAATTTATGTACTTTATGGAAAATTCTTCTTTTATGTGAAAAATTAATCTTTATGTTTGGAAGTTCATTTTTCTGATTAAAAATTCAACTATTCCAGTTGAAGATTCATCATTTAGAGTATGTAAAGAACAAATATTTCTGAATTATAATTGAAATTAAAAATTAATTTTTTCCGTTGAACATTCATCATTTTAATTGAAAATTCATCTCTGTTTGAAAATATAACTGCTTTGTTGAAAATCGATTTTCTTAACTAAAAATTCAACTGTTGACAGAAGAAAATTGAACTATTTTTCTGAAAAACCGTTTTTTTCCGTTTAGGATTAGATTTTTAACAGTAAAATTTTAATACTATATTTTTCGTTAAAAATTTATATTTTTTGAATGAAAATTCAACTATTTGTTCGAAAATGTATAAACTTTGTGGAAAATTCGTATTTTTGTGAAAAATTATTCTTTATTTTTGAAAGTTTATCTTTTTGGTTGAATTTTCAACTATTCCAGTTGAAGATTCATTATTTTAGTTGTAAATTAATTACTTCAACTGAAAATTTAACTGTTCCATTTTTGATTGACGATTAATTTTTCCCAGTTCGAAATTCAACAATTTTGATAAAAATTTGTCTTTTTTGATTGAAAATTCAACTATTTCGTTGAAAATTCACGTTTTTTGTTAAAAAATCGATTTTTTATAGAAAATTACCTTTTTTTGAAAGTTAATCTTTTTGTCTAAAAATTCTTCTTTTTTGTTGAAAATTTTCAGTTAAATATTTATCATTTTAGTTGAGAATTTATCTTTTAGGTTGGAAATAAAATTCCTTGATGAAAAGTTAAACTCTTTTGTTAAAAATTAATTTTTTGGTTAGATTGAGATTTATTTATTATTTATTTATTTATTTGAGATTTATCATTTCAATTAATTCATTTTCTCGGTTGAAAAATGAGCAATTTGATTGGAAACTTGTTTCTTCTTTGGATGGAAAGGAATTTTTTTAAACTGAAAATCGAAATATTGCTGCAATTGAATATTTCATAATTTTAGTAAAAAATTCACCTTTTTGGTTGAACATTCATTTTGTGACTAAAAATGTTATTGAATTTTTGGTTGAAAATGATCTTTTTTAGTTGAAAATTTATCTTTTTGGTCAAAAATTCAATTATTCTGGTTGAAGATTCATCATTTTTTTAGTTGAAAACTCATCTTTGTGGTTCAAAATTCATCACTTTGTTTGAAAATGTAACTATTTTTTTGAAAAATAGTTTTTTTTTGTCGAAAGTGATTTTTTAACCGAAAATTTAACTTACTCGAATTGAATATTCCGTAGTTTTAGTATTATCTTTTTCAGTAAAAATTAATTTTTTGGGTTAAAAATTCATTGTTTCAGTTGAGAATTAATTTTTTTGGTTTAAAATTCAACTATTCCACTTGAAGATTCATAATTTCAGTTGAAAATTCATGAGTTAGTTTGAAAATTGAACTATTTTAAAATCCGTTTTGTGTTTGTTGAAAATTAATTATTTTAACTGAAAAATTACCTATTCCATTTTTTGTTGAAAATGGATATTTGTTAGTGGAAAATTCAAGTATTTGTTTAACAATTAATTTATTTTGCAACTTTTCACTCTGTTGTGTCAAAGGATGCTTAGAATGACCGTCAAGAATTTCAATAAATGTTTGCGTTTTGCAGCAAATATTAATATGTTACTTTTGCTAAACCGGGAACATTAAAAAACTTGACCTTGGAAAACCGGGAAACGACCGGGAATTTGAAATCGTTCACCGAATCGCCACCCTGAATAAGCACGGGTATGACATCTTTTGTCTAAAAGTGGGGAGGCTCTTGACCACTTGGGTTCGACTTTGAGCGACGCGGCACGTTGACGTGATGACGGGCCGACCCTCAATTATTGTTGTAACAGTTTTTTGCAATTTTTAGAAGATAATTTTGCAAAGATTAGCACAAAAATGATGAATGATAAGTGACATATCTAACCAGCTGATGGACGGTAACGCGTACGACCCGATGACTATTGGTACAGAGTAACCAGTGAGTCTCACTGATTAAAACAGTAACGAAATTCCACTCAGTGATCCAGCGAAATCTCAATGATTCTCAGGGACACACTTTTGGCTATTTTTAAAAGTGGGATCCACTGGAAATCATTGAGATTTCACTTGTTCATTTTTGAGAGTAGCTGCAAACTCAGCTGCCAAAATTCTCCCTTTCAGTTCTAAGTAAACCAAAAATGTATGCCATATTCATTTACTTGTTATGTCGCTAAATTGCGGAAGAGGTGAAGCCTTGACTCCCAAAACTTCGAAATTTCCTTTTTCATCTGGTTTTATATATGCCACGCATTTTATCTCATAATCTTGGTACGTTCCAAAAACAGCACGGACGAAATAGTTGTGGGAAAGCCGATAACTATGATCTGGAACACCATGTAAAGGTTGAACTCGAGGTCGATCTGGAGGTCGATCCGAAATTTCACATGCCGATGCATAGACATGATCGCCTCTAGAGTTTACACGCGCGAGAATTTTCTCGCCCAAAAAATCTATAGTTGTTTCTCCTGAAGCTCGATTTTTTCTAACATTACGTGGAGTACTCGTATACGGAGAAAGATCCTCTGGGTGGATATATCTTCCTCCGAAATCTTCTATCATAGCAGTAATTCTCAGTCCTCTACCTGGTAGGGGTCCTCTACGGGGTCGACCTCCTCTTTGAGGAGCATTCGGAACATGATTTGAATGGGAAGAACCTTCTTCGGAAGGTACCGGAAAAGCATTTAATTCTGAAAAAAAATTATTGTTATTAAGAAGATTAGAGCGACCGAATTCATTTTAAATTAGGCAGGTTCTACACTTGAAGTCGCTGAATCTCTCGGGGACGAAACAATTATGTTGTTTTTATAGGAAACTAGGCGTTACGTACACTGATAGAAAAATCTGTATTAAATTTAATACAAATGTATATGAAGTCATTTGCATACACGGTAGTTGAAATTTAATATACATTAAAATATGAATAGCTGTACAGTTTATATTAAATTTAATATACAGGTCGGTATAGCAGCGTGCTTGACAAGTCAAAGTGCTTTTATTTCTTCAAATCTTAACAAATATTCGCGATTGAAGTAATAAACTAGAATTCGTCGAATGAATTCCTTTTTATGATCAAAGTGCAACGTACATGTGGAACTCCTTCCAAAATTTGCCCTGAATGGTAGAAATTTAATGTGAGTACAGTTGATTGTAGGTTATCTGCGTAATTCATTTGCGTAATAGAACTTTTCGACTTGACATCCAATTTTGATTTTGGTTAACTGGTAGAAGATTTCGTGTTTCATTATTAATAATCGAAAATTACTGCTAATCTTATTTTTATTTTGTGTAAAATAGAATTATTTGAGTGATTATCATGAATGTATATCAAATTTAATAAACACGTACCTAAATGGCGATTTCATATACTTCATATACTTCATATACTTGAGATATTAATTTTAATATACATTGGTATTTTAAATTTAATACTATTTTTAACAGTGTAGCTTTGGGGTTTGTAAATGATGGAGAAGATTTAAATTTTCATCAGACGTTTCGGCTCCATACGTGGGCCCTCTTCAGTGATTTCTTCTACAAATAGTTTATTGGTACATTTATTCCCTTACACTTATTACACTTATTCCCTAAAATAGATTTTTGTGCGTCGGCTTTTTTCATATTATATGCAAATAAAATTAATAACTGTTCTATATAACTTAAATATAATAACAATATTTAAAAAATTGCTATTGAACGCGTGTTGTCTTTAATTAGTCCCCAGCAACCGTAAATATGAAACATTAAGTTCGCTTATTTTAGCATCCACCTACAGTCCTAAGATATTATTGCACTAAACGTATTCACTTAGAATACTGATTTTTATTTTGAAAGAACGAAACTACAATGTTGTAAATCTGATCTTATGATTTTTGCAACAAATTTAAATTTCAATCACTATTCAACGTTTGTCTGATGTTAAAATAGTGATTTCGATTTTGCATTTGATATATTATTACGATGTTTAAACTATTTTTTTAGTGATACATATATCAATTAGGTAAATGAATGTTGCGTTTTTAATAAAGTGAGATGAGAATAAAATTAAATATTTCAAGAATTCCCTTCGAAAACATTTTTTCAAAATTTAATCCTCAATAATACAAAATATGCACTTTTTAAAAATTGTAATTTTAATCATTTTTTAATAGTACATATAAATTACTAATAATATATTTACTGTGTGAATTAATACTTCTAAGCAAAATATTTTTCCCATTCTCGTTACAAAATATTAGATATCATATGCAAGAGATTGATTAAAAAAATTTCAAGTCAACGCGGTTTGTTTTTCGCGGTTTGTTTGTCCCTTTTGTGCGAACGATCATGTTTTCAAATTTGGAAATACAATAATTCTAGGTAGAACCGAAAAATACAAAAAACGTCTAGTTTTGGAGATGGCACATATAGTCACAATAGAAAGTATAATGAACTTCGTTGTTGCTTAAAATTGGTATGAAATTTAAAATTTTTATAAAGCTTAAAATTTGTATGAAATTTAAAATTTTTATAAAGCTTAAAATTTGTATGAAATTTTAAGTTTCCATGAAATCTAAAATTTTTATAAAGCTTAAAATTTGTATAAAATTTTGAATTTTTATAAAATTAAAAATTTTTATTTAATTGAACATTTTTATAAAATTCAAAATTTTATGACATTTTAATAAAAATTCAAACTTTTAATAACCTTTCAAAATCTTCATAAAATATCAAAAATTTACCATGAATTTCCACATTTTTCCTAAATTCATATCAAAATAAAAACAAAGTTTTAAAAATTCCTCTTTTTTTTAAATTTGAAAATTTTTGGTTATTCCTAAATTACCAAAAACTTAAAAATATTAGAAATTTTATAAGTTTCTTGGAATGTTACAAAATTTCAAAACTAATGAAATTCTTGAAATCTTAAAATTCGAAAAATACTTCGAAAGTTTTAAAATTCTTAAAATCTTTAAAATTTGAAACATTTTTATAAAAGTTCAAAATTGTCATGATATTTCAAAATTGTTATAAAATATAAAATTTTTATCAAACTTTAAATTTAAATTTTAAATACCTCGATTAAAAAATTTTTTAAACTTTAATTGTTTAGAAATTCTAAAAATCTTCAAAATTTGTAAGAAAAATTTGGTAAAGAAAGAACTTACAATAAATTTCAAAACGGTTCTAAATTCAGCTTGAAATAAAAATTAGGATTCCAAAGCTCCTACATTTTTTAAATTTCGAAAACACTCAACATTTTTTTCAATTTGATCAAATTTTCAAAATTTGTTTTAATTTTTTGTAAATTCACCATAAATTTACAAATGTGCCCTAAATATATTTATATATTAAAATAGGAGTAAATTTTTCAAAATTCTGAGAATTTATCGAAAATTATTAAACTTTGGAAAATTCTCAAATTTCAAGAATTTCAAAAACTTTCAAAAAAAATGTTAATAACTTTCAAGAATTGAAAAATTCCATCTGATTCAAAAAATTTACAAAAATGTCCTAAATACGTATGAAAATAAAAATAAAGTTTCAAATTCATAAATCTTGAAATTTTACAATGGATATTTTTGGTAATTTCTAATTTACAAAAGTTTGAAATTTTTTAAAAATTTTAAAATTTGTATAAAGACTATGTCCGGTCATCCAATTGAATTTCTAAATGTCGAGACTGTACTGAAATTTCGGAATCGTACTGATGTTTTTATTTTAGAATAGAAGCTTAAGCTCTTTATTTGAAGAATTCTCAAATCGAAAAAGGACTTTTTTGCTTTAGAGTAAATGAAAAACATGTCGAACGAGCCGAATTCCACTTATTTAATAAACTACTTGTTACAAAAAAAAAATGTTTTTGTTTATTTTATAATGGAAAATCATCTTCAACAAACTTTGCTGTTTTAAATTTAGGTTATTGCAAAAACCTTTCGATGATTTACAAAAATCTAAAAGGCTGAATTGAAAGGATTTGTTTTTCTTCCTTTTATTTGTTCATTTTTTTAAATTGGAAAGTAATAAAACTCCTAAATTATAAAATTCCCTGAATTAATCATAATATTACCGAATTGGAAAA
>CAKNXH010002324.1:121865-154541 GCA_932178445.1 Andricus quercusramuli
TTGAAATATTTCAAAAGTAATAAAAAATTTTAAAATTCTAAAATTTGAAAAATATTTTGAAAATTTCTATATTTTTCAATTTTTAAAATCTTCAAAATTTCTAAAATTTGTATAAAAGTTCAAAATTTATATATTTCAAAATTTTTGTATCATTTAAATGAAATTTTTATACATTTTTATGATTAATATAGATAAATTTAATATAAAAATTTTTTTTATGAAGGGTTATAAAATTTTAAAAATATTTCAAAATCTTTAAAAAATTTTAAATTTTAAAAAAATTTAACATTTCTTTTCAATGTAAAATTTTTGTAAAATTTAAAATTTTTATGAAAGTCCAAATTTCTATGAAATTGTTATGAAACGAAACACTTTTATAATATTGAAAATTTTCATAACATTTTAAATTTTGTGAAATTTCAATAAAATTTGAACTTTTAAGAAAATTTCAAAATCTTCATAAAGTATACAAATTTTATCAATTAAAAAAAAATACCATAAAATTTCCTGAATTCATACTAAAATAAGAAAAAAATTTTAAAAATTTCTCGTTTTTTTTTAATTTGAAAATTTGGGTAATTCCAAATTACCAAAAACTTAAAAATATTAGAAATATTATAAGCTTCTTGAAATGTTACAAAGTTGTAAAAATAATCAAAAATTTTGAAATCTTGAAAATTTTAAAATATTTTGAAAGGTTTGAAAATTCTTAAAAATGTCTCGAGTTTTTATTAAATTTCAAAAATGTTGTAAAATTTAAAAAAAAATTAAAATTTTTGTAAAATAAAATTTTTTGATAAAATTTCAACATTTCTATAAAGTAAATTTTTATAAAGGACCCAGATTGCTGATCAATCTCTCTGGCGATCACCCCAATTTTGCTAAAATTTTCCTAAAATTTCAATTAAATTTCAAAGTTTTTATAAAATTTAATAAATTCCACAATTTTTATAAAATTTTAACAAATTTCAAAATTGTTGGGGCATAAGAAATTGATCATAAATTGCCAAGAATTTTCTCAATTCACCTGGAAATGCATATACTTATATCCAAATTTGTATGATATTACCCACACTTACCAAGAAAATTGACAAAAATTTCGATCATGAATAGTAGAATCCTATTCTCGACCTTCATTTTTCCAGTTCTTCCGGACAGTTTTCGTGAAGGACGACTGAGAAAAATGGAAGATTTTCTCCACTATATATACTACACACTGTCCTTAAGGCCATGTGATGAGTGTGTCACGTGACCAGATTCCTACCTTACCGGCACATTTTTTATTTGTCAATTTATTTTCAAACGAATAGCCACATCGAGTTGAAAATTTGAGATAATGAATAGGAAGCACTAAGAAAGGCGGCTCTGGGCCAAAATTGTAATAATCATGAAACAAGCAAAAAAAAAATTTGTACAAAAAAAAACTTTTTTCATGATTATTACAATTTAGGTCCAGAGCCGCCTTCCTTGGTGCTTCTTATTTATTATCCCAAATTTTCAACCCGATGTGGCTGTTCGTGTGAAAATAAGTTGACAAATAAAAAAAGTGTCGGTAAGGTAGGAATCCGGTCACGTGACCCACTCGTCACATGGCCTTAAGAACTATTCGAATTGACAATGTGACAGTAATACTATACGTGGCGGAGTCAATGAAATATTTTCAGAGTAAAACAAATAGTTAAAAGTACAAACATTTAATAGACTTTGAAATAATTTTTTTCCTTATAAGATATCAGGGCCACCGGAAAAAATTTTGTCCAAGTGTGGAGTTTGGCAATAACAGCAATTTTCCGACTTTCAACACAGCAGTTACATTTTCAAACAACAAAGATTTTCTACCAATAGAGATTAATTAATAAAAATAATTAATACCAAAAGTAATTAAAAAAAATTTAACTGAACATTTGAATTTTTAACAAAACAAATTTTTAACAAATTAATCGAATCTTTACACATATAGTCGAATTTCTAACTTACAGAGATGTATTTGAAATATTTAACCAAGTTTGGTAAATCCAATACTCATGCCGATTATTTGCAAAACTTTTTATTGAAAAAATTATTCACTTCTGCCAAAGAAATGACCTATTTGCCAATAAAAATTAAAATTATGAATCATTTACCAAACAAATGAATTTCTAACAAAGTTTAACTTTTAACCAAGTAATTGAATTTCCGCCCCAAAGAAGATGAATTCTGAACGGAAAATGTAGTATTTGATATTTCACCAGAAAAATATTTTAATTTTTAATAAAAAACGGCGAGTAATCCACTCGTGACCTATATCTTTTTCAGTTGAAAATCATGTATTTTTATGAAAATTTGCCTTTTTCAGCAGAAAATTGATTTTCCTCGTTGAAAATTCACGATTTTGGTTGAAAATTCAACTTTATGGTGAAAAATTAATCTAATTTGTAGAAAATTTAACAATTTTGTTAAAAAGTCTTTTGTTGTTTGAAGATTTAATTGTTTTGTTGAAAATTCGTCTTTTTGGATTGAAAATTTCACTAATTTGGTCGAATAATTAGTTGATAATTCATTTCTTGAATACAAATTTGACTATTTTGTTGAATATTCTATTTTTCGTGAAAGATTTATTTGTTAATTAAAATTGTGAGTATTTCATTTTTGATTGAAAATTTATCTCTTTTAGTCAAAAATTCAACTGTTATTTGGGTAAAAAATTTATCTTTTTTAGTTGAAAAATTAACTACTTTGTTGAAAGTGGAACTGCTTTGTTGAAAATTCATTTTTCTGGTTGAAGATTCTTGATTTCAGTTGAGAATAATTTGGTTGGAAATTTAACTATTTTGTTGAAAATTCAGTTTTATTGGTTGAAAATTAACTCTTCAACTGAAAATTTAACATAAACATTTTTTATTGTACATTTATCTTTTACAGATGAAAATTCAAATAGTGTGTTGAAAAATCATCTATTTCGTTAAAAATTTGTATTTTTTCGTTAAAAATTTAATTTTTAAATGTAAATTTAACTATTCCAGTCGAACATTCTTCATTTTAGTTGAAAATTCATCTCCTTGATTAAATTTGGAATATTTCGCTGAATATTTGATATTTTTGTGAAAAATATATTTTTTTACAATGAAAATGTGATTGATTCATTTTGGTAGAAAATTTACATTTTTTAGTTAAAAATTCAACTGTCTGAATGAAAAGTTATCGTTTTAGTTGAAAATTCAAATTCTTGGTTAAAAATGTATGTATTATTTTTAAATTCGTCTTTTTTGGTAGATAATTAATCTTCTCAGTTGAAAATTTACATTTTTCGTTGAAAATTCACATTTTAGGTTCAAAATTCAATTATTGTGTTAAAAATTAATCTACTTTGTAGAAAAATAATCTGCTCGGGTAAAATTGAATTTTTTTGATGAAAAATTCAATTATTTTTTTAAAAAATATTCTACTTCGAAGAAAATTCAACAATTTCGTAAAAAAAGTCTTCTTCTTTGTTAAAAGTTCAACGATTTTGCTAGAAATTCATCTTTTTGGGTTAGAAATTCAACTAGTTTCTTAGAAAATTCAAGGATTTAGTTGACAATCAACATTTTTTTCGAAAAAAAAAAACATTTTTTTGAAAGGTATCGTTTTCGTTTGAAAACTTAAAAGGTTTTGTTAAAAATTCGTCTGTTTGGTTGACTTCAACTGGGTTTTTATTTGAAATTAAAATTTGTTTGGGCTGAAATATCAATTATGCATTTTTTACATTTTACATTTTTTGTTGAGAATTCGTCTCTTTTGGTTAAGAATGAATCTACTTTGTAGAAAATTCCACAGTATTGTTAAAAAGTCAATATTTTGTTTTAAGGGTTTTAATTTTAGTTGAAAATTCATCTAGTCTAGTTTATGCGGAATAATTCACCACAATTTTATGCGATCCAGAGTAATCATATGTATATAAAGTATATAAAGGAGATCTTTTTTCTCAATAAATTGAATTTAAAATAGAGGAATTTTCAACGAAAACTTGAATAGTTGATATTCCAACAAAAAAATATTTTAATATTAAATTTAAAAAAACAGTTGAATTTATACAAAAATCGTATTTTAAATGAAATACTTAATTTTTGAGTTAAAAAATTAATTTTTAACAACAAAAGCCAAAAATGTTCAATAAAATAGTTAAATTTCAATTAAAAGGAATGAATTTGCAACTAAAAAAAGATTTCTCACCCAAAATGAAATAGTTCACTTTTCAGTTACAAAAATAATTTTGAACCAAAAAAAAAGATGTTTGAAAAAGAAACTTAAATTTTCAACCGAGAATAATGAATTTCCAACCAAACAGGCGAATTTTCAAACAAGAATATTAATTTTCCACCAAAAAGTCGAGTTTTCAACTAAAAATTTAATTTTTACCCGGAAAAAAATATGTTTATCAAACTAATTACATTTTCAACATAGCAGTTAAATTTCCAACCAAAGAAATGAATTTTTTTTCAAAATAAATGTTAATGTAAAGGGTGAAATACAGTGGAACACGTATTGACAATTAACAAACTGATGGTTTATTCAGATATTACATAGGACCCGACAGAGATGCGTTCGGTACGTTACCGCAATGTAAACTGAACTGTAGATGCGTAGGGGCGTATGCTTGATCTCAAAGGGCTAGTGCCCACGGGTGTATCAAATTAGGGTGCAATCTTAATACTTCCCCTCAATCGTGGGTATGCAGCAGTTCTGTCCAGGCGATGAGACTCCCAGACCCAACTTGTGTCTCTCGTGCTTGGATCCTACCAATCCTTTGGTAAGGACATCAGCTGTCATCTTCTCCGAAGAAATATATTTTATTTCGACGTGACCATCTTTCAGAGCATTTCGAACAAAGTGGTGACGTATGTCAATATGCTTCGATCTTGAGTGAAACACATGATTTCGGGCTAGTTTTTGAGCAGCCTGATTATCATTATAAACTAGAGTTGGTTTGTTGACTGGCAAACCGATTTCACTCATAAATCGACGAAGATAGATGGCTTCTTTCGCAGCCTCAGTAAGTCCCATATACTCAGCTTCCGTACTGGAAAGTGCTACTGTCCTTTGCTTTTTAGCCTCCCAGCTAATAGCTGCTCCAGCAAATATAAAAGCAAATCCGGTATACGATCGACGATCGTCCGAGCAACTTCCCCAATCTGCATCCACGTAGCCTTCGAGACACTTTCCGGTTTTCGAGAAAGTTAATCCGCTGTCCAAAGTTCCTTTAAGGTATCTTAAAACCCTTTTAGCAGCTACCCAGTGTTCTCTCGTGTAGCAGGTGTTGAATTGGCTGAGATAATTCACGGCAAATGCGATATCTGGACGTGTTCCCACTGCTAAATACATCAGAGATCCTATCAGTTCACGAAATGGATATTCGCCTAGCTCTTCCTTCGAAATTGATTCTGGTCTGCTCAGCTTGGCACTTGAATCCAACGGAGTCACTACGGGCTTTGAATCCTTCATCCCGAAACGATGCAGAAGACTCTCAGTGTACTGTTTCTGAGTAATCTGAAGCTTTTCCTCGTTTCTGAAAAACTCCATCCCTAAACAGTGTCGAATGTTTCCAAGATCCTTCATTTCGAATTTCTTCTTTGATTCTTGCTTTATTTTGAGCATCCAATCGGTGTTTCTTGAAGCCACTATCATATCATCCACGTAGACTACGATGATCATCAAATCCTGTCACGATTTTGCAGTGTATACACATGGATCAGATTCTAAAGGTCTCATTCCCAAGTTTTTGAGTTCCTCGTCCAGTCTTGCGTTCCATTGTCGACCTGCTTGCTTCAACCCATACAGGGACCTTTTTAAAAATAACACCTTGTTTTTCTTCTGGATTTCTTGAACCATGTCTTTGACTTCTTCTTCGGTTTTGTTTCTAAATCCCTCGGAATGGATCATCTCCGATAATGTTTCTTCCAAGAAATTAGGTACTTCCATGAAGATTTCTTCGTCTAATCGTCCATTTAAAAAGGCAGTCGTAACGTCTAATTGATGCAAGATGAGATCGTGCTCCACAGCCAGAGACATCACGGTTCTGATTGAACTTAAACGAGCAACGGGTGCGAAGGTCTCGTCAAAGTCTACTCCAGGGCGTTGAGTATACCCTTTAGCGACAAGACGAGCTTTCCTTCTCTCAAGCTCTCCATTTGCACCATATTTGTTTCTTCGCACAATTCGACAATCGATAACATTTGATTTTCAGGACGATCACATACATCGAAAGTATCATTTTCGATGAGTGATTTAAACTCATCCTTAATTGCCTTTTTCCATTCCTCTGCGTTGTTTCCGGATAGTGCATCCTTGACAGAGATTTCAGCAATTTCAGCGGCCTCTTCAGTTTCATCAAAATCTTCTGCGATGAATCTTCCATCAGCTCGATGGTATAGCTTCCTCGGTCTTCCCCTGTTTCCAGTTCTAACAGTTACGGGGCGACCAGGACCTCTTCTATTTGGAACTTCTTGTTCTTCGCTGACAGGGTTTTCTATATCTTCCCATTCTTCATCTCCTGCAAGTTGTTCTTCGAAGTCCGGTTCTCGCAATGAAGCTGCTGGGATTAGTATTTCGATGAGATTATTCTTCCCCTCTCGTACGACATCCTCTTGACTTTTTCGAGGAATCTAATGGTTCGTAGGAGATACTTCCGCTTCCTTTTCATTTTCCGCAGCTTCTTCCTTCATCCAAAGATACTCTGGGGTGAAATTATCGTACTTTCCGCTACTTCCAAAATCATCTAAAAACGCTACATCACGAGAAATCATAATTTTTCTCTCGGCAGGCTTTACGGCCGAAGGTTCTAAAGTAAGAAATATTAGGTTTCTTACCCATCCACATTTCGAAAGGGACCCGACCTTGAATTCTGCTTGAAGGACATCGGTTGCGAATGTGATTTGCAGTAGCTACTGCCTCTGCCCAGAACGTAGGTGGAAGGTCTGCTTGGATCAGCAGACATCTGGCCATCTCCACAAGAGTGCGATTTCTCCTTTCTGCCACTCCGTTCTGTTGCGGCGTATAGGGCACTGTCAATCTTCTTTTGATTCTGCAGGATTCCAAGTACTAATCGAATTCCTTGTTGCAGTATTCCGTCCCGTTATCGGACTGCACATGCTTGATCCTCTTTCCAGTTTGATTTTCTGCCTGTAGTTTAAACCTTTTAAAAGCTGGTAGAATATCATTTTTATGTTTTAAAAAATAAACTTCACCCCATCCGGAACAGTCGTCAATAAAAGTGGCAAAATACTTTGCCCCACTCATGGATTCCTTTCTCATGGGTCCACAGATATCGGTCTGTACTATGTTCAGTAGCTCAACACTGGTTACAGAATTTTTCGGAAAGGAAGTTCTGGTAAGTTTTCCTTTCAGACATGTCTCGCAAGTTAGAAGTTTGCTGTCTCGGCTTACCTTCATTCCCGTTACATTTTCCTCTGATACCAGTTTTTTCAAGTCCCTCTCGTTGAGATGTTCCAAACGCTGATGCCAGACTTCGAGTTGAGATATTTTGGACTTTGAAATCGCTGCAGCTGCTACTTCAGCTTGCTCTTGAACGTAATAGAGACCGTTAATCCTTTTCGCGAACATTTTTTGATTGCCGTTAGAGTCAAACACTATTGCATTTTCCTTTCGGAACAGGACGTCAAACCCTTTATCTGTTATTTTACCAACAGACATTAAATCCGAACGCAGATCAGGAACATGCAAAGTATTTTCAAGCTTAAAAGCTTTTATTTCGCTATTTTCCCGCACAGTGATTTTAACAGTACCTTTACCGTGAATACCCGTTGACGCATTGTTCGCAAGATTTACCGACGAAAAATTCGAAGCATTCAAATCCAGAAATTTTTCTTTAGAACTGCACATGTGCGAAGTGCAGCCACTGTCTAAGCACCACCACCGTTCGCCCGCACTTGCCCCCGCTTTTAACGCTGACTGATCAGCTGAGTTCTCAGTGGTCACGAGGTAGCACACCTCTTCCTCGGCTTTGTTCGCATTTTGCTGCGTGCTTTGGCGCTTAAAATCACAGTCTTTTGCCTTATGCCCAGGCTTTTTGCATCGGGAACACTTAAACTTAAGGTGGTTTCCGAAAAAATCGATCTCTGGTAGAATTGTTTAAAGTTGAGTTTCTATTTCAAGTAGAATGTTTTTTCATATGCTAAATTAATTTCAAATTTTTCTACCACACTGATGTCAAGATAATTAATGTTAAAGATGACTGCTTTAACACAGAATGCATGGGCAATACACAAGCACTCTCCATATTTTAATTTGTAGTAATAAAACGCTCTGGTAGAGAAATTAAAAGAATATTTCTACTTGTGCTGCTTGAAAATACAAATATGCCAGAATAATAATAAAATCCCTTCACCAAGTACTTTTCTAGATAATCGAATCAAAAACATTGGAATTTTAATTACTTTCAAACGTATGAACGTCAAAGATTCGCGATCCGGCAACACTGTCCCCTCTCTCCTGCTTTGCTTGCTGCACGATCTTGATACACTCATACACACGTTTACACACAGTTGGTCAGCGATGGTTAGTTTTAAATTTCGACGTTTCACGATCTACGAATCTGCCGCTGGCAAAGGATTGGTGACTATACGTATACACACACACTACGATTTCTAAGCCAGGAGCGCAATAAAATATTGAGTGTGCGTGACCATGCAATTTTTTCAATACAGCATACAACGACAGGCGCCCCACGGGACTCCAATATTTGTACGAGTGTGGAACTCGGAAACTACCTTAAACGATTCACGGCCGGATTTTTCACTACCCCAACTATTTGAATTTTGTTCTTTTGACTTACCGGGGTTCCTGTAATTGTTTCCCTTGCCTTTGAAACCGCTCACGTACATGGAACCCTGGATGTTCTCTCGAACTTTGCTTCTGCGCGCGTCATTTTCTTCGAGTATTTTCACTTTTAATATTTCAGGTTGCGGTAACTCGTCTCTCGACTCAATAGCACATCGAAAATTTTCGTAACTCGCGGGTAAACTATAAAGGAGTAGAATCGTTAAGAGATCCTGATTCACTTGCACTTCCATTTCTTCGAGCTTGTCTATCGCGTCAAAGAATCGTCGAATATGATCACGAGCATCCTCCTCTTCCACCATTTTTTGTAGAATCAACTGCTTCAGTAGAGTAGCTTTTCTTGCAGGTCCTGTCGATTGGTAAATGGACTGCAATTTAAGCCACACTTCACGAGATGTTACGCAGTTTTTTATTTGTTTCAGCTCGGAGGGGCTGATAGACAAAATCAAATCAGATTTTGCTTTTAGGTCAGCGGCAGTCCAAGTTTCTACAGCCGTCAAAGAAGCCTGAGTTGGGAGGTTATTTTCTCCGTTCTCAATGGTCGGCTTGGCTTTGGCGCCGCTAACATAACCCCATGCATCATTTTTGATCAACAGAGCTTCCTTCTGAAGCTTCCACGTGTCGTAATTGTCCTTACCTAGCGACTCAATACGCGTGTTAATCATCGTACTCATTTTGACACAAAAATTAGCTTTACGTTTAACTTTTACAACTAAGCGTCCTTTGTTCGAGTTCTACGACGCGCACTTTTCAGTCACTTTGAAATCACTTTACACTCGCTTCGAATAAGTTAATTTCAATACTGTAAGGTAAACCATGTATCACCCCTTATAACAGACAACTCCAATAGCAGAGCCGAGAGTAAGGCCCAGTATCCAGGCGTACGCGTGATGCGCAAGCGCGTCCCTCGCAGAGCGCGAGGGCGACAGGAGTGGCGCGAACAGATAAAAGGGGATGCTGTGCCCCAAATCGGTATTGGAGGGGCTCGCGAGCGAGCGAGAGAGATCTAGAGTCTCCGAGGATACAGGCTAGAAGATTGCATCCTCGACACCGAGTGTCAGTTGACTCTAGTTTACTCAGTCAAGTTTTTGGCTTAGTAAACGACCAAAGGTTCTCTCCTCGGAATCTCGAGGTTCAGAGGCGGACGGGCTAGGGAGTTGTACTGCCGAAACCCTTAGTAAATTACTCTTACTCGAATAGTATTCGAGTCCTCGAGGTAGCTCCTCTGCGTAGTCTAATAGAGACTCAATCCGAAACGCGTGCAAGTGTCGAGCGTGCTCCACTTAGCCAGAAATCTTATACTTCTCTACGGAGAGTATCTTTTGAACTCAGAGTTCCGATTCCTACGGGAAAATTATCGAAAACGTGCAAGTGTCGAGTGCGCTCTACTTAGCCCAATATTTTGCTTCTCTGCGGAGAATATTTTGAACCGTGCGTTCTTATTCCTACGGGAAAATACGAATAGAAATTCGAAAGCGTGCAAGTGTCGAGCGAGCTCCACTTAGCCTAATATTTTGCTTCTCTACGGAGAATATTTGAACCGAGCGTTCCGATTCCTATGGGAATATATAAAGCGAAAAGCTATTTAGTCTACGGCCTTGGAATAAATTCCACAATATATTTTGTCAATGCGACTTGTCTTCGGACCACACTTGTGTCAATGCGAATAGTCTTCGGACTTATATTTTGTCAATGCGGCCAGTCTAAGGACTCATACAATTTTGTATCTGTGCGAATTCGCTACATCCTCGTTACGAGCGATTTTGTCTACGGACCACTACACTATACTTTATGCTTTTTAGTTAAAAGCACGTCAAGCGACGAACTAAATTAAACTTTGTTTAATTTTCCTACGGGAACGAATGTTTTATACTTTGTGTGATTTTTTCATACCAAATAGCTAGGTAAGACTAGCACGACTATTTTGAGTATAGATTAGCTTAGGCTATTTTCTAGCTATGTAAAAATAGTACTGGATAAATAAATCCATATTTACGTGTTTTATAAATTGTAAAACATCGACTCCTTATTTCTCGTCTCAAGTCGACCCAGCGCGCAAGCGATAAAGATTTTTACAAAGCTTAAAAAGCTTTCAACAATATTCACTTCAGCGATTCTGGGCCCATAACCTGTTAATGTAAAGGGTGAAACACAGTGAAACACGTATTGATAATTAACAAACTGATGGTTTATTAAAATATTACATGGGACCCGACAGAGATGCGTTCGGTACGTTACCTCAATGTAAACTGAACTGTAGACGCGTAGGGGCGTATGCTTGATCTCAAAGGGCCAGTGCCCACGGGTGTATCAAATTGGGGTGCAATCCTAATAATAAATGAATTTGCAATCAAGAAGAATAATTTCCTAAAAAAAGTTCAATTTTCAAAAAAGGAAATAAAAAGGAATTTTCAAAAAATTTGGTAAATTTCAAACTGAAAAATGACTTTTCAACCAAAAAGATTAATTTTTAAGCATCAAGATTAATTTTCAACCAAAAGAGACGAATTTTCAATAAAATTCCTGAATTTTCATCCAAATGGGTCATTTTTAAACTAAATTCATCAAATGGGTCATTTTTGAGCTAAAAGATAAATTTTCAACCAAGGAGAAGAAACTTCAACCGATAAAATTTCAATCAAAAAAAGTTGAACACAAAAAAAAGACGATTTTTCTCCAAACAGAAGGATTTCCAATCAAAATTATTGAATATTCAATTGGAATAAGTTGAATTTTCAGTTTAAAAAATTACTTTTCACAAAAAAACTATCTATCAAAAAAATACTTACATTTTCAAACAAAGTGATGAATTTTTGAATAATAATTGTGAATCTTTAACTGGAATAGTTGAACTAGAGACCATAAAGATGAATTTTTAACTAAGATATGATAAATCTTCAACTAGAATAATTAAATTTTTGACCATGAAAATAAATTTTCAACCAAGAATATTAATTTCTACCGAAAACGTCAATTTTCAACTAAAAAAAAATCATTTTCCAGCCAAAAATTGAATCATTAGATTCTTGGTCAAAAAATGAACGTTCAACCAAACAGAAGAATTTCCAACTAGAACTATGGAATATTCAATTGGAATAAGTTAAATTTTCAGCTGAAAAAATTACTTTCCAAAAAAAATTTAAACTTTAAAAAAAATACTTTCATTTTCAAACAAAGTGATAAATTTTTTACTGAAATTGTAAATCTTTAACTGGAATAGTTGAATTTCAGACCAGAAAGATGGAATTTTCAACCGAGAAGATTAATTTCTACCAAAAAAGATTAATTTTCAACTAAAAAAGATCATTTTTCAACCAAAATTTGAATAATTCAATCATCAGTCAACAAATTAATGTTCAACCAGAGATAAATTTTGAACTAAAATTATGAAATATTTAACTGGAATGATAGTTAAATTTTTAGTTCAAGTAAATAATAATTTTAAACCAAAACAAAAAAAAATGTTTAACCAAATAATCAAATTTTCTGTAAAAAACATCTACATCAGTAGATGATCTTCTTAATTTGGGAAAATCACTTTTCCATAAAAAAGGAGACTAATATAACTTCCAAGTATTCTAACCTATAAACTTCTTTAAAAAATCAAACTTGTGATTAGAACTTCTTTAAATTCAATGTTCTTTTAAGTATACTTCTTAAATGTAAAGATTTTGAGAATAAAGCCCGGTCATCTAACCTATGAAATTCTTTAAAAAATCAAACTTGTGATTAGAACTTTTCAAAATTTTGTGTTTTAAAACTACCTTTCAGTGAAATTTAATGGAAAAAAGAATTTACTCAAATGTTTTGCAGCAGTAGATGATTTTCCTAATTCAGACAAAAATTACTTTTTTAAATTCAGTCCACCGAAGACGTAATAAATTCATCTCGATCGACGTATAGTCTGTCAAGACTACACTGAGCGAAGAATTCCCCAGTGGTTCGGGTTTACACCCTAATAGTTAGAGTGGTTTTTCTTTTTTTCTGTTTCACAAGAAGGATAGGTGCGCTCGCACGACTGACTCGTGCGGGCACTCCAACCATTCGGGTGCTCACCCGAAACAGCAGCGGCCGAACTGGTGGGGCGCCCGCCCGAATGGTTGGGGAGCTTGCACGTATGATCTGGGAGATTCGAGTCGTCAACCGCGTTGGATGTTGCGCGTTCGACGTTTGCGCATGTTCACTAATGAGGCATTTTCAATTCATAGTCAGCTAACTTCACTTCGTTAACTGTTGAGGGGTAAACAATAGTTCGAATGCATGGGATTTGAACAATTTTTGTGCTATTTTGTTAATATCTTCGTAAAAACGAATTTTGTTGATATAAATGTTTAAGATCGCAATCGGTCAGCCCATAACTAAGAGTTATTTATTCTATTAAGTTATGAAGTTCTACGCTCTAAATGGAATAGTAGTTACTTTCGCTTGATAACGGTCAACCGAAAAACTTGGATACTGCCCGCTTTGAAAAAGGTGGCTACGAAGCCGTATAACAATTAACGAAAACCACGAAATTCAATTTTTCTACACAAAATTGCTCGGGCGCGCACTAATTGCCAACTCACTCATATTTATACTAACGGAGCATTCTGAGATTAGGTAAATCACATAATCGAAAACTCGATAATGTACATGCAGTGCTTTAGGACAGGGTTGAACTGTGATCATCAACGTGTAAGATTTTTTATTGACTTGAGTTGTCTAACGACCTTAATCGTTCGTGTCACTACCCGAATCATTCGTGCAAGCTCCCCAACCATTCGGGCGGGCACCCCATCAGTTCGGCCGCTGCTGTTTCGGGTGAGCACCCGAATGGTTGGGGTGCCCGCACGACTCAGTCGTGCGAGCGCATCAATCCTTCGTGTGAAACAGAAAAATAGAAAAACCACCCCAACTATTGGAGTGTAAACCTGACCCACTGGGGAATTCTTCGCTCAGTGTACCTGAATCTTCGCATTCTGGATCTTACTTTGTGAATCAAAGATGGCGCACATTTTTCAGCAAAGCGTGCGTGTTGAAAATTAATTTTTCTTTTTGATTAAAAAATAATTTTCAACGCAAAATTGAACCATTCCATTTTTGTTTGAAAACTGATCTTTTTTAGTTGAAAATGAAAGTGTTTGTTTTAAAATTCAATCCAATTCTCGAATATAAAAATTTCCTAATGATAAAATTTTCAAATAATAAGATTCCCGAATTGGGAAATTCTTAAATATTGAAATTCCTTAATTGTGAAATTCTGGAATAATAAAATTCCCGCATAATAGAATTCCCGAGATTTTATAATATTACCAAATTTAAATATTACCGACAGAAAATTGACGAATTATAAAATATCAGAATTAGGAAATTCCCGAATTATAAAATTGACGGATTTAAACAATTAAATTTTTTTATAAATATTTATTTATCAAATATACAACAATTAAATACTTTTAAAAAGGAAATTTAAACAAATATTTGAAGCCTCATATGTATATGAAAAGATTGTCGTTAAATAAAAAAATTTATAGTACTCTTTTTTTATCCAATTCAAAATGAAATAATTATAAATTTTACCTTCATCCGAATAGTATGATTGCATTTAAATGATCATGAATTTTGGTAAATTTCCAAAAACTTCCTAATAATTTTCTAATATTTCCATAAATTTTCCAATTTTTGTATTCTTCTCGAGTCCTTTACGGAAATAAAATGTTTGGTATCTTTAACATCATGAATAGGTTTCATATTATCTTATACACACTTCCACAAACAATATGAATAATGAATGAAATATTGAAATTAAAATAAATAAAAAATAATAAAACTGATGAATAGAATAAAATAATAACAAGAATAAAATATTGAATAAAATAATAATATAAAATAAATAGGGGAGTGTGGTCGGCACTGTGGTTTAACCATTTTGTAGTAAGACAGTTTGGTAGACATGGACTTAATTTACGCTGACAATTGTCACTTTATTTTTCGCTTGACTACGTAAGCGGCGTATAAATTTTTCGTGCAAACGGAATTCCATTTTCTTCTATTCTGACGAAGCAGCTACAGGTGTGTAAATATGAAGCCTGATGAAGTCCATTTTTTATTCTGATTTGTTTCGTGTATGTAATAGCATGAAATGTGTAAACATTCATAGTGGTCCTGAGTCGGCACCAAACCAGTGGTCCTGAGTCGGCACCAAACAAGTGGTCCTGAGTCGGCACCAAACAGGTGATCCTGAGTCGGCTCCTTTTTTTGTTGATTTTGTTGTTATTTGTGTGGTATTTTTTTTAAATTCTATGTCACTCGTCTCTTGTTGGTATTTTAGTTTGGTTGTCTTTTGACTGCATGTTGCTTGTCTCTGGTAGGTGTCCATCCTATAAATAAATTTTGACAATATTCCACTTGTTTTCCCATTGTCAATGATTTAAAGTCCATTTTCTCTTCAAACTTACATAACCTGCTCCTTTTCTTGCGTTCAAGCGGAAAAAAATTATGCTTGACCAGGCGGTGCTGACCTAGGATCACCATTTTGAGAAATAGCAAAAATCGACTTCCTTACTTTGCGCTGCACTGCGACAGCAAAAATCACTTTACACTGCTCCGAACGACATAGAATTATATATAACCTACATTTAAAAAAGAATACTTAGTTGATTCTTAATGATTGATTAATCATAATTTTATTCGAGATTTTCTACTATAGATATATTACATAGTTTAGATTATTATTATGTAATTATTATCATAAATACTCCCATTTGCCTGGAAATTTGTCTAGGGGAGAGTAAACTGCAGAAAACCATCTTCCCTTCTTATCCTCACTGTATTCCATGCTTTGCCAATTCACGTTCGACATGTTTCCAGGCTTCTGAAATAGCCGTAGCTCCGCAAATCTTTCCTCCCTTTAAGAACAACAAAAATGGTATGCCAGCAAAGTAAACCCTTAAGCGTTCAGCCTCTCGTGAGAGGAGGTGTTCCAAATCTGGAATAGTATTTCCTCCATTCTCAAGGCGAACAAACTGAGGAAGTGATGATGTAGGATCTTGCCTGACCGTAAGGTATACGGCCCGATAGGCCATAAACCATGTTCTTTCATCAGGATTGAAAAATCGTGGCTCATCTGAAAAAGAAAAAAAAGTTTTGCCGTTTCAAAAAGATTAAAAATCAATCTTTCAAAATTCTTAACAAAGGGCCTAGCCGGATAAGTATGTGAAAAGTGCCTTTGAGCCTTATCCAACCGGACTTGGTCCTATGAGTGGTTCAGCCTTTTAACCTTGAAGATGACCCTTCAAGGTCACGTTTACGGTGCTCCAGTTTTTTGCGTATATTTTGAATTGTTTTAGACAGATTTTAATCAACCTGGGGTCAAATTGAAGATCTCATACAAATATATCTCATATATCTCATAAATCTATTTAAATCATCAATCTATTATTATCTACATCTAAGAAATTTTCTCAACGATTTTTGGCGAGAAATTCAAATTGCGACAGACATTAGCGAGAAAATTCACACAGATTTCTCACATGTCAAGTATTCATTATGAATTTTTTCAGATTTGTTGAAGTGGTAGAACATGGTATAAAAAAATTGGAAAACGTACTTTCATACGAATATCGGACTTCAAAGACCTTACATGACTATTTAAAAATCATGCAAGTGACTTCTTTAGCGCTTGCAATAAAAATAGTCGTCTAGAATATTCCCGAAACATCTGACACTGACGAAATATTTATCTACACGAAATTCTCCTAATTGCCATATCTTTTCCAGTTTATGAGGCACCTGGAGCTTACCAATTTCTTTAGTGATTTACGATTTATGATTTCCTTCCAAGAAAAGAATTTTTATTTTTGTTTACGTTAATTTTGGAACCCATGCTCAACATTCTTTGCAAGTCTTCGGTTGACTCTGACATGACAACCTTATCATCTACTAACGCTAACCCACGCACCATCATGTGAGTAATAAATTCAGAAAACTGACCAAACTTTGCCCAAAGTTAATAACAAGTACTTCCTTTTTTCCATTTTTTTGTTTTAAACTGAGCTGTCTAATGGATAATTAACTTGATTTTCAAACCGCAATTTCGAGTTTTCTATTCTAATATTTCAGAAGTATCAAATAAATGCGAACTGATGAAAAAATTCAACTTTTTTTGGTTGAATGTTCATTATCCTCTGTTGAAATGTCTACCATAAAATTTTTCGTAGAAAATTCAACAATTTTGTTGAAGAGTCATTTTCACGGTTTAAAATTTAATTTTTTGATTATTTATTTATTATTTTAATTTAAAAGTATTTTAGAAAATGTTTTCTAAATTGATTATTCACATGGATAAGTGTTCAAGAATGGGCTCTTCGACGAAGAAGGTTTGGATCTCGGGACAGTGAGGGTGCGTGGGTTAGTAAAATCCAGTGGCGCTATAAACTGCAAAAGACATGGCAATTGGGAGAATTTTAGGATAATTTCGTATAGAAAAATATTTTGTCAGTTTCAGAAGTTATGGGAAAATTCTACAAGACTATTTTTATTGCAAATGATGAGAAAGTCATTTCTGGATAATTATTTTAATAGTTATGTTCTTATTTTAAACCCCGGGAATTCACTTCTGATAGCAACAAAATTTAAGTTTTAATTATTTAAATAATTTTGGCAAATTTAGAGATTTTTTTCACTTTAAGAAAAACCTTTTGCATTTTTGTGCTCTGTGAAATTTTTGTCGCTGACTTGAGTTCGATAATCGAACTGAAGATATTCCAAATATACAGAAAAAATCATTTTCTCAATTAAAAAATAATGGATTTATCACGTTTTATTCGCTTACTCCTCATTTATTCTGACTTCGAAGAGGGAATTTTAGGAAATAATTATTGTTTTTATTTCAAGGCTTCAGGAATTAAAAAAAATCCCTATTCCAAGTCAGAATTCGTCACAATTTGGAAGCTCCTCTTCCAAATGTTAGATAAAGAAAAGTACTTTAAATAGTTTTTAGAGTCGAAGTATCCAAAGAAGAAATATTTCTGAATTATAATTGAAATAAAAAATTAATTTGTTTGGTTGAAGATTCATCATTTTAATTGAAAATTCATCTGTGTATGAAAATCTGACTACTTTGTTGAAAATCGATTTTCTAAACTAAAAATTTAACTGTTCCAGTAGAAAATTGAAATATTTTGCTGAAAATCAGTCTTTTTTGTAGAAAATTAATATTTACGTTCGAAAGTTCATCTTTTTTGTAAAAAATTCAACTATTGTCAAAATTTGGATAAAAATTTGTCTTTTTTGATTGAAAATTCAACTATTTCGTTAAAAATTCAAGTCTTTTGTTAAGAAATCGATTTTTTGATAGAAAATTATCTTTTTCTTTGACAGCTAATCTTCTTGTTTAAAAATTCTTCTTCTTTGTTAAGAATGGAAGTATTTCTGTTAAATATCTATTATTTTAGTTGAAAATTCATCTTTTACGTTAGAAATAAAATTACTTGGTGGAAAGTTAAACTCTTTTGTTAAAAATTTGTTTTTTTGGTTAAAGATTGATCATTTTAATTAATTAATTTCTTTGGTTGAAAAATGATTCGATCAAAAACTGAAGATTCATCATTTCAGTTGAAAATTATAAGTTTGGTTTAAAATTAATTTCTTCAACTGGAAATTTTACTGTTTCATTTTTGGTTGAAAATTAATCTTTCCTAGTTTAAAATTCAACAATTTGGATAAAAATTTGTCTCTTTAAATTGAAAACTCAACTATTTGATTGAAAATTCACGTCGTTTGTTTAAAAAAACGATTTTTTTGTAGAAAATTATCTCTTTTTTTATTAAAGTTAATCTTCTTGTTTAAATTTTTTTTAATTGAAGTTTTTCAGTTAAATATTTATCATTTTAGTTGAAAATTCATCCTTTAGTTGGAAATAAAATTACTTGGTTGAAAATTAAACTCTTTTGTTGAAAATTAATTTTTTTGTCTGAAGATTCATCACTTTAGTTAACTCATTTCTTTGGCTGAAAAATGATTTGATTGGAAACTTCTTTCTTCTTTAGATGAAAAGGATTTCTTTAAATGGAAACCTAACTATTACTCCAGTTAAATATTCCGTAATTTTACTTAAAAATTCATCTGTTCAGTTGAACATTCATTGATCTTCTTGATTGAAAATTTATTTTTTTGGTCAAAAATTTAATTATTCCAGTTAAAGGTACGTCATTTCAGTTGGAAATTCATCTTTTTTAGTAGAAATCAATTTTGTTATTATTGAAAATTCAACTATTTCTATTGAAAATTCATCTTTTTTGTTTAAAATTCGACTATTCCAGTTAAAGATTCATCAGTTAGTTTGAAAATTGAACTATTTTGATGTGAATCCGTTTTTTGTTTGTTTAGAAATAATTTTTTCAACTGAAAGTTTAACTATTCCATTTCTTGTTGAAAATTGATATTTTTTAGTAAAAAATTTAAGTATTTGTATAAATATTGGTCAATTTCACAATTTTTTACTCTGTTGTGTTGAAGGATGTTTAGAATAAACGTCATGAATTGAAAGTGTTTGTGTTTTGCGGCAAATATTAATATTTTTCTTTTGGTTAACAGGGAAAATTAAAAAACTTGACCTGGAAGAACCGGGAAATAACCGGGAATTTGAAATCGTTCACCAAATCGCCACCCTAAATAAGCAGGGCTATGACATCTTTTGCCTAAAAATGAGGAGGCTCTCGACCACTTGGGTTTGACTTTGAGCGACGCGACACGTTGACGTAATGACGGACCGACCCTCATTTAATGTTGTAAAAGTTTTTTGCGGTTTTTGAAATATAATTTTGCAAAGGTTAACACAAAACTTATACCACGTTCATCTACCTGATATTTTAGTAAATTGCGAAGGTGGAGCCTTAACCCCCAAAACTTCGTAGTTTCCAGCATCGTCTAGTTTTACATATATCACGCATTTTATGGGATAATCTTGGAATATTCCAAAAATAGCACGAACGAAATAGTTGTTGGAGAGCCGATAATTATCATCTGGAACACCATGTAAAGGTCGATCTCGAGGTCGATTTACAAGTTCGCATGCCCTTGCATAGACACGATCGCCCTTAGAGAATAAACGCGCGAGAATTTTCTCGCCCAAAAAATCTATAGTTATTTCTCCTGAAGCTCGATTTCTTCTAGCTCTACGCTGAGTACTCGTATGTGGAAAATTATCATCTGGCTGGAGATATTCTACTCCGGAAGGTTCCATCAAGGGATGTGAGAAAGCATTTAATGCAAGTCCTGTATGGGGTTGACTTCCTTCAATTCCAAGAGGAGCAAGTGGGGCATCATTTGAATGAGAAGAACCTTCTCCGGAAGATACCGGGAAAGAATTTAATTCTGTAAAAAAAATGAAGATTGTTGTTATTCAAAAATATTACAGCGACCGAATTCATATTAAATTAGGCAGCTTCTAGACTTGAAGTCGCTGAATCATTCAGGAACGAAACAATTACGTTGTCTTTGGAGGAAATTAGGCGATACGTATCTCACCGATTTGCGAAACCACATATTTACAATCTTTCCTCCTCCATTCCTCTACCTCCTTCCTTCTCTTCTTCTCCATCTTACCCAACACTCCCTTCACCCATGATACTGCCCCTTTTCCCCCCTTTTCATGCATCAACACCTCCATGCTTATCTCACTCCTTTCCACCTCTACGCACTCCTCCAATTAGTGCTCCACTCTTGCATCCTCCTTCCCACACAGTTCACACATCTTCTTCTCCAGAAAGAGCCAGAACCTATTGAAACCCTCCATGCACCCACACCTCATCCTCGCTATAAGCTTCTGACTTCCTTTCTCTCCTTTCTCACATGAATATTGCGTTCTTGCCCTTGGCATAATCCACACATAGTTCCCGTTAAACCTTGAATCCCTCATTCTCTCTTCCCCTTCTGTCTTCTGTCTCTCCATGCCGTTTTTCTTAACCAACTCATATACCTTCCTCCCTTCCTCCTGCATTCTTCTCACTTCATCCATCTGCAGTCCATTCGTTCTAAAGTACCTTTCCCTCTCAACCTTCATCTTCCCACCCCCTCTCCTGTTCTCCTCCTCCCAACAACACTCCCTAACCAGCCTACTTCCCCCTCTTCCAAAAATTTCTCCTCATATTTACACGCCCGGCTCCATGCTAGAATCCCTACACTCGTTCTCCCCGTCTCCCTCCTGACAATATAATTAGGCGTGTTTCTTGACGACCCCAGGGTCCACTTTACATACCTCTCCTGCATTCTATTTACCTCTTCACTTTCCTTCCACCCCCACACCTCTACCCCATACAACAGCACACTCATCACTAGTGAATCAAACAATTTCATTCTCCGTCCAAAATCATCTGCGAATAGCTTCTTTCCCAACCCCCACACCTGCCTCATCACCACATTTGCCCTCCTCACTCTCTCTTTTATGTGACCATCCACTCCCCCATTCCTCCGAAACACGAAGCCCAGGTACACAACTCTTTCACCTCCTGCACCTACTTTTTCTTCCACTTCCACTCTCCTCCCTCATCCCTTAGAATCTCCCCCTCCTTATTTATTATCTTATCCTTCGATTTCCCTTCGAAGCTCTCCCCTTCCCTGCAAAGCCCCCCCTCCCTCCCTATCCTCGCATTAAAATCCCCACCCAGTACCACCATACCCTCCTCTCTTTCGCCTAGCAAGTCTTCCAACCTTTCTTTAATTCTTTCCATCCCATCCTTATTGTACACTGTCACAAACTTACACGCTATCCCTCCTATTTTCACTTCCCTCATTTGCACTCCCTGCTTCTCTTCCTCTCCATGAACTTCTTCCTCTAACCCATCTCTAACCCCCGTTACAATTCCCCCACTATCCCGTCCTTTCTTCTCCACTCTGACCGCCTCTTGGAGTCTGCGTTTACACCCCCTTGGCAGCTTTGGCTCTATTCTATCCCATTACTTTCTTTCTACCCACGTCTCTACCAGTCCCACAGCATCAAATTCCTGGATATACCTGCAGAACTCCTCATCCTTCTTCTTCATCCCTGCTGCGTTCCAGTACAGCACCTTCACTACTCCTCTATCCTGCATTACCCCCACCTTTTACTTCCAACGAACCGAATTCCCCTACACTTCCTTCAACACCTCTTTCTCCTCATCCCTCACCCAAATTTTCTCGTCTACTTTTATTTTCCGATATCCTACCTTCGCCGATCTCACTTCACTCCTCACTCTCCTAGCCCTGTCGTTCAGCATTCTCTGCACAACCCTTTCCTTTCTCGTTAAATCGTGATCGATGAAAACTCCCTTATCCTTTATCCTATTCTTATTTCGCATTACCCACAACTTTTCTTCCCAGCTCTCCAACTCCACAACCGCCACTTCCTTGTCCTTTCTTCCCTTCAACTTAACTTTCCCTACCCTGCCTTTAACCCACCCTATGCTCTGTAGCAGCGCTTCCATACCCTTCTCTTTCTTCTCCGCTTTTTAGCTTCAACCCTATTATCACAATATTATTCCTCCTGTCTGCCTTCTCTTTTCTCTCCATTCTGAACTCCATTGTCCTCAACCTTTCCCTATCCGCCCTCTCCTCCTTCTCACTCCTACGCTCTCCCACTTTCTCTTCTATCATGTTTTCTACCCTCTCTCAAATACCTTTAACCTCGCTCCCCCCACCTCCGTCTCCTACGTCCATTTACGCCCTGCCCTCCATCTTCTCAAGCTTTTTTTCCGTCCTTTCCTTCCACACCCTGGTTTCCTCTTCCATCTGCTTTATTTTAATTCTTTTTCTTTCCTTTGCCTCTCTAACCCTTCTACTCTCTCACTCAGCTCTTTCACCTCCTTTTCCCATTTCTCATCTCTAATTCTGAAGTCCTCCCTCATGCCTTCAATCTGCTGTTTAGTCCCCCTTATGTCCTCCCTCAGCCACCTGATCACGACTATCAGCATCCCAAGAGCCTCCTCCTCCACATTTCCCTCCACCAACATGCAAGTCTCTCCTGACATTTTATAATATTACTGAATTTGAAAATTTCCAGATAACAAAATTCTTGAATTATAAAATTCCCGAATAATAAAATTCCCGAGCAGTTTATAATATTACTGAATTGGAAATTTCCCAAATAATGAAATTCCTGACATATCATAATATTAACGAATTTGAAAATTCCCGAATGATAATATTCCTGACCAGTTTATGATATTACCGAAATGGAAAATTTCCGAATAATAGAATTTCCGAATTGCAAAATTTCCAAGTAATAAAATTTCAGAATTTGAAAATTCCCGACGAATAAAATTCTTGACATTTTATAATATTACCGAATTGGAAAATTTCCGAATAATAAAATTCCTGGCTTATAAAATTGCCGAATTGGAAAATTTCCGAATAATAAAATTTCCCAATTGAAAAATTGAAATTGCAATTATGTAGCAAATTTGTGAAAAAAGAGTTGCCTTGAATAAGGACGAACTTGAGTATTCAAAGAAGTTCATTTTTATTTTATAGCTTTTCTTTACGCAAAAGATACTTTATTGTCTCTGTAAACTAAAATCTATAAACCAATAAAGATTAGTACAAAATTACTTATTCCATTAGTCAAGATATTTTCTAATTTAATAGTGAAAAATAATTAATGACTTGGTAAAAATACATAAACTTATTTAGGACTGTATATAACAATTTTGGAAAAGATATAAACATGGCAAACGTGAAAAATAGAAAAGTTGAAATTTTAGAAAATTTCAAAAATAAAAAAAAAATTTTAAATCTTAAAATTTTTTGAATATTTCGAAAAATTTGAAAAGTTTTAAAATTCTTTCAAATTTCTAACATTTCTATTAAATTTCGAAATTTCTATAAAATTTATATGCAATTTCAATAAAAATTCAAAGTTTTAATACAATTACAAAATTTTTATAAAATATATTAATTTTTATAAAGTTTTAAACTTCTTTATGAAATTCTTGAAATCTGCAACATTTCTAAAAGTTTTATAAAAGTTCAAAATTGTTATAAAATTTCTATAAAATTGAGGCAGTGGCTAGACATTCCGAAAAATGAAAAATACTTCACTACTCATCCCGAATTTCGGGACGACGAGACACTCCGTAAAATTTAACATTTCTATGAAATTTCAATAAAAATGTAAAGTTTTAATACAATTTCAAAATCTTCCTAATATATGAAAATTTTTATGAAATTTCAAAACCTATAAATATTAAAAAATTTACCAGGAATTTCCAACGTTTTCCTAAATTCATATTAAAATAAAAACGAAGTTTTAAAAACTCCGCGTTTATTCAAATTTGAAAGTGCTTGGTAATTCTCAAATTACTAAAAACTTAAAAATATTAGGAATTTTATAAGTTTTTTGAAACACTACAAAATTCCACAAATAATTAAAAAATTTGGAATTGGACAATTTTTTTTAATATTATGAAAATTTCTAAAATCTTGATTTAGTTTCAAAATTGTTGTAAAATGAAAAATTGTTATTAAATTTCAAAAATTTTATAAACTTCTAAAATTTTTATGAAGTTTTAAACTCTTATAAAATTTTTGAAATCTTCAATATTTCTAAAAAATGTATCCAAGTTCAAAATTGTTATAAAATTTCTATAAAAATGTCAAAATTTTTATGAAATTTCAAATCTTATAAATATTGAGAAAACCATAAATTTCCAAGGTTTTCCTAAATTCATATTAAAATAAAAACAAGGTTTTAAAAATTCCTCGTTTTTTCTTTAATTTGGAAATGTTTGATCATTCCTAAATCACTAAAAACTTAGAAATATTAGAAATGTTGTAAGTTGCTTGAAATGCTACAAATTTTCATAAATAATAAAAAATTTTGAAATCTGAAAATTTTTAAAATATTTTGAAAATGTCTAAAATTTCTATTAAATTTCAAAATTGTTGTAAAATTTAAAATTTATATGAAATTTCCAAATTTTATACAGTTTTAAACTTTTTTATGAAATTCTTAAAATCTTCAAAATGTTGAAAATTTGCATAGGTTTTAAAAGTCCGGAAATGTTCCAAATTTCTAAGATATTTATAAAATTTCTATTAAATTTCAAAATTTTTATATATTTCAAAGATTCCAAAATTTCGAAACATTTGAAAATTTTTGGTTGATAAGAAATTGACCATAAATTTCAAAAAAATTCCTGAATTCACCATAAGATGCGTATACTGATATTAAAATTTGTATGATATGAGGCACACTTACGAGGATGCGAAAAATGATCATTTGGCAGGGGAAATCCTCCTCCAGGAGGTTCCATCGAAGTTGCATCATTTAATCTGATTTTTCGACATGATTGACGAACTTCTCCGACTCTACGGCGAGTCTTTGACTGGGAAGAACGTTCTCCGGAAGGACCCGGAGAAGCATTTAATTCTAAAAAAAAAATTATTGTTATTAAAAATAAATATAATAATGTAATAATATAATAATATAATAATATATATATAATAATATATATAATAATATATAATATAATAATATAATAATAACACTTGAAGTTGCTGAATCTCTCGGGGTCGAAACAAATTATTTTGCCATAAATTTCCCAAATTTTCCTAAATTCATATTAAAATAAAATTTTTTTTAAACTCCTCGTTTTTTTTTTAATTTGAAAATTTCTGGTAATTCCTAAATTACCAAAAACTTAAAAATATTAAAAATTTTATAAGTTTCTTGAAATGTTACAACATTTTACAACTAATGAAAAATTTTCAAATCTTAAAATTTGAAAAATATTTTGAAACTTTTTAAATTCTTAAAATCTTTAAAATTTTTTATAAAAGTTCAAATTTTGTATGATATTTTGATATTTTCTTTAATTTAAAATTTTTATCAAACTTGAAATTTTCATAAAATTTTGAATTTTTATAAAATATAAAATTTAAAAATTGTATTAATATTTGAAAACTTTTGTGCAAATTTAAAATTTCATGTAATTTCAATACAAATAAAAAAGTATTATTTCAATTTCAAAATCTTGATAAAATATCAAAATTTTCATAAAATTTCAAAATTTGTAAGTTTAAAAAACTTGTCATAAATTTCGAAAGCTTTCCTAAATTCATATCAAAATAAAAACAAAATTTTAAAAATTCCTCATATTTTCAAATTTGAAAGTGTTTGGTAATTCCTAAATTACCAAAAACTTACAAATATTAGAAATTTTATAAGTTTCCTGAAATGATAAAATATTTTGAAAATATTTGGATGTTTTAAAACTCTTAAAATCCTCAAAATTTCTAAAAATTTTATAAAAGTTGAAAATTGATATAATATTTCAAAATTTTTATGAAATTCAAAATTTTGATAACATTTAAATACAATTTGTATACATTTCTATGATTATTAGAGATAAATTTAATATAACGAATTTTTTTATAAATTTAATATGAATTTTTATATAAATTTTCATGAAATTCAAAATTTTTATGAAATGAAATTTCTTTATTATTACACCATTAAGGCATTTCCCTTTCGGGGTAGGCGTCATTTGCTCGGTTGGAAAATAGTAGTGTGTAGAAAATGTTTGTAGAATTACATTTTTTTCAAATTTCTATAAAATATTTAATTCTCAATTCATTATAAGAATAATAATATTAGTTAGATTAGAAATAGTGTTAAAGCGATGTTGTTTGTCTGAGTAAAATAAGTTCATATAAATAATACATGTAGATGGTAAAAAAAAACTGACATACTTCAGACCAAAAGTAGATTTTGATGTTATAAATCCTTTATTTCTGCCAACGTTTCGAAAACTTTGTCGTTTTCCTCTTCAGGACGTTCAATTTCAAAATTCGTCAAATATTCGTCAATTAACAATAAAAATCATCTTCCTCCTGACATCTCTATAAATATGAAATAATAATTAGTTTTTATAAATATCATTTGTATAGAAAATACATTCTTTTTTAGGTTAGAAATTTAAATTGAGAAATTTACCTTTAAGGAGCTTCATTTTTGGTGAGAAATTTTGTTTAAATTTTGAAAAATTTAAATTTGTTTACAAAAATTAATAAATTAATACTGTTAAAAAACATTTTAATTCTAAAATTGACTTAGTTAAAGAGTCAAAAACTCCCCAACTGTTTTGCTCCATTTTTGCAAGGAGAAAAATTGAGAAAGATAGTAAGAGAGGAAGAGAATTCTTAACAAGGATAGAAATTAGCAATGACGTATCAATGATTTATAACATAAGGTACTATAGTTTCTATGTAATTCTAATGACAATATTAAATTTTTGAAAGAATTCTAATTTTTAAAATTAGACATTATACATTGTTATTGAAATTTAAAATTATTATTAATACTAATTAGTTGAATGTATAGCTATATAATATGATACAGAAAAAAAAAATAAAAAATTTTATTAGAAAAATTCATCAATTTTGAGTTTTAAATATTTTCTTAAATTAGAGAATCCAAAATTATATTATATATTGGACTATAATTATTGAGATCTGAAATTATATTCAAACAATTATTGCTGTTTTTTTTATAAAAAACATTTCTGCTATTAATCTTTTAAATTCATTAGGTTCATGATGTAAAACAATAACATTATCCCAATCAATCAAATGTCCAGTTTCAACCTGATGTTTTGCTATGACTTTATGGTTTTTTGGATTTTGTCTAAAATTATCATGATGTTCTTTTATTCTTGTAGCAAGTAATCTGCTAGTTTGACCCACATAACATTTTTCACAATTCAAACATTGAATTTTATATACTACATCGGTAAATTGCAAATTTTCTAATAAATCTTTTTCTAATTTTATGAATTTATCGAGTTTAGAATCAATTCTAAAATTTGTTTTAATATTGAAATCATTTAGAATTCTTTTAATTTCAGAAGATAACTTACCATGATAAGAAATTGATACTATTGGTTTTAAAATTTGAATTTCTAACTATTGTTGTATTATTTTGGTTGGATAAAGAATCTGTAATTGTTTTAATTTTATTATCAATATGTATTTGAACAAATTCTGTTGGGTAATTATTTAAGTATAAAGTTTTTTTAATAAATTCTATATTAGAACTGTGAAATGATTTATCTGATAATTTTAAAGCTGTATCAATAAGATTTTTTACTATCGAAATTTTATGTTGTATTGGATGGTTAGAAAGAAAATTTAAATATCTACCAGAATAAGTATTTTTACGAAACCAATCAGTGATGATATTACCTGTATCAGTTTTTATAACTTTAATATTTAAAAACGAAATAGAATTATTATTTTCAATTTCATGTGTAAATTTAAGCCTTGGATGATAAGAATTAAATTGATTTAAAACGTAAATTAGTTTATCTTTAGGTAATATAATGAACGTATCATCAACATATCTAAAGTATGTGTGTAAAGAAAAATTCAAATTTTTTATTACATTTCATTCTAAATCTTGCATAACTAAATCAGCTAATGTTGGAGAGATAGGAGAACCCATAGGTGTTCCAAATATTTGTCTGTAAAAATTATTATTAAATTTAAAAACTGTTTGTTCCGTTAAAAATTGAATTCCCTCTTATTCAAATTCTTCAATCGGTAATTCTGTATAGTTTTTTATATGAATCCATCTACTTAGAATACTATTGATAACTAAATCAAGTGGTACATTTGTGAATAATGAAGAAACATCTAATGAAACCATAATATGATCAGATGGAATTGTTTTATTAATTATTTTATTTTTAAATTCAAAAGAATTTTTTACTTGATATTTTGGTACTATAAGTGCTTTTTTAAGAATATTATTAAAAATATTAGCCATTTTATAAGTAGCTGAGTTAATTAGTGAAACTACAGGTCGAAGTGGACAATTCTGTTTCTGAACTTTAGGTAATCCGTAAATTCTAGGAATGTTAGTATCATGAACTAAAATATCTTTTCTTAATAATTCTTCACCTAAATATCCATTAATTCTCCAAGAATTTAACAATTTAAATGTTTTATTTTTTAATTCTTTTTCTGGGTTTTCATTTAATTTTTCATAAGTTTTGGTATCATTTAATAATTCTAGCATTTTTTTATTATAAGATTCCTTTTTTAGTATTACTGTTATGTTACTTTTATCTGCATGAGTTATTAGTAATTGTTTATTAGCTTTAATCAATGTTTGTGTTTTCTCAATGTTTTTTGCTAAAATTCTATCAACTTCTGTAATTTTATCATTCTGTAAAAAATTATTTGCTGTATCAATTATTCTGTGTCTTAATAAGTCACGATCTTCAATATTTTCAATTAATCTAATATTTGACTCTATATCTTTAACCATATTCAAAATTATATTGCTTTTGTTTGTTAAAAAGGAAGAACTAAATTTATTCCCTAACCTTAAAATGTCATTAACATTGTCTGGAATATCAACATTACTAAAATTTATTATCCAAGGATCTTTAGTATCACCGTTATTTGTATCTTTATGCTTATTCATGTTTATAGGTACTTGAACATTAATTTTTATTTATAAATTATGAAGTTTTTTATCCAATCTTTGTTTTTCTTTTAAATTATTTTTTGGGGTATTTAATTGCATTTCTAAAATGTTTGTATATATATTGGTAGGTAATGAATTTCTTAAATTTATTTTGATATTATTAAAATTTTGTTTTAAATATTTTTAATAGATATTTAAGTCTTTTATTTCATCATTAAGCAACCGATGTTCTAAAGATTCTACTATAAAATTAACATGGTTTTTTGCACTGTTACTGAAAAATTGTAAATTTCTAACATTCCTAGTAGCATTAGTAATATTCTTCGGTAATAAATTGTGAAACCTACAATTGACAAGAAATGATTCTCTAGTTTTTAAATTATTGATTCTCTTCTTCAAATTGATGAACTTTTTAACATCTGTAAAAGAATTTGGAAATTTATTTTTGATTTCGTTGAAATACATATTGCTGTGAAAATGATTATTATAAGAACTTAAATTACTTAATTTAATTACTAACAATTACATGCGCTGAAATAACATCTTATTGAAAAATTGATGCATTAATAAGTTAAATTTACTTTCGTAAAAATTGAAAATTTGATCACATGAATCCTTTGTAATTGACGGTGTTAGAATTCGATGACATGAATCCTTAGTGATGATAAACTTCGAAAAATTTGTCAATAACGATATGATAAAAATTATGTCAAAAACATAATATTAGTTAGATTAGAAATGGTGTTAAAGCGATTGTTGAAGCTCCTTAAAGGTAAATTTCTCAATTTAAATTTCTAACCTAAAAAAGAATGTATTTTCTATTCAAATGATATTTATAAAAACTAATTATTATTTCATATTTATAGAGATGTCAGGAGGAAGATAATTTTTATTGTTAATTGACGAATATTTGACGACTTTTGAAATTTAACGTCCTGAAGAGGAAAACGACAAAGTTTTCGAAACGTTGGCAGAAATAAAGGATTATAACATCAAAATCTACTTTTGGTCTGAAGTATGTGAATTTTTTGCCATCTACATGTATTATTTATATAAGAATAATAATAATTATTATAAAATTTCAACAATTTCAAAATTTTCGTGGCATAAGAAATTGATCATAAATTGCCAAGAATTTCCTCAATTCATCATGACATGCATATACTTATATTCAAATTTCTATGATATTAGGCACACTTACCAAGAAAATTGAAACAAATTTCGATTATAAATAGTAGAATCCGATTCTCGACCTTCATTTTTCAAGTTCTTCTGGACAGTTTTTGTGAAGAATGACTGATAAGATTTTCACCACTACATATATTCGAATTGAAAATGTGGCAGTAATACTACACGTGGCAGAGGCAATGGCAATATCTTCAGAGTAAAACAAATAGTTAAAAGTACAAACATTTAATAGCCTTTGAAATATGTTTTTTTTCCTTATAAGATATCAGGGCCACCGGAAAAAATGTTGTCCAAGTGTGGAGTTTCGTAATAACTGCAATTTTTCAACTTTCAATATAACAGTTGAATTTGCAACCAACAAAGATTTTCTACCAAAAGAGACAAATTTTTAACCCAAAAAGACAAATTTTCAACCAAACATTTGAATTTTTAACAAAAAAATGTTGAACCAAGAAAAAGGATGTTTGAACAAGATAATCAAATTTGCAAATAAAAACGAATTTTCACGAAATTATTTAAATTTTAAACTGACAAATGACTTTTCAACTGAAAGGATTCATTTTTAAGCATCAAAATTCATCTTCAACCAAAAGAGACGAATTTTAAATAAAATATGTGAATTTTCATCCAAATGAGTTAAATTTTCAATTAATCAATTTTCAACAGAAAAAAAAAACAGATTTTCATCAAAATAGTTTATTTTAAACGAAAAAGATGAATCTTCAACAAATATTCTAAAATGTAATAGTTGATATTTTAACCAAAAAATATTTTAAATTAAAGGCCGATGACTTCAACCAAAAAGGACGAATTTTCAACAAATCATGTAATTTTTCAAATAAAAAAGATCAGTTTTCAACCGAAAATGAAAATAAAATAAATGAAAGACAAATTTTGAAACAAAGAGAAGAAACTTCAACCGATAGAAATTTAATCAAAAACAGTTGACTATAACCAAAAAAAAGAGGAAGACGATTTTCCCCAAAATCTTCAACTGAAATAGTTGAATTTTCAACAACAACAAATTGTTTTTTACTAAAAAAAGATAAATTGTCAATCAAAACTTAAATAATTAAAATTCAAGTTCAAAATATCAATCTTCAACCAAACAGAAGAATTTTCAATTGAAACTTTGGAATATTCAATTGGAATAAGTTTCAGTTAAAAAAATTAATTTTTACAAAAAAAACTAACTTTCGAAAAAATACTTACATTTTCAAACAAAGTGGTGAATTTTTAAATAAATTATAAATCTTTAACTGGAATAGTTGAACTTTAGACCAGAAAGAGAATCTTCAACTAAAATATGATGAATCTTTAACTAGAATTCTTCAAATTTTTACCAAGGTGATGAATTTCCCGAAAAAGATCAATTTTCAACTATAAGAATCATTCTTCAACCAAAAATTTAATCATTAAATTTTTAGTACAAAAATTAATGTTCAACCAGAGATCAATTTTTAACTGAAGTTATGTAATATCCAACTGGAATAATAGTTACATTTCCAGTTCAAATAAATAATATTTTCAACCAAAAAAGAAAAAAAATTTCAACAAAATTTTAAAATTTTTTACAACAAAAATTCCTTTTCATCAAAAGAAAAAAGAAGTTTTCAATCAAATAGCTCATATTTCAACCAAAGAAATGAATTTCTATTTATAATTATGAATGTTCACAAAAAAATAATTATTTTTTCACAAATGAATTTTACTTTCAAACAATTAATTTTATTTCCAACCGAAAAGATGAATTTTCCATTCAAATGATCAATATTTAACTGGAGTACTTGAATTTTCATCTGAAAAGAAGAATTTTTAAACACAAAGGTTAATTTTCAAAGAAAGAGATCATTTTCAAATGATCAAAAAATACATTTTTAGAACAAAAAAATTCTCTCGGCCTCAAAAATGGTTTAGCCCGCATGATGCTGATAAGATGCCTTTCTTTTATTAGTAGAAACTTTAAAAATGAGAAAATCCTTAACAAAGAAAAATTGCTTTTAACATTCGGTAATTGTGTCATTAATACCAGCAAAATAATAACCGTTCACGATTCATAGGATAAAAATTGTTTAAATAATTACCAAATATGTTAAACAAGAACTATTATCCTTGAAATTCATCCACTGTATCATTTATCCCAAAATAATAACTTTCCACGATTTACGGGCGACAAAAATGGTTGAAACAAATAATAATTGTTAGTACACTTTAAAATTAGTTAAAAG
>CAKNXH010002324.1:154551-171538 GCA_932178445.1 Andricus quercusramuli
GGGTAAAATATTACTACTATATAATTCTGTGTACAGTATACATATGCTGTGTCGAAAATATTTTGTGTAGGAAAAATAATTGGACAGAATAATTTTTTGTACAATACTTGAAAAATATTTTTAGCATAAAATAATTACTATTAATTTCTGTGTTGGATATATTTTGCGTAGGAAAAATATGATCAGTATACGTTTTGTGCAATATATTTTGTTTATAATATATTTGTGTACTCATATTTGTATATTTCATATGCATATAGTATATTTCATATACTTCACATATATTTCATATATATATATATATATATATATATATATATATAGTATAGAATATATTTAATAAACTCATATTTGTGTTACTCATCTTCATAGGCTACTTTTATACCCGATTTTGATTTTCAAAATTTGTTCGGTTATATATTATCCTTGTTTTCCAAAGAATATTTAAATTATTCAGCAAACTTTTTAAAAATTATTTTACTTGAATAAGCATCGGATTGAATAAGAGAACAAGTATGAAATTGAGCATCTGAACTCTGAAGAAGGTTATTTTAATTGCATAGTTGTTTTCCTTATGCATTCATCGAGATCTCTTTGAATCAAAATTAATAAAATATAATTAATCACGAGTTAAATTTTACAGATTCAATAGTGGAAAGCAACTTATTGCTTGATAAAAATAAATGAATTCACTAAGGACCGTATATAATAATTTAAAAAGGTAATAAGATTGGAGAACATGGAAAATACAAACGTTCAATAAAATAACGCAACCGTGTGCAAAATTATCAACACTGTTGAAACAGTAAGAAGGTCATATTATCAAATCGTAAACATTACGTAGGCTCTCTCTAATTGAAATATATTGATTTCCGACTGTTTGAACGAAGTTAGGAAAAATAAGACTTTTTTAAAATTACATTTTTCTAGTTTTCCATACAAAATTTCAATTTAAGGGTGCATTGATTTATAAAAAACGTATTGCTCAGAAGGCTCTGAATAAATAATGGCTTGTGGTACGCAGAGTTCCTAAATGTCACGGAATTTATGTTGAGCAAAGGTTCTTGAGAATATGTTCAGCATTTAGGTTCGAACAGGACATTTAAGAAAATTTGAAGCATTTATTCTTTAAACAAATATATATCATAATTAATACATATATTTTCATAAAAACATTCTAGAGTGAAATAAACATATACTTTTTTTAAATAACAGAATTGCTACAGGTCAGATAATTCCAGAAAATCAGGGAATGTCTGGGATAATCTGACAGAGTTAGGGAATTTTTAATAAACTAAAGTTGAAATTAATTTTATTATTATGGTTTAAAAATCGCAACTATTTGGTTATACTTTGTTATAAATCCATTTATTTGGTTGATGAATCATCATTTTAGTTGAAAACCCTTTTTTTTGTTCCAAATGTAATTAGTTTGTTCAAAATGTAATTAGTTTGTTGAAAATTATGTTTCCCAGGTGAAAATTAATTGTTTTAACTGAAAATTTAACTTGTACATGTTTAGTTCAAAATTTATGTTCTTAAGTTGAAAATTTATATATTTGGTTTAAGATTCATGTATTTTATCAAATACTCGAATTTTATGGGAGAATATATGATCTTCTTGGTGACTAATTCATCTTCTTAGTTGGAAATTCCTTTAAAAATTCAAATATTTGGTTAAAAATTCACGTACTTTGTTAAAAATTCATCTAGTTTTGTAGAAATTTAATCTTCTTGGTTGAAAAGTATAAGATTACATTGAAAATTTACTTACATTTTTTTGAAAATTAATTTTTTTATTGAACATTCAACTATTTGTTGGAAATCCGTCTTTTTGGTAAAAGAGTACTCCCAGTAGTTAAAATTTAATCTTTTTGGTTAAAAATTCGTTCGTTTGGTTGAAAATTTAAATGTTTTGTCAAAAATTCGTTTCTTCTTTGGTTAAAAATTTATTTTACTACCTGAAAATTATCCTACTTTATTTTTGGTAGAAAATTTTGCCTTTTAATTTTAAAATTGGTCTATTTGGTTGAAAATTACATTTTTTTGGTTGAAGATTTATTACTTTAGTTGAAAATTCACTTTAACTATTTCATTTTTTGTGGAAAATTGACCTTTTTTGATAAAAATGTAATCTTCTTTGTTAAAAAATTATCTGTTTAGTGGAAAATTTAACTATTCTATTTTCTTGTTAAAAATTCTTTTCTTTCATTAAAAATGGTATATTTAATTTAAAATTCTTTTTTTTGTTGTTAGAAAATTCATCTTTTGGATTGAAAAATCTAAATTTACATTTCTTTATTTTTGTTAAGAAAATTTTTTCAAGTTTTATTTTATTTTTTATTTGTTTGAATTGAAAATTTGATTTTTGCGAAAGTTTCTTGTATTTTTCTTACTAAAAATAATAATCTACTATTTGGACAAAATTTCATACTTTTGGTTGGAAATTCATCATTGTGGTTAAAAATGAATTTCTTTGATTGAAAACTCATTTCTTTTTGATTGAAAATTAATTTTTTTAGTTGAAAATTAATTAATTTTCTCTAAATCTAATGTTTTTTTCTCTTTATCTGTTATGTATCGATTCAGTAACTCAATAGCTAAAAGCCAAATTCTTTTTTTTTTCAAAATTGAAAATTGGATTTTTTATCACTGTCTATATTTGAAAAAACTTGCCCCGCGAGCCAAAAAAAATTCACCCTCTATTTTCTCCAAACCTAATCCTATTTTTTAATTTAGTCTTCTTTGTGTCGATCCAACAACTCAATAGGTAAAATGTGAGCAATTATTTTTTTTTTCAAAAATAGAATTACATTTTTCATCATCTACCAAATTTTAAAAAACGTCACCCAGAAATATTTTATTTTCAATTATTGTTGTTTTGAATTGAAATAGTACTTTTCGGAATTTTCAACATTGAAAATTATATTTCATTATTGTGTTTTTAATCAATAAAATATATTTATAAAAAAATTATCGTTCAAATTCGGAAATTTTAAAATTGGGGAATTTTTCAGTTAGGATATTCTATAACTCGGCATTCCGAATTATGAAACATCAGAACTATAAAATTCCCGAATTTTTTTAAAATTACTCTTTGAATTTAAGATAACAATAATTGTATAAAAATTGTATGAAAAAGTAGAAATATATTAGAAATATTAGATTATTTCATTTTTAATAATTAAATAATAATTATTGAAAACAATTTTTTTATTGTTCGAATTCGGGCATTTTATTATTTGGAAATTTCCCAATTCAGGCATTTTATTATTTGGAAATTTTTCAATTCGGGACTTTTATATTTCGGCAATTTTATAATATGGGGAATTTTATTTTTGAGATTTTTCGGTCGTCCCAAAAATTCAACTATTTGGTCGATATTTCAATTCTTGTTGGAAATTCATGTTTTTGGGTTGGAAAATCACTATTTAGTAGAAAATTCACTGTTTTGTAAAAAAATTCGCTTTTCTCAATTGAAAATTATTGTTTTTAAAAGAAAATTTAAATATTGCATTTTTGTTTGAAAACTAATCTTTTGTAGATAAAAAAATTCAACTACTTGTTTGAAAATTCATCTCTTTTGCTGGAAAAATATTCTTCTTGGTTGAAAATTCAACTATTAGCTTAAAAATGTATGCATTTGTCAGACAATTCGTTTTTTTAATTGAAATTTTTTTAATGGTTTAAATATTACATTTATGTTTGCAACTTTATTTTTTTAGCTTGGTAATTCAACTATTTTGGTTGAAAATTTATGTAAATTGTTAAAAATTAGACTTTTCTGGTAGACATTTAATCTTCTTGGTTGAAAAGTGAACTATTTCGTTAAAAAATAATGTATTTTATTAAAAATTTATTTTTTGGGTCAAACTAATTTTTTAGCTTAAAATGTAATTATTTCATTGGAAAATGACTTTTTTGTTGAGAATTTATATTTCTGGTTTAAAAATGCAACTTTTTTGTGTAGAAAATTCGTCTTTTTGTCTTGAAAGTTCAAGAAATTAGTAGAAAATTCAACTAGTTGGTAGAAAATTCAACTGCGTTGTAAAAAATTTGTTTTTATAAATTGAAAATTACTTTTTTTCAATAAAAATTTGACAATTCCATTTTTGGTTAAAAACTAGTCTTTTTTAAATTCAAAATTTGAATATTCGGTTGAAAATTCGTAATTTTTTAATAAATTCAATTGTATTTTATTTAAAATAAAAATCTTTTTTTCTTCTGAAATATCAACTATTATATTTTTTATTGAAATTCATCTTTTTGGGTTGTAAATTAAACTTCTTCTTTGAAAGATAAAATACTTTCTTAAAAATTCATTTTTATGGTTGAAAACTATTATTTTGAAAGTTAACTTTTTTGTTGAAATTTCATATTTTCGGGTTAAAAATTCAAATGTTTTATGTAGAAAATTCGTTTCTTTTGCCTTGAAAATTCAATAATATCATAGATAATATCATTGGAAAATTCTTTTTTGGGTTAAAACTCAGTTTGTTAGCTTAAAATTTGAACTATTCGATCGAAAATTAAATTTTTTGTTGACACTTCATATTTTCAGGTTGAAAATACAACTGTTTTGTTTAGAAAATTCATCTCTTTGCTTAAAAAATTATATATTTTGTTGAGAATTCGTCTTTTATAGTTGAAAATGAAAATTTTCGAATTTTTAATTTGGTTTCTTAAAAGTTGAACAACTTTATTGAAAATTCACTTTTTTGTCAAAGATTCATCATTTTAATATTAGAAATTAATTTCCTTGGTTTAAAAATCGTTTTTTTTTGTTGTAAATTAATTTTTTTAACGAATAATTGAAATATTTCAGGTTTTCCGGTCAATTTCCTTTTAAGTGATTAAACTGTACAATTTCAACTTGCAATCATAGTAATATTGTTTCATGTTTGTATCTTATTACACTCCAGGTCCCATAGAAGCCGGTCCGGTATTTCGATTCCTCGGAAGGGCCGCAGTGCGCGAGTACTCAGTAAAGTATATTGCGCAATATTATGCATTCTAATTGGAAACGGTTCAGGCGGCCCTGGCTGTTTACGTTTCGAGGGTACCGATTTAGTAACTAGGTAGTTCAAATGAAATGTTAACGGAATAGTTGAACTTTCAAGCAGGCAGTACAAAGGGCCTTGGAAATTTGGAAAGTTTCTTTTAAAATATTCAGTTATTAATTCTTTTTCGAAATTTCTCCAATTCTTCCAATTCTTTGAAAGTATATAATTTCAAGTATTCCTTCAACATTGTTTAATTTCAAATTCTAATTCAAGAACAACAGCGCGCTTTCAGATTTATATACTTTAATTTTTGAGAAATTAAATTTGAAAGTTATTTGCCACGGTTTTTGCTCTTAGTTAGCATAAACAAAATATATTCAGTGTTTTGTTCGAAATATTGAAAGTTTACAATATTGTGTTCATGTAAATTCAGAACTATAAACTAGTGGACATTACAGATGAAAATTGATTATTTAATTAAGCGAGTACTCAGGGGAGTGTATTGCGCAATATTATGCAATATTATGCGCAAAATATTATACGCAATATTATGTTTCGAGGCTACCAATTTAGTAACAAGGCCAGTGCCATTCTTCAAAAATATTGGGCTAGAAAACTGGAAATTTTGCTCAGAAAATAAACTTGATTTTCCACTGCACACTTTTTGATTTCAAACCACAAACTTTTAAATTTGGACTACACATTTTAGGCCCTAAAAAAGCACTGCTAAATATAAAGAGTTTTACCAAAAAAGTGACTATTGCCGATAAAGCTTCGCTTCCTTTGATATCAGCGACACTTTCGATGTTTGCAATAAATTTTCTTTTACAACCTGAGAATAGCAGATCGACATCTTTATCCACACGAAGCATTGGCATTTTTGAATAAAAGATGTGCCGCGGTTGTTTCATGTCCAAGCTGAGAAAATATATGTTGTCGCGCAAATGTGCGGCATCCGAAAGTGAAGGCGAATACGTCTGGGTATGTTATATTCAACACGCGACACGACTTGTAGCGGCCCCACAGTGCAATAGAAGACAAAAAAACTGGCCAAAAGTCAATATTTTGTCGGATTTGTACGAAAATTGCTATGAGGGCGTTTTTGAGGTCGCTAATTTCGAATTTGATGTAAAAAAATCCAAATTCAAAATGGCGGATCCAAGATGGCCTGTCAATGTTTATAAATGCCCCAGTGGACAAATTTTCACAAAAAAGTACAGAAAACTAAAACTATTTGCACAGGAATCTACAAATAAATACAATAAATTACAACCAGAATTACAGGAAAGTACAACTTTTTTCTATTATTGAGACGAATTTTGAACATTTTTTGTATTCTTTTGTACATTGTTGTATTTAATTGTAGTTTTAATCTTCTACAAGAATCTACAGGATACTATATCATTTACAATTATTTTATTGCAATTTTTTCAATATTTCTTCTCTCATTTTGAAAAAAAAACTTGTAGACTGCAAATAAAAATTGAACAATTGAGAGAGAATTGATCACAGTCATTTCAATTAGAAGATTCGAACTTTTGGAAGTAATTTTTTTTTACTTGAAGTTATGAAAACTGAACCGCAAATTAAAATGCCTTAAAACGCCTCGGAAGGGCCGCAGTGCGCGAGTACTCAGTGGGGTATATTGCACAATATTATGCATCGCAACTGCAAACGGTTTAGGCGACCCTGACTGTTTACGTTTTGTTTACGTAATTTTCGCGTTTAAAATGAAAGCTTTTAAAACTTTTCAATTGAGAAATTTTTGATTACAAGCTGCTAAAATACGAAATTTCAATTTTTTAACTTTTATACATTGTACAGTTTAAATATTTGAAAGAATAGAAATACACGCTACCATTTTCAAAGCTATGAATTGAAGAATGGATCAAAAAATTTATAAATTTTCAATATTAAATCATTTCAAGCAATTTTGAGCTAGAAATATTAATTTCTACACTCAAATTTGTTTTTGAAATCTTTTTAAATATTCTCTCAGAAATTTGTTTAAAAAATAATATTTACAACTTTGTAAATCTTATCTTATCTTTTTAAATTAATTTTTCAAACAAAAAAATATTGTTAGTTTTTCTAGGAATTTAGATACCAACTTTTTTTCATTTAAAATCTTTCAAAATGCTTAAAAAGTTTACAAATTTTGTGTTGGACATTTTTTCAATCTCTTTAAATATTCTCATAAAATTAATTTTTCATGATAAAAAATCATTCTACATTTCCCCAGCAAAGTTAAGAAATTTTTTTTATTTTCTCAAAACTTTTAAAGATCCTCAAAAGCTTCAAAATTTTATTTCGAAATCTTCAAAAATCTAAATTTAGTTTTTATTTTTCGAAATATTTTCCAATTTTCAATTAAGTTAGTATAAACTAACTCAAATCTTTTCCAAATTGATAATTGTTCAATTGTTATTTATACATCAAAATTCAATAATTTCAAAATATGTTAGATAAAACAATTAAAATTGTAACGTACAAAGTTTTAATTTAACACTCTGAAATATTAACAACTCAAGGCAACTTTTTAGCATTGTTCAAAGATGATATTATTTAAAATAATAATAAATTGTTTAAAAATTATATTTGTTAACTTAAATTAATCATTGCCTCACTCTAAGTGAGAAGTTGGCAAAAAGGCGAAAATTTCAGACAAAACTGCAACTTTCTAGCAATAATCTAAGGGAATATTATTATAAATAATAACAAATTATGTAAACAATTATTTCTGATAAATTCCATTGATTACTGCCTCGCTCCAACTAAAAAGTTAAAAATAAGTTTAAAAATTCGGCAAAATCACGACTTTCTAACTCTATTCTAAAATAAAATTCCAAAAAGAATAATAAATTATTTAAACAATTTATTTAAGCATCTTATTATCAGTGAAATGCAGTATTTTATATATAAGAAATAATTTGTATTAAAAAAAACGCGAAAAAATCAGGGAAAATGATGATCTTGAGTTTTGTTAACAAAATTTGTTGATAAAATTATGAATATTAATTTTTTACCAAGATTTCGGATCAAATATCATGAAACTTTAAACTCGGTTTGATGTTCAATCTTGATCAAAAATTAAAAAAGAATTTAATCTGCGCATTTGTTTTTTAATATTTTTATTAATAATCATTTGAATTATTGAACCAATCATTGAAATTGAATTATCATTTTTCTATGAATTGTTCACCTTTTTGGATACAAATCAACAGACAGTACAATTCTTAACGGATTTTTTTTTTTAGAATTTTCTTTTAAGATTTTCATTAAAACGGTCATAAATCAGTGTAATGGCTAATTCAAAATAATTTTCAGTAGGTTAGAGGAAAAAAAATTGTTTATAATGTTGTAAACAAACTATTGAGCGAAATTCTTTTTCTCGTGATTTGCAATAATTAGCTAGTTGAAATCCATCGATTTTTTATAAAATATAACCATGCTCGGTCGGTAACTAGGCAAAGATCAGAACCTTGCTCGGCCGGTAACTTAGCAAAGATCAGAATCATGTTCGGTCGGTAACTTAGCACAGATGAGAACATTGCTCGGTCGGTAACTTAGCAAAGATCAGAACCTTGCTCGGCCGGTAACTTAACAAAGATCAGAATCATGCTCGGTCGGTAACTTAGCACAGATCAGAACCATGCTCGGTTGGCAACTTATCGCAGATCAGAATCATGCTGGGTCGGTAGCTTATCACAGATCAAAACCATGCTAGGTCGGTAACTTAACAAATTTTTTAGCATTTTCTTTCAAGATTTTCATTAAAACGGTCATAAATCAGTGTAATGACTAATTGAAAATAATTTTCAGTAGGTTAGAGTACAAAAATTGTTTATAATGTTATAAACAAACTATTAATAGAAAGTCATTTTCTCGTGATTCGTGATAATTAGCTATTCGAAATCCATCGATTTTGTATGAAATATAACAATAATGTGCACTAACAATTAGTTAAAAATTACTGTTGTTTACCAATAATTTAAACAATTTTTATAAACAAATGCATATTCTGACAAATTTTTTTCACGTATAGGCCAAATTTTTTGAACAATCAACTGAAAATTTTTTGCCAAAGACTCCATACTGTCATATCTTTCATAGTTACAAAAACTGTTAATTATATGAACAATTTGTATAAACAAACATGAAGGTTTCATTATTTAAAAAAAAAAACTTATCGTATTTTTGAGGTAAAAAGTGATGAATTAAGTCAAATTCAGGGGAATATAAACTTTTTTAACATAAAAAATGTGTCTTATTAAGGTGCTTGAAACGAATTGGTTTTTAGAATAATACAAAGTACGGCTACAAGAATGAATCGTTTGATGTAGTATTTTTACCACATAATCTAAAGGCTTATACATGTGCATGACTAGAGCCCTTTTTTCGAAAAATTATTTTTTTTTTAACTGAAAATATGCTGAATTTTCTACGCCTGAAAGCATGCAAGGCACCACTGGGAGTGTACTCATGGTGAACTGCAAACAGGGGCTCATCGTTTCTAAGTACGTTTCAATTAACAAAAAAATAAATAAATAACAAGACCATTTTTCGAGAAAAGAGCTCTAATCATGAATATACATAAGCCTTCAGATTATGTGATAAAAATATTTCATAAAAAAATGCATTCTTGTAGGCCTATTTTGTGTTATTCTGAAAACCGACTCGTTTGAAGCACCTTAAGGTGCTTCTTCAGGCTCGATTTTTTTTCTTCTGCAAGGACGGGGAGAGTACCCATGAGAGTACCCATGATGAACCGAAACCAGGTGCTCTCGAAACGGGGTGTTCCTGTTTTCGGTTCATCATGGGTACTCTCCCGGTGGCGGGTTGCTCGTTACCAGGCGCATAAATCCAGCATATTTTCGACTAATTAAAAAACACAAGGACATTTTTCGAAAAAAGGAGACTAATAGGTGTTGTATTTGGACCTTTACATTATGTGGTTGAAATATTACATCAAACAATCCAGCCTTGTAGGAGGAAACATGTCATTTGTAATACAAGGGCTAAAAATCGAACCTGAAGAAGCACCTTAAGGTGTTTCAAACGAGTCGGTTTTCAGAATAATAGAAAATCAGGCGAAAAGGATGCATTTTTTCTTTTTTTTTGTTTGTTAATTGAAACGTACTTGGAAACGATGAGCGCCTGTTTTCAGTTCACCATGGGTACACTCCCAGTGGTGCGTTGCCTATTTCCAGGCGCAGAAAATTTATCATATTTTAAATTATCAAAAAAAAAAAGATAACAAGATCATTTTTTTTTTGTGGCCCTATTTTTTTTCATTCTAAAGTCGAAAATAAGCGCACCCCATTTTGAGAGCTCCTGATTTCGGTTCATCATGGGTACTCTCCCGGTGGCGGGTTGCTCATTACCAGGCGCATCAATCCAGCATATTTTCGATTAATTAAAAAAAAAACACAAAAACAAAAACAAAAACATTTTTTGAAAAAAGGAGACTAATAGGTGTTGTATTTGGACCTTTACATTATGTGGTGAAAATATTACATCAAACAATTCACCCTTGTAGGAGGAAACATGTCATTTGTAATACATGGGCTAAAAATCGAGCCTGAAGAAGCACCTTAAGGCGCTTCAAACGAGTCGGATTTCAGAATAATAGAAAATCGGGCGACAAGGATTCATTTTTTCTTTTTTTTTTTTTTTTTTTTTTTTGTTAATTGAAACGTACTTGGAAACGATGAGCGCGTGTTTTCAGTTCACCATGGGTACACTCCCAGTGGTACGTTGCCTATTTCCAGGCGCAGAAAATTAAGCATATTTTAAATTATCAAAAAAAGAAAGATAACAAGATCATTTTTTTTTCTTGTGGCCGTATTTTGTTTTATTCTAAAGAACGAAAATAAACGCACCCCATTTTGAGAGCGCTTGTTTTCGGTTCATCATGGATACTCTGCCGGTGGCGGGATGCTCATTGCCAGGCGCATAATTCCGGCATATTTTCGATTAATTGAAAAAAAAACACAAAAACAAAAACATTTTTTGAAAAAAGGAGACTAATAGGAGTTGTATTTAGACCTTTACATTATGTGGTAAAAATATTACATCAAACAATTCATCCTTGTAGGAGGAAATATGTCATTTGTAATACATTGGCTGAAAATCAAGCCTGAGGAAGAGCCTTAAATGGCATAGCCTTCTCTTATAAAAATAGTGAAATCTAGATTTGTGGATTTGCTACAAATAACACATAAATCAGACGAAATTATGTGCGAGATTTTCAGTATTTCCTTAGTCGTAAGAAGCTTTTACTTCAACAAACAGTTTCTAGACATATCAATTACGACCGGAAGAAGAAACTGAATGTTACGTCAGAGAAAAGAAACCTCTCTTGGATGAGTGAAATAATTCACCACTTTCTGGCAACCGTTCTTTGGCCAATATCCAAGAAGTGAAAATAGGGATGAGATTAAAACACTTCCGTAAATTTCCCAAAAAGAGGTTGAATTTGAAAAAAGAAAGATCCTAATAATTTAGATAAAGACAGAAAGAATTGTTTTAATCAAATAGTGGAATTTTCAAACTAATAGAGATGAATTTATAACCAAAAAATATGATTTTCCACGAAATTGTAGAATTTTTCACAAAATTATTCAATTTTCAACCAAACAATTACATTTTCAATTAAAAAATATGAATCCTTAAGGAAAAATTTAGTAGTCGACTTCAAAACCGAAAATAATAAACTGTCAACAAAAAATAGTTGGATATTCTTATTGGTTTTTATTAATTTAGTTCACACCTAAGTGAAAAACTGGTAAAAGGGGGAAGGCTCAAGAATAAAATTTTAAATAAACATGGAAGTTTGTGTTTGGAACATAAAAATTTCAATGACACTATTTTGTTACAATTCTTTGAAATTTATGACTATATTGAAGGAACTATATTTTCTTCATTCAATTAAATTTTTTGAACCAAGAAAAATTTCTGGAATCATGATAACATTCAAATACCAGCATTTCATTATAGTAATATTTTTAACTCAAATTTATTTATTTATTTTAAACAAAAATATATCTTCTCTACCATATAACATGATTTTTCAACAAAATACTTGCATTTTGGACAAAATATTTAAATTTTCAACAAAATAATAAAATTTTCAACAAAATACTAGAATTTTCAAGAAAATAAATCAAATATCACAAATTCGAATTTTTAACAACTAAAGATTTGTCAGTCATGAAGAAAAGTGTTTGCCTAAACTGTTGAACCTTCAAGCCAAAATATGTAAAAATTAAATTCAATCAGAAAATATTAATTTTCGGCAAAAAAATTAATTTTCAACAAAAGTAGGTCAATTTTCAACCAAAGAGATGAATTTTAACTAAAAATAATAAATCTTCAACGAAAAAGTGATTTCTCAACAAAGACGTTCAACCAAAATTTTAAAATAAAGTATTTGAATCCTCAAGCAAACACGATCAATTTTCAAACAAACCGTTGCATTTTTATCAAAGGAAGATGAAATTTCTACTAAAAAATATGAATTTCTAAATAAAGAAAACGAATTTGGAAAAGATTGAATTTTCATCCAAAAAAGATGTTATTTTGACTTTTCAACATTTGAATATGAGTTTTAAATAGGAAATAAATTTTCTTTAAAGATACTTGAATTTTCAACAAAACAGTTGAATTTTTAAACAAAAAGAATGACTTTTTAATCAAAAAGAATTACTTTTTAACCAAATTATTGAATCTTCAACCAAACAGTTGCATTTTCATCCAAGGAGGGTGAAATAAAAAAATCAAATTAAAAAAAATTTTGAATTTCCAACCAAAAAATGATTTTAGTTTTACTATTCAATATTAAGGGGGCATTCCAATCTGAACGTTTAAAAAAAAAGCATATTTTCAATCATTTCTTCCCGGTATCTATGATCAAGTATGATCAAGGAGAGTGAAAAAAAATTTTGTTTGATGGTAAAAAATATTTATTTATTTATTTATAAAATAAAATGCATGTGTGCAAAACAAAAAGTTTTTTGCTGGCGTATGTGATTTCTCAAAAATGACCGGGCGTATCGATTTATGATGCAAAAAAATTGTTTGTTTCTTTTCTATCGCAAGAAACGCCGCCATTTTGTTAATTTATGATTGAATAAAAAAGTGGAGGTTTGGGCGATAGCCGTGATAGTGCTGAATATCGTGTTAAAATTTGAAGTCGATATGCTCGGTCATTTTTGAGAAATCACCTGCACCAGCAGAAAAAAAATTTTTTTGCACACAATAGTTGCGCAATATTATGCATACCAATTGAAAACGGTTCAGGCTTTCCTTACACTTAATTTTTTTCCTTCACTTTTCTCATTGATGCATTTGAGCAATGCTACACTCAGAAAATTGTTTGAATCAAACCACAGAACAAGGAGCGAAAGGAGGAGATCTTTTTTCAGAAAAAAATTATTAAAAATAATTCTTCTATCTAGTATGAAAAGACTTCAAATATTTTCAGCTGTGTTCCTATTAGTTTTCAAAAATATTTTGGCAGTGATTCCAACTCCAGGTGATTGTCCTCAACACTATGTTCGTGCCAGCTCTGGCGGTTCGAGATAGAAACGTCTGAGTTTGAATATTTCAAAATTTCTAATTAGAAGTTTGAAAACCTCATTAAAATGCTAAATTTTGCCCGCCAAATTCCCAAGTTTTCCCGGTCTCTTCCCCATTCTAAATATCAAATCTCCTTTTACAATCACTAATAAACCGCATTTAAAATAAAGTTTTCCAATTTTATATATAAACAAAATATAGTTTTTAATTTAATTGGATTTGAAAATTAGATCCTAATTGCTTCAGACATTTCGCAAATTTGATAACACCACATTTATAATTTTTTATGAACAAATATTTTTTTAAATTATTTTTGGAATTTGAATTGGTAAATAATTCTTAGATATAATTTGTAATGTCTTTGGTATTAGCAAATAATTAATCTTAAATTATTGAAGAGTAATGACAAAAAAGAAAGCAATTGTTAATCTTTTATTATGACTTTTCACTTATAATTGAAAGGCTTTATAAAATATTTAATGTAAAATTCTCTTAGTATTATAATAAATAATTTTTAGCATGAATCATAAATATTAAACTTTATTTGAAACCTTTAAAAAATCATGAACTTACTTGAATTTCTTCTAAAATATTGAAATCTTGCAAAATTGCAAAATTTTTATTTAAAATCTTTTATATTCTTTTGAAAAAGAATTAGGAAATCATTCAACAAGTTTTGGAATCTTTTGCAATTTTCTCTTAGAATTCATTTTTCGAAATCAAAAATCATTCGAAATTTTTCCAAAATCTTCAGAAAGTTTTTCTATTCTTTTGAATCCTTTCAAAATTCTTAAAACGCTCCTAACTTTTTTTCGAAATCTAGCAAAATCCACATTTTGTTAACAAAATTTTGAAACCTTTTCAAACTTTCAATTATTTTGGAAAAGGATGAATTTTCATCAAAATAGTTGAATCTTCAACCAAAATTTTTTTAACTATTAGCATTTTTTCTACCAAAAAAGACGAATTTTTAACGAAAAAGTTACGTTTAAAATCAAAAAGATGAATTTTCAACCAAAATGATGAATCTTCATTTGAAAAAATTAATTTTTAACAAGGTTCAAATTTTAACCAAGTAACTCTATTTTCAACTGAAATACATGAGTCATACAAAAATTTAATAGTCCATATTTCAACTAAAAATTATTTTCATTTTAAATCAAAAAGAGTTCAATTCATTATAAAAAAGAAAAAAATATTTAAAGAAATTGTTGAATATGTAACGAAACAGTTGAATTTTTAAATCACAAATTTGAATTTTCGACGAAAAAATCATTTTCAACTATATATTTGACTTTTCTACTAAAAACATTACCTTTGTATCAAAAAAACACGATTGTTTAACAGAAAACATGGATTTTCAACTAAAAAAGATCCATTTCAACCAAAAAAAAAAACAATCGAATTTTCAACAAAATAGCTAAAATTTTAACAAACAAAAATTTAATTTTAATCAGATTAATTTTCAAACCAACAATTGCATTTTTAACCAAAAAGGTGAAATTTCTATCAAGAGACAAATTTTCAAACATCTCTTAAACTGACTCAAATTAATTATTACTAAAATTTTGGAAAATCTTTCAGAAGAAAAAAATTTCCTTGAAATCTTTTACATTTTTTTATTTTTTTATCAATCTTTTGAAATTTGTTGAAATATTTTTAAAAAATTAACTATTTTTTTATATTTTCAAAACTTCTGCACCTCCTAATAACTTTTAAAATGATTCACATGTTTCCTAAATTTTTTTTGATTCGCATAAATTTCTAAAGCTCCTAAAAATATTTTTAAATGCTTGGTATTTTTCCTAACATTTTTTTTTATTTCTGCATAAATTGAAAAGTTTTCTTAAAACCTTGCGGATTCTTTTTTGAAACTTCTGGTATGTTTTGAATTTCTTGAAATATTCTCTTCAAATTAATTTTTAAAATAAAAATAATTTAAAATTTCAGAAATCTCAAGACATTTTTTTTCTCTTGAAAACTTTCAAAATTTACATTTTCCAAAACTTTAAATATGATTTCTGATCGAATTTTTATTTCCGGTTAGTTTTGGGTTTATCGCGGTTATATTTCTATTAAAAATAAAAATAAAATTGTTATTTGCAAAATGTAATTTATTTATCAAAAATAAAATAATCAAATATTTTTATCAAAGAAAACAAATTTTTAATGTTCAAAGTTGTTAAAAATTTTAATGTTGAATAGTCAAACTAAAATCTTTTTTTGATGAAAATTCCAATTTTTTTTTAATTTGATTTAAAAATTCATCAAGTTTCGTCAAGATCCAATAAGTTTGTTAAGAATTCATACTTTTCGTTCAAAAATTCATGTTTTTTGTTTAAAAAATTTGTATCTTCTTAGAAAATTGACTTCTGGTTTGAAACTTATATTTCACAAAATAGTAAAACTAAAATTTATTTTTAGGTGAATTTTCATATCTTTGATTGAAAGTTGAACTATTTTGTTGAAAGTTGATCTTTTTTAACTGAAAATTCAACTGCGTTGATTTTACTTTGTTGATTTTTTTTTTTTCTGAAAGTAGAAAAATTGAAGAAGAAAATTTGAAATCTCTTTGTTTGAAAATTGACCTACTTTTGCTGAAAATTAATTTTTTTGTTGAAAATTCATATTTTTTTATTAAAAATTCAATTTTTACACAGAAAACTCGTCTTTTGGCTTGAAGGTTCAACAATTTCTTAGAGAGACCTTATTTTCTTTTTGCAAATTCGACTTCTTTATGGAAATTTTCTTTTTGGGTTGAAAATTCAACTCTTTTCGTATAATATTAACCTTTTGTTTATAATTCATATTTTGTTGCTGATAAGTCAACTTAAATCTTTTTTGGAATAAAAATATTTCTTCTGAAAATTTTTCTTTTTAATTTAAAAGTTCATATTTTTTTTAGTTTAATTCAATTATCTCCCAGAAAATTTACTTTTTGTTTAAAATTTGTATTTTGCTTTAGAAAAGTCTATTGAAATCCTTTTGGATTTTTCTTTGGATTTTCTTCAAGCATTTTTTTGAAAATTTGTCTTTTTGTTTCAAAAATTCACCTGTTTTATTAGGATTTTGATTTTTATTTGGCGATGCAAATGTTTGGTTAAAAATTTATCAATCTTGTTAAAAAATCATACTTTTTGGTTAAAAAGTCGATTATTTAGCAGAAAATTAACTTATAGTTTACAATTCTTATTTTGGTGTTGGAAAGTGAACTGGAATCTTCTTTGGATGCAAATTTAACTATTTTTTTAATTTTTTTTCTTAAATCATCTGTTCTAAAATAAATATTTCATCTTTCTTAAATAAAAATGCAACTGTTCGGTTGAAAATTCAACTATTTTTCTAAAAAGTCATACTTTTTGGTTGAAAATTCTGCTGTTTTGTTGAAAATTTAACTATTTTTT
>CAKNXH010002325.1:0-47649 GCA_932178445.1 Andricus quercusramuli
TGCCCATATCTGTATGACAATGTTGTAATTCCAGCTTCCGGGACCTCAAAAAAAGCGTAATTGAGCGTAAAAATTTGGATAGGGTAAAAGCACCAGGAAAAGGGAAAAATATGGTTATTTGTAATTAAATCAATTCCTGTTATGGAGAAGTATGAAAAGAACGAGAAATTGCTAAATTAAATTAAGTACCTCTGAATTTCATTGGTGGTTTTATATCCTGATCCTCGACATCATTCTCGTCATCAGATTACGAAGGATCTTGTTCCTTTACACTATCCAATATTGAATTGATCTAAGTTTCTGTCGCAATTATTAAATCAGTTTCTACATCAATAAAATCTTCAAAGTTTACGTCTGTGAATCCTGATCTACTTTGTAGATCAGTTCACTCTACCGAAATACCAACCGCAGAATGTTCGTCCTCTTTTTGTGACATTAGTCCAAGCTTCGTTTAAATCGAAAATGACATGCAACACATTTAAATTAGGTACCCCTCTTTTTTCACCGGATGCCTTGCGCAATATTTTTATGATTCTCTTTCGGTAATCAACTTTAAGGTTTTTTATAATTTCCGATTGTCTCTTTGGAATTTGTGATCCATTTTATGTCTTTCTTTACTGGGCATATTCTTCTTTCTTTACTAGACATATGTATTAGCGCAGACAATAACAGTGACACGATCTTTGCTCTTCTTTCTACATTGACAAGAGGTCTCATGCAATCGCCTAGGTTATAAATATTAATGTTTCGAAGTATGTTAATTACTCACTGCCGTATTTCTTATTATCCAAGTTTCACTACAAAACAAATTTAATGACTCTTCTTTTTATTGCATTGGTGCAACACATTTGAATCATTCGATTTTATTACTCATATTAAAATTAAACCTCATATGAAATTATATTTATCGATTTGATTTTTCTCCGCATTGTTTTAGTTAAACATAACACCGACACACAAAGGATAAAAAGTGGGCGGTACTTTTGACTACACCTATTTTGACGCGCTGAATCCGAATTCAGTGTCCGTTTTTCCCGTACACCCCCAAAATTGTAAGTAAATCGCGAAAACCCTTGAAAATCGCATTTATAGACGTTGGTAACTGTTAGAAAGTATTCTTATGAGTGTTTCACACATGATTTCAGTGTATTTTGACGCGCTAAATCTGAACCCGTTTTCTTTTTTGCTCGTACACCTCCCAATTTTGAGTAAATGGCGAAAACCCGTGAAGGTCCACATCCATGGATCTAGAAGCTACTGCTTCCTCAAAGTGTATCATTTTGTCTGGTTTTACTACTAAAGAAACGTTGGCATATAAAGATTTTTTTTTGCTTGTACTTGCGACCAGGGCACCTCCACGAGATGACGGTGGGCATGACGGCCATGACGGCACGATAGCCGTTAACCCAGGGCTCCGCCAGATTGCTCTGTTGCTCACCGTCACCTCGTGGAGGTGCCCTGGTCGCAAATACAAGCAAAAAAATATTTATCCATATGCCAACGTTTCTTTAGTAGTAAAACCAGACAAAATGATACACTTTGAGAAAGTAGTAGCTTCTAGATCCATGGATGTGGACCTTCAAGGTTTTTCATGGTTTTTCGCCATTTACTTAAAATTTGGAGATGTACGAGCAAAACGGACAACGGATTTTAATTCAGCGCGTCAAAATACACTGAAATTATGTGTGAAACACACATAAGAATACTTTCTAACATTTACCAACGTCTATAATTGCGATTTTCAGCGATTTTTCGCGATTTGCTCGAAATGTAGGGTAGTAAAAAGTATCGCCCACTTTTTATTTTTTGTGGTGATTACTTCAACTTTCCATCTTATGCTTGATTGACAGTTAAATTTCGCAAATAATGAAAATAGATTCTGTCTATGTTTTTGTATGTTATTTAGCTAATTATATTTATAACTAGTAAAATTTTACAGACATTTAGTGACTTTCAACTGAAAGTTTGTTAAAATCTTAAAATGAATCAGTGACTTTTAACTATTTACAAATTTTCAAATTCAGTGCGAAATATTAAAAATAAACGATACTATTTAATTCGAGGGATGATAAAAATATGCGAAAAATGCTTTTAACTGGTTGAATGAAATAATATTGAAATGTATAATTGATTGTAGTTTTCAAAAACCAACGTGCGCGGGCACGTGTATACTATTATTTAATTGTAAACCTTGGCTCGACTCCACCCAACTGCTTGCTGGGCATGACCGTTACGCATCCTTCGACTCTCTGGGTTCTTTATTTTTATTTCAAGAGAAGTTTTATAAGACTATGTTGAGGGCAATGTAATGTATTATGTACCGATGCGTTTATATCTTTTCCTTATGTAATTTTGATTCCTTTCTTGGACAAAAAAATTATCTTCCACACTATGTACTTCCTTTCCGATATCTCTTGACTTTCTATAAGCCTTGCCTCTTATGAAAGCATTAAAGATTCTATCGTTACTTCTATTACATTACCGCGTTACGTTGGGCTACCCGCTATGAGGTTAAAAGAAAGCTGCAATGCGTTTCAAAAAGTGGATATCGCTTTAAAATATTCTTCCGAAGTGTTTATGTTTCAATGTGCCGGCTAAAATCTTACAAAATGAACCTTTATTTTTATTTATAATGTCCTGGACCGAATCCATTTCAAATCAGGCAGGTTCTACACTTGAAGTTGTGGAATCTCTCGGGGACATAATATGTTGTTTTTTAGAGGAAATTAGGCGATACATATTTTTGCGATTTGTAACAAAATTTTTTACAGAGTTATGCGTATTTGAATTTTTGGCTTTGTTTTTCACAAAACCCCCAATTTTTTCTTCAAACTCGTATAACTTTTGACCTAAATAAGATATTTACTATTTCTTTTCATATTCTGGTAGAATCTGGTTTAAAGTAAAATTAGTTTAACAGCAGGAAACTGAGGACTCTAATGGAGAATCTGAATAAATAGATAATATAAATCTGAAAACGTGGGTCCGGGTATTTTATTTATTTATTTTTCAAACTGAGATTCAGATAAAGTTTATAAAGTATATAACAATACCATTAAAATTAATAAAATAATAATTTAGTTATAAAAATATAATTAACCGATGAGAGAAATCAGGATCATATCTTGGGAGCTGAAATTTGTCAATGAGGAAGGTTTTTGAAATAAACGGAAAAGCATTGGTGGTTTGGCAAATTTATTACACTACATATTGACTATGTTGTACATTAGGCATTACTCGGTACCTTTTTTGAAGTCATAGTGAATATTCATTTTTTTACCAAACAAGTATAGATTGTATAAAAAGCATAGTAAATGCGGGACATGCGGGACGCTACCCCAATTTTCCGGGACTCTTTGCGGGATAAATTTCAAAGTGGGAAAGAAGGTACTAACGCGGGACTGTCCCGGCAAATGCGGGACGGTTGGCTACCTTGTGTATACCGTTATCACAAGTGACAGGTCGTCCAATGCTTTTGGGGTCTTATAATAAATTAATTATAATTGAGAATCATTATTTGCTTTGGTAAATGTACGTAATTTTAAACATATTTTTCTTATTTAAAAATGAGAAAAACAAAATTTGCATATGATTGAGAAACACAACGCGAAGCTTTCAAATTAGATTCTTTTGCCTTGAAGGTAAAACCAAATTTCACAGAAAAATTAAATGACCATGGCGACTTGAAGTCTGTAATCTGGCTTGCTATTGTCTTATTGTAAAAATAACTATTATAATATCAAATTTTACAACCGAAAGTTTCTCCATGTATACTGTATAGTATGGTAAACATATGTGTTTTGGTCAGTACACTCATATATGAAATGAAATGCATTACCTGTGCTAATGTGTTAAAATACTCATGAATCAGTCAACGTTTTTTTATTTATCCGGGAAAATACGTGTTTTATTTCCTTTGAAAAATAACATGATATTTCGTCGGGACTGAGATTGCACGCATGATATAATATGATTCAGTGGAATTATTCGTATTTCGTATTTGATGACTAATAATAGTCTAACGTGTTTGAATATCGCGCACGTGAAAAGTGTCTCCAAACCAAAATTCTACTATTTTGTCCTTCTTATAGAGTTATGTGCGATGTTTGGTCACTTTTGCAGCTGCTCATGGCCTTCTGTCTTTTGAGGAGTATATAGTACACGCTCTTATTTTCTTGTGGGAAAATTTCTCCTCCATAATTCTAGCAAACAAAAGATTATGATGATGACGGTGATTTTTAGAGTTGGCCTTTTTCAAAAATAATGTGAGTAGATGAGCAAGGCGGGTTCTAAACCAATATTCCTACCTTAGGGGTCGTGCATAAATTACGTAACGCAATTTTCCAGCAGTTTTGCCCCCCCCCCCCCCCCCCTATGTGACGCTTTTTCCGACTTTTCCCTGTAGTTTTTCACCATCATGTAACATTAAGCTAGACCCCCCGCCCTTCAAAAAGTGTTACGTAATTTATGCACGACCCCTTATCCACACCGAGAAGATTCTATCTGTAGTGTTTCGTGTCTGAGCTAAGTTTTTCTAGAAAAGTGGTTCATGTACGTGCTAAGCTTCTAAAACATTCTCGAGGTTCCTAATGACGTCATAATGCATTCCTACCTTACCGACATTGATACAAGAGGGGTACTCGACCTACTTTACCGACATCGAGAACATTCTACAGCTGAAGTCATAAAATAATATTGCGCAATTGTGCTAGTCGAATTCATACAAACAGCTTCAAGGTTACTTCTTATCTCAAACATGTCACGTAAAAACTTTCATTGTTATATTATGCTATGTCCTGGCAATTTCTATAGCGACATATAATTGTGGGGAAAAACAAGGATGATTTATTGCTTCCTTATAGATAAATATTAATAAAAAATTTCTGCCTTTATTTATTTAATGCGCAAAAAGTTGCAGGTGTACACATGAAATTTGATATGGAGGGCTATGCATGTTGCATGACAACCTGCAATGGCTATATAAATTTGATTTATTGCTTTCTCATAGATAACACATTCAACTTAAAATTCCTCTTATTTATTTAGTGCGCAAGTAAAACGTGAAAAAACATTCTTCTAAAATAATTCTTGATGACGCATCAAATTATACTGCGCAATTTCTGAAAAGCATTTTGGTAAACAAGTTCAAGGTTATGTTAATGACGCATCACATTTTGCGTTGCAAAAGAATTATTTCCCAAACGTGTCGATTGTAGTGTAGAATCTTCCAGGACTTTGTTGCATCATATGATACAATATCTGGCAATATTGTACAAAAGTCTACAGAAATTTGGTAGAGGGGGTAAGCGACGATGAAAGGAACCATGTGCTTAGTTTCTAGAATATTCCTAATGACATCAAATTATACTTCGTAATTTTCTTCGTAAACAAGTTCAAGGTTATTTTCAATGACGCATTACATTTTGCGTTGTAAAAAATTGTATCCCAAACGTGTACCGTCCGATTTTTTCTGACAGTGCATTCCTGTTTACAGTAAAATTCGGAAAAAAGTTTCTTAAAGTAATGAAAGCTGGGTGACTAGCCACGGCCGGCGAACTTAGGTTATATTAATATATTACACGACAGTAACAATTTGCGAAAAGTTCAAAGAGGGGGATATCATCTTCGAAGCACTACTCTACCAGCAGTGCTATTGTATCTGGATCACTCATCTATTTCTATCCTTGTAGGTACTCAATAGGCGCGTCCTTAAATTTTCATTCCGTCATATTTTGTCGGAGATGAATTTTTAAACTGTCTGCAATCAGCCTAGAATTCTTTTGAATTCACCGTGAATTCTTTGGAATCCCGCTGACAAATACATTACGTTGATGACAAAATATACCGTAAATATTTTCGTTGAATCAATCGAATTTTTTCTTGATTCCATAATAAAATTCTCTCCTTGTGCAAGTATTTGGTAGATTCAACTCAAAAAATTTGTTTAAGTAATCAACTATTTGCCAAAATAATAATATGATTAAACAAAGAATAGAAATCGTTTGATTCATTTAAAGATTTTCTTTCTGTATACTTCTGAATGATTTTATTCGATTTTTTGCTGTAGAGGAACAGGGAAATCAATTTTACTGCCGCGATTCCATCAACCTAAAGTGCTAAATGTGAAAGTTTCTATTCGTCATATTCGAGTTGACACGAAAGCGTTATATTGAAGGTGACGTAAAAGGTATCCTATCATAAAGGCGTGATTGAAGAGATTTACAGTTTTTTGTATGGGGAAAGTTATTTCTTTGTCACACAAGGTAACCAACCGTCTCGCATTAGTACCTTCTGTCCCGCAAAGTGTCCCGGAAAATTGAGGTAGCATCCCGCATGTCCCGCATTTACTATGCTTTTCATACAATCTATACTTTTTTGGTAAAAAAATGAATTATCACTACACTCGCACTAGTCTTTCAAGCTTATTTAGCTTATTTCAAGTTAATAGTACGCGCGCATTAGGGTGACCAGAAAAATACACTTATGGTTTTCCTAGTAGTGAAAGGCGAATAACGGTAGATTATGCGATTGTAGAAGCCAGATTTTTTTACAGTTTTAAACAATCCCGAGTCGAAATTTTCAATTTCGTTTGAATTTCTATTTTCGAGACCGAGTCGAAAATGAAACGAAATCGAAAAGAAAATGAAACGAAAGTTCTGTCAAGTCTGGCAATGGAGATTTCACTCTCGCCTCACTCTCGAAACTTGCGAGGATTTCCCAATTCGCAATTTTCGAAGGCGAGGCGAGAGTAAGCTTTCAGTGTCTTTACTTTCTGTTGACTCTCCATTCACTCTCTTCTCAATTTCTACCCGATCGCTCTCCACTCTCGTTCATTACATTTTGATTGACGAGGATGATTAGTAAAAAAAAGTTCTTATAAAAAATTTGCTTAGGTATGTTAAGCTGGCACAACACTATTGAGGTATAGAGATGTAACCTATTTCATAATTTAGGGCGCATTTAGGGCTCTGGGAATATAATAATTAAAAATTAAAAAAAAATGTTTAAACAATTTTTGTTTAAACAATCCTACTGAAAATGAATTGAACATATTTATTTTCTTATCCCACGTTAAGGCTCATTTAGGGCTCCCCGAATATGATATTTGAACATTAAAAAAAATTGTTTAAATAAATTTACCAAAAAAATTTAAGTTTTTTTTATTTCCCTTGCATAATTTCAGGCTTATTTAGGGCTCCTGAAATATCGTCGACCGGAAGTCGTCCGATTTTTCCTTTGTCCCCTTTTTTTTTGTTATAGATGGTGTTGTGCCAGCTTAACGTTATAAAAAATTCGTGAAGAAAATTATAAAAGCGATTCTTTCCAGTCGCATATTTTAGGGCTCATTGAGGGCTAATTTGGGCCCCTATTCCCAAATTTAGGGCTCTTGTATTTAAAAAAAAAATGTGTTTGCGCTAGCTTAACGTTAAGCTAGCCGAACATTGCTGTACAAAAAAAAAAAAAAATTGATTAGCATTTCGAACTCGAAAGTTCATTGCCTCACTACCCGATTCGGGTAGTGTTTCTAGGTGGATAAATACTACCAGTGTGGGTCCACCACACCCACGACGGGCCAACACCACGCAGTATTCCCCGAACGGTCACCCATCCAAGTACTAACCGCGCCTAACGCTGCTTAACTTCAGTGATCTTACGGGAACTGGTGTTTGCAGCGTGGTATTGCCGTTGGCAATTGCTGTAAAACGTACTAAAAATGATTTTACAGAAAATTCACCTTATACAATAATTTAGGGCTCATTTAGGGCTCTGGGAATATAATAATTAAAAATTTAAAAAAAAAGTTTGAACAATTTTTGTTTGAACAATCCTACTGAAAATGAATTGAAGATATTTATTTTCTTATCCTACGTTAAGGCTCATTTAGGGCTCCCCGAATATGATATTTGAACAAAAAAAAAATGGTTTAAACAAATTTAACAAAAAAATTTAGGTTTTTATTTATTTCCCTTGCATAATTTCAGGCTTATTTAGGGCTCCTGAAATATCGTCGACCGGAAGTCGTCCGATTTTTCCTTTGCCCCTTTTTTTTTTGTTATAGATGGTGTTATGCCAGCTTAACGTTATAAAAAATACGTGAAGAAAATTATAAAAGCGATTCTTTCCAGTCGAATATTTTAGGGCTCATTGAGGGCTAATTTGGGCCCGTGGTCCTAAATTTAGGGCTCCAATATTTTTTTAAAAAATTAGTGTTTTGCGCTAGCTTAACCTTAAGCTAGCCGAACATTGCTGTAAAACGTACTAAAAATGATTTTACAGAAAATTCACCTTATACAATAATTTAGGGCTCATTTAGGGCTCTGGGAATTTTTTTCAGACGAAATATCAATGTAAAATAATTTAATTAATAATTTTACACCAACTTCAAATTTTCCTACCTTCAGCCCTTACTCGATTTTTAACTTTCCTACTCCTTCCACAATCGGTTCCAGCGTCAGTTTCGCTTGAATCTTTACTATGAGATATGGAGAGTATAAGGAAATTGAAACGAAAATTTTAACTTCAACTTTGGAGTTAAACTCTCGCCTCAATTTCTCTACACTATCGAATACTAGTAATGTAGAGTATAAGGAAATTGAAACGATATTTAAAACTTTGGATGGAGTTCCGAAAAGCGCTTACCTCCCATTAATTTGAAACTCCGTATACCTATGTATTTTGACGTGCTGATCACGAATATGATAGTGAAAATACTCGCAAATTTGATTTTCAAGGTCAAAACCCCAAAAAACTATACAAATTTCATGTTTTTCCGTTTATTTCAGTAAATAATAAAAATTTACAAAAAAGCTTTAAACAAAAGTTTTAGATCTTTTGAAAATACATATTTTATGTTTAATATGTTTTTACCCTACGACTGACCGTTTTAGAGAAAAGAAGGGAAATGTCGGTACGAAGTGTAGAATTGAACCGCTGGCGATCAAAAGGGGATACGCCCGAAACGCCGTCGTTTTAGTTGGCCCCTGGGTCATATTTTTTTTCAGGTCAAATTTTAATTTTTTAATAACATATCCCAATAGAAAATTTTATTGCGCATATTTTTAGTCCTATACATAAATGTGATAACTTTATTAGTTTTCGAAATAATCAAGAAAATGTTACTTTTTTCTGCAATCGCAAAATACGAATTTTTTGTGTTCATCTCGCCACAAGTTCTACAATAATAGGAATTTTGTAATAAAAATTTCAGAAAATATGCACCATCATATAAAGAAACGAACGGTATTCATAGAATTCCAATGATTTTTCACTAAAAATTTACAACGATTTTTATTCTTCTCATGGCGTAAATTAGATATTGAAAGATTCAAACGCTTCGGGAGTCGAACGAATTTTCAAAAAATTAAAATTAACCATCACCTGAATTTTCGTTAGGATTCAAGGAAGTTTTTGGGAAAATATCAGGCAATTATGTTTCATAGTTTCAAAGCCACAATTGATTTAAGATCTCAGCACCGTCCCGTACGCGTGCTAGCTCGTCCTGCAATATCAACGTACGTATAACAGCGGACGATTGGGAGGTCTAGCCGGCCACAAAAATAATAATGAAGACATTATCATTTACATTTGCTTATTATTTTTGAATAACAAATTATAAAAATTAAAACTTACTTTTCTTTTACACCGTCCTTTATAGTTTCAGATTTAGTAATATATTCCTTTCCCTACAATGTAACATAAGTTTTGTAAACTTTTTGATTCAAAGAAACGTCTATTCACTGAATGCTCTCCATTAATTTTAAAATACAAGATTTTGTAGAAAAAGCTATTAAGAAATCAAAAAATAATAATAGGATAATAAAATTATCAGAAATGTTCATTTTTAATTTTCTCTAATACTTTTAAATAGTACCTTATTTCGGGAACATTTTTTCTTATTCTTCAACCAATTTTCTTCACACCTATTTCTTTTCCTGCCTCGACCCATATTTAGGTTCTTTTTAGCTTAAGTAAACTTAAACTATCCTAAACAGAATATTATATGCTAACACTTTTCTACAATAATGCTTCTGTGCATTATGTTCCTTAGGAGAGAATCAAAATAAATATATGCTTTTTTGTTTTGGCGTCCGGCTTGACCTTCCAATCGTCCGCTGTTATATAGACGTTGATATTGCAGGACGAGCTAGCACGCGTACGGGACAGCGCAGAGATCTTAAATCAATTGTGACTTTAAAACTATAAAACATAATTACCTGATATTTTCCAAAAAACTTCCTTGAATCCTAACAAAAGTTTAGGTGATCGTTAATTTCAATTTTCTGAAAATTCGTTCGACTCCCGAAGCGTTTGAAACTTTCAATATGTAATTTACGCAATGAGAAGAATAAAAATCGTTATAAATTTTTAGTGACAATTAATTGAAATTCTATAAATAACGTTAGTTTCGTTATATGATAGTGCATGTTTTCTGAAATTTTTATTACAAAATTCCTATTATTGTAGAACTTGTGGCGAATTCAACACAAAAAAATCGTATTTTGCGATTGCAGAAAAAAGTAACATTTTCTTGATTATTTCGAAAACTAATAAAGTTATCACATTTATTTATAAGACTTAAAATATGCGCAATAAAATTTCCTATTGGGATATGTTATTAGAAAATTAAAATTTTACCTGAAAAAAATATGACCCAGGGGCCAACTAAAACGACGGCGTTTCGGGCGTATCCGCTTTTGATCGCCAGCGGTTCAATTGCTTAGGTCACACACGGCACCCATTCCAACGTGTCATGGGGGGCGGGAAGGCACCCCTATGACTGGCCACAGAAATAACTTAGGTTACACACGACCCCCTTTCCAACGTGTCATGGGGAGGGGGGGGGCACCCCTGTGACTGGTCACAGGAATAATTTAGGTCACACACGACCCCCTTTCCAACGTGTAATGGGGGGCGGAAAGGCACCCCTATGACTGGCCACAGAAATAATTTAGGTCACACATGACCCCCTTTCCAACGTGTCATGGTGGGGGCGGGAAGGCACCCCTGTGACTGGTCACAGAAATAACGCAGGACGCATACCATCCCCATTAGTTCCCTAATGTTTCGTGGAAACATATCTTTTGCCATTAACCCATTTTTTTTAGCATTAATGCCTACTTACGGATAGTACTTGGATGGGTGACCGTTCGGGAATGCTGCGTGCTGTTGGCCCCGTCGTGGGTGTGGTGAACCCACACATGTAGTTATTTACTATAAGAAACTATCCACCTAGAAACACTACCCGAATCGGGTAGTGTCACGCCTACCCCGAAAGGGAAATGGCTTAATGGTATAAATACGCACTTCGCCGTGGGGATATTTATCGTCTATTTTCTCGAAAACTATCAGTCGTAGGGTAAAAATGTATTCAACATAAAATATGTATTTCTAAAAGATCTACAACTCTTGTTTGAAACTTTTTTGTAAATTTTTTTTATTTACTGAAATAAATGGAAAAACATGAAATTTTTACAGTTTTTTGGGGTTTCGACCTTGAAAATCAAATTTGCGGATATTTTTACTATCATATTCGTGATCAGCGCGTCAAAATACATAGGTATACGGAGTTTTAAATTAATCGGAGGTAAGCGCTTTTCGGAACTTTATCCAAAACTTTGACTCGGGATATTTAGAGGTGGCCTATCGTCTTTGAAAGTTGTCATTGCAAAAGCCGATAATTTCGGTAAGTGAAGAGTCGATCGTAAAAGTGCAACCCCAGCTCTTTCATCGATGTGACTATAACAGGAATAGTTAGCGTCCCCTAAATGATTATTTTTCACTTTCTAGATGGTTGGCTACCTTGTTGCCACAAGTTGTTCTCGTGTAATGAAGTCGAGATGTCGGTGCAGGTATAATTTTATTCAATTAAAATTAAGGACTTTCTTAAAGAATTCTAACAATACATTGAATAAATTAAATGAATAAAGGTCTGAACAGTGCTCTGTTTATGAAAATTAGAGCGCACCTATGTCGGATCTCGCACATTGCGCTCGATACCATACTTACCTCGCTCTACGCGCTCGATTTTTATACTTGCTCCAAATTTGTGCATAGAATATTTAAACTTAAAGGTCAACCCATCGACGACTGTCACGTGTTGATTTTTAATTCTCTTTTGTTAAAGCTCTTTAGATTTTCGCGAACACATTCTCATCAAGTGTCTCACGCTTCGCACTCGATTAAAGTTCATATGTCCAAAACGCGAACTTTTCTATTTTGTGTTCAACTCTATTACATTAAATGTATATTATATTAATTTCTGCACCTGGGTCCGGGATTGCTTATTCAGATATTTCAAAATAAAGTACAAATTTTATTTTCCATGATTATTTTAATATTTTTTTCCATATTTTGCATTAATCTTTATCCACAGCTACCCTGAAAAATGTATCATCATAATATGCATTGCTATTGAAACAGACGTATTCTCATTGTCTTCTCCCTAATAGCACGGAACGTTCCACTGCAATGTTCCAAACATAAATTAATGTTATTGTTATTATTTTCAATAAATAACGCGTAGTATATGCGGTACTCAAAACTCAAAAATGTCATCCATTCTTACCTATTTCTTACGGTTTACGAGATACCCGTGTGGAAATTTTGTCATGGCGCTAGCTGGGCCCAAAGTAGGAAAAACTTGGCCCCAAATTGGAGATTTATACAGGACCAAACCACAAATGAAACGCCTAACCCGGCTGGAGCCTAACTTACAGACCGACTTGGCCCCAACTTGGCTTTATTTATTTTTCTGGTCTCAACCACATTAAAATTAAAAATTGTTTTTTAAAATAGATAAATAAGTAAAAACATTTATAAAGGTCACAGTGTTTATTTAAAATAAAAACTTGAAGCATCTGAACATGTTAGGACAAATTTGAGCTAAATTGCGATTTTTATCAGGATTCATAATAATTCAATTGATAGCCCTTTTTATACATTTTGCATACAAACTAATTATTATTTTACTGGGTTTCCCTCATTTTCGCGGCTTCAAAGTGCCAAATTTACTGAAAAAATTTGAATTTTTACATTTTCACAAGTTTTTAAATAATACGATTAATGAATCAATTCCTTTCGTTATTTCAGGCAAAAAATGTAACCAAAAGTAACCTTTTCATAAAATGAATGTATGAAACGAAATTGAGGTTATATTTTCTAAACTTTAAGATCAGCTAAAATACATACCGTTTGTGCTGAAATGAATATTGCAATCGTTAATTTACTTATGTCCAATCACTATAAAATAAAAAAGGAATAAACATACTTTACACTTTTAAACACTTCTCAAATTGGAAGTGTTTTGAAGAATGGTTAGAAAAATGATGACGTCGACTCGAATCCACTGCTGCTAATGCTGGGATGTAGACGTGTTTAGCTCACTATTGGTGGAGGAATATAGTTTTTCTCCAAGAGGATTTATTGTGCACTTCCAATTTAAAAAAAAATTCAAATTGTGATTTTGCACCGAAATAAACTTTTTCCAAAACGAATCTGAATTACCCTTGCAATTTTCAACCACGAAATTCACTTGTTTTATTTTAGCGAAGTTGCCGCATTGCCAAACAATGTATCGAGGAGACCGACAATCGATATCAGAGTTCGGCGCGCAAATTCAAATTTACATGGAATTCAATTGATTATTTAATTATATAAATTAAATATAATTATAAATGATAATATATTTGTAAGGTAAAGCAATTATTTCAATTTATTTCTGTTAGTCATAAATTGATTGAACGAATCGAAAATTAATATTAATATCGTCTTTACAGAGGGAATAAGTTTACGATAATTATTTATTTATTTTGCCGTAGAATTTTTTATCCAACTTCGTAAACGTTGCCTGATAAATAATACAAAGTAATTTTAAGTTTTATTTTTATTTAAAATTGTAATTTAAAAAAACATGAAAATTATGTAGATGTCCAACTAGACCTTATTGTAATATCTGTATAAGTAACCAAAATAAACTATTTTTTATTTATACTTTCTTGCTCTGTTATTAATTTACTTGTTCCATTTTTGGTAATAAAAAGCATGGCAAAAATCATATGAAATATTGCATAATCAGAAATTATAATAACAGAACCTTTATACAAAAATAAAACTTTTTATTTTCACTAAGAATCTAAAAGAATAAATAATACATCCATTAGTTACTTTTCTGTAAACAATATTTCAGAAAGTGTAATTCTGTAAAATAACGTATAGTTTATTGAATTACCAAGGAATTATTAAATCAATTTTAATTAAAATTTCGTATTCTTATTAATGTGCCAATTATTTATTCTTTTATAAAAATACAATATTCATATTTTATTTTGAGGTTTGACTTCATTGCGTCATAAACATTAATTATTTATGATTCATTTACTTACTTTCGCGACGAATGCTGTTCACTTTCGGCATTTCTGATAATTTGAATCACACTTCAATAATTAAGACAGACGGAATCACAAAAAAACTCGCCAAAATAACCCCAAACCAACCTACTTGTCACTTACTCTGTTCAAGATAGGTTCAAGATGGAGCCCGACTGCAAACAGATGCACAGCCAAGTTGATGGCGCTGCAATCAAGAACTGTGAAACGGACTTGGTTCGAGCTAGATTCAAGATATTAACCCTGTTGTAGCCATGAAATAATTTTCCAAGTTAGGGCCAAACTTGTAATTGGGCAAACATTTGGCAATTTCCACACGGGTAATTGTAGTTCAAAATAACAATAATGGAAGGTTCCCCTCAGGCCCAGTAGAACGTTCCTCGAACGTCCCCAAGGGGCGGACATTTTACACGTTCCGGGAACGTTCCGAAGGTGCTCACGGAACGTTCCATGAACGTTCCCTGCGCGTTCATCCTATCAGCTAGACTCTAGAGCTCTGTCCACTTTTTAACCGTGGAGTACTAAGGTACAGTCACAGAATATCAAATTTGTAAAATCTAGTTTGAACTAAATTTGGGTTGGAACGATAAACAGTCACTAAATTATGATTAATTATTTAAAATGAGGTAATTTTTTGAATAACTCAAGTGTTTATTGTCCTTTGTGAGATTCTAAGATGGATCTTTGTCGGTCGATCGTGCGTGCCGGATGGGACAATGGCCGGCACGCCAAGTTAGTCGAGCACATACAAGTACCTGCCACTCCACAAAATAGAGCATAGGGTTTGGAGCACACGATGACTCTTTGCTGAGCAGTCACGCGATGTATCAACCAGAACCCTTCGCGTTCCACTTCTATTCACGTTAAGATTTTAGTCAATTATAGATTTTAACTTCGTTAAGTTCTTATCTTCGCAAATACACACCGGAAATCATTGATTTCTAACTTCCACAGTATAGAGCAGCTTTAATGAGATCCGAAACATTTTTTAAATAAAAATTAGAATATCATTTTCTTTTGCTTTTGAGTAAAATTAGTCATACGTGCACTGAAAAAAATAGTTGGTTGGGACAACTAATAAAGTAGTAGGGCCAACTACTTTAGTTTGTAAAATATGCCACTGCTATTTAACTGGTTAGGGCTACTACTTTTATTCGCAAGATTGGTAGTAGTTGTCCTTACTACTTTACTTGTCGCGACAACTTTCGATGGTACATACTATTTTCAGGTAGTAAGCCTGACCACTTTAATTAGTACGTCTTACTATTAAATTAGTCAGTCTTACAAATAAGCTAGTTGATCTCACTACTTAAAGTAGTAATCCTTACTATTACAACTAACAAGTTTTACTATTTAAAATAGTAGTCCTTACTATTAAAACTAGAAAATTGTACTACATATTAAAATTACTAGCTCGTGGACTATTGAGAAGTTAGTACTTCTCAATACTGAAATTATAGTAAATTTTACTATAATTTCTCTATAGTGGACACCAGAGCGTCCTCAGGACTTCATATAGCGACCAAGTCCTCATAAGACGTCATGTCAAAATACACCCACATGCCTATTGTGATGTTAATGAAAAACGACTATAACTTCAATACACAAGAACTCCAATATAAGGCCAGTTTCGGGGGTTGCCTCGCAGAGCCGTGGCACTAAATTCTTCGTTGGATGAATGGTGCGGGGTGGCCACGCATTGTTGACACTGCTTGTGCGCTGATAAACTGCGTGGGCCAGCAGTTCTAGGAACAACTAAATCAGTCTACCTTATATTGGAGTTCCTGTATATTTAAAAGTGCAGACTTGCAGTAGTAGTAAGTCTATTAGAAAATTGATATCGATGCGATAGTCTTCACGGTCTTCACTACTGCACAATTCACAAAAAGGTTAAGATGAAAATGGCGACGATCGAGAACATTACGCGATATTTCGGTGCGAATGTTGGCAGCACTGTTCAGGTTTCAGTTCTGCCAATGTCGCCAAGGAGGAAAACTTGTAACTATTACTACTTTTATTTCTTGGAAAATAAATTGGTGGTAAATGTGACTAATTTATTTGTTGTGACTAGAGTTACTATCGCTACTAATATAACCTACGTAGGATTACTAACGGCGACTTGTTGCCGCAGTAAACTGGTTAGTTACTTTTACCATCGAAGTGCTTGTCGCATCTAATACCATCTCTACTAATAAAGAGCTTCTTGTCACAACTAACCATTTTTTTCAGTGTGGCAATATGCTGTTATACATGTTAGAAGCGTCAAAATGCGATTACACTCACAAAAATATAAAGTGTAAGGTTCAAGCTTGTCCTTAACGCTTCACTTTAATTGCGCTCTTTGCTGCTGACAAACATTTGCATCTAATTTGCATATTATGTAGATCGTTGCAACAAGTTTGGTAGTTCGGCATATATAGAAATGGACGGCTGAGTTAGTGGTAGAAACGCGTATTGCAATTAAAAAGAGAAATGAGACTCTGCCGAAGACTACCTATCTCTTTCTGTTAAACTAGTAAAGAGCGTAGAGTTTAATCGATAATAATGATCGATAGTCGAATACAGAAAAAAAAACATAGTAGATGAAACAGCTAATAAATTTGTTGGGACATCTATTTTAGTTAGTAAGTAATGTTACTGCTACTTATTTAGTTGTTAGAACGACAATTTTCTTTTTGTACGCGGACATCTTTTTTTGGGACGTCTTAAGGACTTTGATGTCAGTTCAGCTCACTGGGGTCATTCTCATTCAGATTTCGATATATGGGTAATTGTCAAATTGTAGGCAAATTTTAGCACCTACAGTGGCAATCATATTATTATTAGGAATTAAATATTTCATAACGGAAATTGATCTCATCACATGTAACTATTTTAAATCCAAAAGGGGCAGTTATGAAAATAAGAAATAATAATGAATCCATGGGCACGCGCATATAATCAGTCGTACGCTGTTCTATTGTACCGTACGGTAATGATGCGAGAAAAATGTTAAAGTTTAACCTTTTTTATTGTTTATAAAAAAATAACAAATTTTAATTATCAAAAGTCACCTACTTATGAAAGAAAACACCACCAAGCAAGTAACGGAATTGTTTTCATAAATTTTTTTCACTCCGAAAATGGTTTTTAACGCACGTACGGTAATGACGTTTTTGTTGTCAAGATGCACTTTTCAGTTTTAATATCGGATTCACCGAAAAGAGAGTTAATATTTTAAGCTCAATTTAATAAAAACTTGTATTAAACAATACGCCTAATATTTTTGTATTTATTTGAATTAAAAAAATGTGCATACATTAAATTTATGTTCATGTGAAGTTTACAAACTTGATACGTTAAGCGTTTTTCAGGTTACTGTCTAAAAAAACGGAGAAAATCAGTTTATCCTTGTGCAAAGTGAGGTTGGGACGCCGTACGGTAATGATGTTTCGGGTGTTCTTATATTAAATTAAAGTAAATAGGAACAGAAATGAAAAAAGGGAACTGCCCATTCTGTAGAGGATGATAATAAGTGTTTACTAAAATTTAAAAAAAATCGGCACGAGCTTCTAAGTTAATGTTATATTATTGGGACTTCAAGTTTGCCTTCAATTTGACAATTACCCATATATCGATATATAAAAGAAGAAACTTGTAAATCATTGCTTCGATGTTGTAGTAAAACTTCAAACTCGTTCGATTTTAGAATTTCTTATACATACCTTCATTTCATTTTCATCATTTGTACGCGTTCATTAAAAAAAAAAAAAAATCTGCAGCAATCCACCCAGACCCAACATCAATCAAGCGGATAGCGAGTTATGACGGCCCGAGGGTGAATTCACTTTCGTATTACTCCGTGCACTTCACGCGTAATGATCGCGTAAATTTTTGCATACCGGATTCTCCGCATCAAAAGTTAGGTCCTTAGACTCCTCGATTTTTCGAATTTTTTTTTTGGTTACAATGTGTATAAAAGTATAGTGACAAAATTAGCAATTTCAAGAACATGATATTTTTTATCAAATACTTGAATATAGTTTGCCAATGTTGATGAAAACTGATTTCTGACATAAAATGTATCATATTTTGTATTAGACTTGTAATTATTAACAGTGAATATATTTAATTGCTTATAATAAGTATATTTATGAAATGCCTCAAAGGAAAGTTTATTCGTGGACATTTTTTTTGCAATAAGTTTTGTCGGAAGCAAGTTGATACTGATATTTATTCAAGATCCGATGTCGGATAATTGTAGTTTTCAATTGTTTGCAACGTTTTTATCCAATTTCAGATAAAAATATGTCTAAGGTTTACTGTGTAAGCGTTTTTTACTATATTTTAACATTACCGCAGCATTGATATTGTAAGAAACAGTTTAGCCAATATGTAATAATTCATATTGTTAATAATAGATATTACAAACCAACAGCACAAACGAACATTTCTTCGTAAAAAAATCATTTTTCTCATTAAAGCTTCTCGAAAGCTAGTTAATATTAATATTTGACTTACATGTTACATCAAATTTATAATTGTTATGAACAAACTGTTAAAAAAATTCCACGTCATCACGTGAAAAGAAGCTGGTTCGTTTATCGCCTTTATTAATACCGGTCCAATAGGGGCAAAAAGAACGTCCGTGGATTCAAATAAAAATAGCTAGAGAAAAAGGAAGCAGCTATCTGGAAAAAATGTTTAATAGCAACGCAAATGTTAGAAATTTTTTTGAGTTATAAACAAATAAGTGAATAAAAATGTTTTGTCGCGTTTTTTCACTTGATTAGCACTAATTTTGCACAGTGCATGGATCAGATATTTATGATAAATAAATGAATTTTTACTAATGAATCGATTATGTATTACTTGCAAATGAAACCTCAGTATCATATTTGGCCATCCAATAAAAACTGATACTTGTTTAAACAACAGTGGTGTAGTCAAAGCCTGGCGGCGCCATTTTCTAGTTATAGCATGGAAAGGACTGTTTACACAGTATTAAGAATTTTATTTTAAGGCAGTATGGAATCCACTTTATGGCAACAATACGTTTTGAAAGTATATTTATGGTAATGGATCATGGATTTACATGTGATGCTTGGGGTTTTGATAGGAAATCATACTTCAATCTATATTCTATATTGTGGCATTATACTTACGTCTCATATAATTATTTTCGAAGTTCAATCTTCAAAAGTGCCCTAGCAACTCGTTTTTCAATCGGTTAAAAAACGAGTCGTAACCTAGAGGCTTCGACCTGGGCTAAAATGTCGGGAATTTCCCTCGGAATTTTCCCTATCGGCCTTTTCCTTGCTGAACTTCTCATTATAATTCGGAATTTCCTGTCGGCCTTAAATCATGTTTGTGGGATTTTCCTAAGCTGTAAATTGGTTATAGTACCTACAATTTATTAGTATATTATGCACCTAGGCCTAGAGGGATAAAAAGTGCCTCTCCCCCTTGGCGCATCCGATATTTTTTATAACAAATTGATGATTTCAGACATTTCTCGAAATACAGTCATGATTTCAGTCTATATTAGATTTTGTATAATGAAGGATGAAATTAATGTTAACATAATTTATGGTCAACGGCGATACCACGCTGAAAACACCAGTTCCCGTTGGATCACTGAAGTTAAGCAGTGTTGGGCGCGGTTAGTACTTGGATGGGTGACCGTTCGGGGAATACTGCGTGTTGTTGACCCGTCGTGGGTGTGGTGGACCCACACTGGTAGTATTTATCCACCTAGAAACACTACCCGAATCGGGTAGTGAGGCAATGAACTTTCGAGTTCGAAATGCTAATCAATTTTTTTTTTTTTATAATTTATGGTAATCTTGAAGGTGATTTATGGTAACTTACCATAAATTACCCAAAATTAAATTTTCTTCAATTTCCATAAATTTCTGGAAATTTCCGAAAATTTTCCGTAAATCAAGGTAATTTTACAGGTAAATATCGTAACTTACCATAAATTACCCAAAATTCCTTTCCAATCATTTCAATAAATTTCCGGAAATTTATGAAAAATTTCTGTCATTTATGGTAATTTTACAGGTAAATGTGGTAACTTACCCTAGATTCATTTTTTAAAATTTCCATAAATTTCCGGAAATTTATGAAAAATTGTGGCTATTTATGGTAATTTTACAGGTAAATGTGTTAACTTACCCTAAATTCATTTCAAAAAATTTTTTAAATGTGATCAGTTTAATTTAAGGAACATAACTAGGTAAAGTCTACTTTTTTCGAAAATCATTTTTTTTTTGCAGTTTCAAGTACTTTAAGTTAAGCCCTATTGATGAATGCTATAAATATGTAAGTGACAAATTTTATTTTGCCAAAAAACGTGGTTAAAGTTGTGGTGGTTGTTAAGAAATGAGAATGACAACTGGGTAAAGCTCATTTTGTTTGCCACCCTCTTCGGGGTGATAAGGATTAAATTTATATTTTCTGTTCGTGTGATATTGCTTTATAATAAAAAATCATTTTTAAGTACTTTTCAACTTTTGCATCTATTTAAAACACTAAAGAATGTATTTGTGTGTAATTGAGAATGACAACTATGTAAAGCTCAGTTTCTTTTTCCTCTCTCTTTCTCAAAAATGATGTTCAAGATCATGTTTTCTGTTTCGCTCTGAGATTTTTTTTTATACGAGAAGATAATTTTTGAGAACAATTTAAGTTTTTCATAGATTTAAGACATGAAAAAAGGCACTTTCAAATAATTAAGAATTACAACTGGGTAAAGCCCACACTCAGAAAAAGTATTCTTTGATTCAAAGACAGTTTCTTTGAATCAAAAAAAAGTATTCATTGGCCCTCAGTCAAAGAAATTTCTCTTAATTCTAATAATTTTTTTTGTTCTGATGAAAAATTGTCTTTAGCCAGACAGAAAGGCACCATCGTAAAGCCTATATTTTTCGTATTCAGGGGATTTCGAAACGTGGAGATTTAAAGAAATCCTCGATAGTCGTTTTTCTAATACCTTCTCATTATGTCGAGAACATAAAAATTGATATTTGTAAACCACATGTTAAAGAATATTTATGAATGTTCTTAAATTTCTAATATCTATTTTTTCACTTGTGGAGGACTTAAAAGTGGGGGGTCACACGTTTTCTGTCATAGTAAAGAAAAATATTTGTTTGACGAAACGAATCATTTTTCTCTCAGTGAACTTTTTGACTAATCAATTTCGAGTGGACAGAGATGGTTTGCCTTCCACTGACTCGATTTTCTTTCTAACTCAGTCATTAATCCTTTTCTATATGTCGATGGTTTGGCATAGCTTTTTTCAAGCTGTAACGACAATGTACATACTGGTATGAAATCGAAATAAATATCAATATCACTCATTTCCTAAAATAATAGTTATAACTTGTTTTCAAAATCACTACAATCGTTTCTTGTTTGTTTGTCAGGCACTTCTTATTTCGGTAACTAACGTTAATGTTCGTTTATCGAGAAAATATTTCCAAAGTCATTCACATGAGAAGCAAAAATGGACAAGAACTTATAACTTTGCTTCTCCATGAAAGGAATAATACTGCTGAAAAGCTTTCACTTAAAACATTATTTACTATGACCTGTAGCGTTTCGGTTTACCATCCTTCGCTTTTTGGACGAGGTCTAGATTTTACAAATCTAGAGTCTTGGTCGCAGTAATTATATGGTAATAAGAAGCAGCTTCTTAAAAATTGCAGTCGCTATTTGTTTCATAATCATGTGAAGTTTGTGAGAAACTTGAGGAAGATGATAAGAAAAATGCGTTTCTGAATAAGTCTAGCGACCGTTTCAAGTCTCCTTTCGTTTCTGGTTTCCATATACAAATCCTTTCTATCCTACAAATAACGTTGCTGCCCGTACATATGCCCGCATGCACCTAACAGCGAATTATTTATCGCGAGTAAAAGTGAAGATGGGTGAGAAACGTTAGGAAAGGTCATGTGTCGTGATGTAATTCTCACGTACTGCACGATTTGCAACCAGAAAACGGGACTTTGCTTGTTTCTTTGATCAGGGAATCAGTGGACGAAAATACCAAATGCCTTCGAATAAAATATCAAACTTTCAAACAAGTAGAAGTGTTATAAAAATATAATCCATGTATCGGAATGGAAAGAATTTGTTGACCTTACTCGATTTTGTTGTTTTCTCTGTTTTTTGTTGTTGTTGTATTTGGCCAGACAGTTAAGTTTTTCGCTTGAAGCATGGACAACCTTGCCAGATAAGGTGATACACCAACCTGATAGTCTTAACATGGCAGAGTGGCGTTGAGTCGAGCCTTCTTTGACTTTAAACTTGACCAGCCAAAGCTGGCTTTAACCCTGGAAACGACAGTTCTGTTTTCCTTTTTTAAATACACATACTTGAAGAGCGAGGTTTTCCAGATAGTTTTTGATCAGTTATTATTCAGGCTTTAACCCTTTTTTAACTCTGTCAGTTAACTGTCAGGTTTTGCCAATTTTACACTTCTTCTTTGTTAAAACGATTCTTTCCATACATTATTTTTCTGAATGTTTGAATATGTTGAGTCGTCTAAGTACCTCTATTATCAATGCTGCGGAGAATTCAGAATGCGTTTCGAAAATTTCTGCTTGGTTTTAATTTTTTCCTGAGTGGAACAATAGGGACATAAAGCTGCGTTTAGATGGCCTCAGGAATCTAGACAGAGTCTGCAGCATGTGTACAATTTATGGAGCTGAGATTGCTCTCCTGGGATGCAAATTTCCTGGTGAATTATCAAACGCATGCAAAACACAAAGTGTAAGTTTTGCCTCTTCATTGTGATGGAAATCAAGATTACAACCCTCGTTACAACTTATATCGAATAGGAGGCCGTCGTTATATCTTCTAACGCATTTGTTGACAGTATTTGTCAAAAGAAATAATGATTAGGAATTAAATGTATAGAATCAAGTTAAATTAGGCTTTAATAATATATAATGAAATTTATTAAAATATGAAATGCATCATCATCCTTTGCATGTATTTTGGCTTTTCCGTTCCTGGCGCCATAATTAAAAAAGCTAATACCCTTCGTGAAGCTCAATCTTCTTTTCAGCATGTGAAGGGTTCTATTTCAAGCTCCCTCGCCGGGACTGGAAAATTGCACCATGACGCTAATAGCTCTAGGTTGTTTTATGCGCGCGCACGATACATTTTCTGCAAGCCTAATAAAAAGGCATACCCAGCACAGGTTAGTCAGTCCAGCTGTTTTAAAAGTGCCCACTTCTTGCAGATATTTTCTCTTCCTCGAAACAAGTTTTACGAGCGTCTGTTTCTGCTGGAACAGAGTCCGCGAGTACATCCTCGCGATTCGCAGAAGGTCGATATGAGTGCACACTGCCTCCGCAGACAACTTGATCACAAACATGCCTTGGTCACTCTTTGTTGCAAGTGACGTCGCTGCAAATCGCTTTTACATTTGACGGCTTGTCGCTCCCACGACAGGCTGCGGCAAATGTAATTTAAATTTGACCCGCGAGCAATCGCTATGCTATTGCATTCATCGAATCAGCGGAAAATTTAATTTTACTGAGCTGAGAATGATGATTGGTACGTTCACTTAGGAGGCAGTTGGATGACGTTAATGTCGGATCCATTGAAGATAAATGACTTTATTCCCTACATAATGATATGTCTGAGACTTGGGGTTTGAGATGGTAATTTGAGATGGTAAAGATGGTATTTCAAACCTTACCACAGTTTGTCAGAGCCAGAGTACCTGACGATTTTTTGCGTAAATGGAAAATATTATAAATTGCTACGTTAGACGAAAGTTTTTCAATTAAGAAGAATTTCGCTTTTAGTTAGACTATCCTTTATGACTACGTTAATGTCGGATTTATTGAAGGTATAAATAACTTCATTCCCTACATAAAGATATGTCTGAGACTTGGGTTTTGACAGGTCTTAGACTTGTTGAACAAGATTGTACAATATTCAAAATTGTGGGCTTCGAAACCCAAGTTTCATGAGGTTACATGAGAAGAAAATGCTCTGCAATTTTTATCCCAGTCGGATGATATTTTGATTTTTCCATGTATTTTACATTTAAAAAATGAGCAAAAGGTTTAAATTGAGAAAACTTTCTCTTAAATGGAATTTAATGCCCAACGAGGGCGTGTTAGTTTTTGGCACATGCAAAAAAAGTGGTCGTGTGAAAATGGAAAAATTATACGAAAATTCAAAATGGTGGCTATCGCAATTTTATTTTATTATTCTAAGAAAAACTTTCGCAAACAACTTCTCGACCAGAGGATGCACGGCATCTTCTACAGAAATGTGAAGGATCAGTCGATGTCGTATGAGCTAATGTTTTCTTTCCTCAAATCACCCGGATTGAAGTTGGGCACGGAGGTAGTGATGCATATCGATCATTTTTGGACAAAATCGAGATTTGCTTGGAACATAGTTGGATGGAACTGAAATGGAATGGAGATCAAGAATATGCAATGAAAAAAGTCGATCGAGACGAGACGATCATCTCGATTGGGTGATCGTTCGTCTCGATGTGATGAGTATGGTGTTCACATTTTTAATTTAATCTGAAGAGATTTTTGAAAATTTTTCAAATGATCGACATGCATCACTACACGGAGGGTTTCATTTGGGCTCAAAATGTTGCAACGGTACCACATTTTGAGCCAAGATATGCCCGATGATATCTGCAGAGCGTGTCATACACACCCCGAACACCTATGGGACACTAACTATCTAGTTGTCCAGCCCATGCAAGAACGACGTACATCCAAAGGCACAATGTGGCACTATAAGAGTGCTTTATTACCATCTCGGCCACTCTTACGACATTAGCCCTGATACCGTTCCGCCAAACGTTCATAGGGAAATAGATTCAATTTTCGAAAATGGGAAGTGCCACATAAACTCTAACTTCATATTCTCCACAATTTTATTGTTTCTGTCACGCACTCAAGGCCTGACATAATTCATGACTTCGAGTAACGAACCATGTTCGTTGTCGAATTTTCGGCTTCAGCCGATACGAACATCACGGCCAGGGAGAATGAAAAGGAAGAGAGGCCTGAAAAGCATCCCTGTGTGTCAACGAAATGCTAATATACACTTGCGGGGGGTGCACGATATTTATGTCGGATTGTCGTATTCCATTCTACAAAATTGCACCCGCACCCAGCGATATATATATATATATATATAGAATGGCACCCGCTCCCGGTGAAATCCCGTGAAATCCCCTTATGAAAAATACAAAAAAAAACTGGGGTTTCTATTATAATCAATTTTTCGATCCAAAGGAGCTGCAACAAAAAGGAACCTCTTTTTCTGAAAACGTATCCAAAATGATAAATAGTTTCTAAATGAACCCAAAGTACACTGTTAGAAAAATCTGTATGAGATTTAATATGCATGTGTGTGAAGCAAATATGCACTACCGCTACTAAAATATAACATACATGTGTGTAGTGAATTTAATATACATGTGTATTAAATTTAATATACAGCTCGGTATAGCAGTGTGCATGAAAACTCAAAGTGCTTGCATTTCTTTAAATCTTGTCAAATATTCGCAATTAAATTAATAATCTAGAATTCTTCGATTGAATTGTTATTTATAATGAAAGTGTGACGTACGGGTGGAACTTTTTCCAAAATCCAGTCTAAATAGTAGAAATTTAATGCTAGTACAGTTGATTGTAGGTTAGGTCTGTTATTTGTTTGCTTAATTGATCTTTTCGACTTAAAATCCAGTCATATGTTTGATTAACTGGAAGAAGGTATCATGTTTTATTATTTAGAGTCGAAAATTCATGTTGAACTTATTTTGAATTTGTGTAAAATGGAATTACCTGATTTTCCTTGTGAGTCATTAACATGAATGTATATGAAATTTAATATACACGCTCTTAATGGCCATTTCATATGATTGATATATTAATTTTAATACACATGGGTATATTAAATTTAATATTATTTTTAACAGTGTATAGATTCAAGTGGTTCTAATAGAGCCCTTTTCACTTCTGCCTTGACGCACTTCAAAGATTTTACAAGTTAATGATGCACGTTTTGCTTTATAATTCGAATTAAATAATATTGCACTGGAAAAAATTTAATGAAGAAACCAAAATCATAGACATTAGTCATTCTTGAAAGGACAATATCGCAGATTAAATGTGACAGTAATTCAATTTAATTTGTTTTAAAAAAGAATAAAAAACGTTTGTTAATATTTATCTGCATGACTATTCATAGTAGTTATTGATTTCAAATAGGCCCGCGCTTTTCGACACATGCGCAGTTGAAAACGTCGGAAAACCGCCGATGGCCATCTATCGGATATCAACGAACTAAAAAGGAACCCTTAATAATAGTTCCTTTAGAGCCTAAGTTCTAAATGATCCCAAGTTCTACTTGAGCCGCAACATTACTGAACCCTCAGTTTTTTACTTTTTTCTGTGAACTTTTGACTATATAAATTAACAGGAATGTTGATATGTGTGTCGTGTTTATATTTTGCTTCCTAGCTTTATTTTCCCTAATTTGTTTGATACATTTTTCGTATTAAACAAATGATAATTATATGCAATAATATTTCATACTATTTATAATTTTTCTGCAGAATTATTTGTCTGCAAGATTAGGTGAAGTTAGTCGCATAAGGATAATTTTTACTGCAAAAAGATTCTCTTTGAGACAAATGAAAATCCTCTCAACCATAAATTTAAGAGGAAATTCCCTTTACGTCAAGAAACATCCTTTTGTCATAAGAGGATATTTCTCGGAGTGGAAATATCAAATAAAATTGTTATTAATCTAGATTCTTGATACACTTTTTGGGTAAAAATAATGTGCTCTTTTATATTTTGCAGTAAAAATGTTTTGTTTTGTTTATTTCGGAGAACTAAACGGTTTGGTTGCTATAGAAACAACAAAATTTGGTTGTCCCCAAAAAATGTGGTTCTTTTAACAAACCTTTTGCTGAACCAACAAAATATTTGTTAATTCCATCGAAACCGATATTTAATTAGTTGAACAAATTTGTTGTTGGGCCAGCAATGGTTTGTTATGAAAGAATCAAAATTTATGTAGGACTTCAACAAAATTTTCTCGCTTCTATAGTAACCATATCGTTTTATTGTCCGAACCAATCATTTTTCTCACAGTAGCGTCTTCGGATTCGTTTTGCGTGGGACAAATAAACTTCTAATTAATAAATCCTAATTCAGAGAATGTTTTACAAATGACGCCATTTTTCCGCTAAGTGTTGTACTGAAGAGCCGATAATCATATTTACTTCATAGTCATTTTATGATCTCACTATGCTATTTTCGCCGACGCTTCAATTACCGATGTTTAATGTCAATCGTAACGCGTATAAGGCGTGGCGTGATAAAAGAAGCAATTCAAACGACAATGTAGAAAATAATGGAATTTAGTAAGTCAGCGCAAAATAATGTCATTATTCATTACAATATTTTTACTATTATTTATTTGTTCCGAATGCCATATGGAATTTCCAGTACCTTGATATTCGAGTTTATATTTAATGCCGAGAACGAGCATACCTTATTTTTAATCTTGTGGCATGGTTTCTTGTACTCAGGCCCACGTTTGGGCCGTTTGACTTCCAGAATTAGGTCGTTTCCTGATTCTCAACCATTTGTTTCAACCATTTTTCCCGGGCCGATTTCTATCCCAATTCGACCCCGCGTGTACCAAGTAATTTGAGAAAACCATTATGTACCTGGGACAACATTATTATTTCAGTTCACTGGTACCGTCTCTTGCAGATTATTTAAGACATGCTAAAGTAAATCTAGAAATTAATCCCATTATTGTTTTACTAGACTCGTTAGTTGACCCCCTTCATTAGGAAACCCCAAGAATTTAATAAACGACCCACCTAGGGATTAATTTAGCCTGAATGGATAATTTACATCTAAATAGAACCTTCTTCAATCATTCATTTTTGTATTAATGCATTTTTCTGGTATTCTGATGGAGCTACCCATCCTTCAAAATTAAATTTCTGGGTGAGCCAGTCGCTACCTCGCATAATAAATTCCCTGGATGCTTTCACGACCCCTTTAGAGTCTCAATCAATGGACGAGCATCGCTAGAGAGCCCCTTTTGATTGTGCAAAAAAATGCACTTACCCTGGGGAGTGTAAGTGCACTTCGTAATGCCAGTGACATAGAGCGTATGCAAAGTTCCTAGGGGTGTGGCCACCCCACTTCAGAGGACCCTCGAACCGGTCCCAGCAAGATCCCTGAAACCGAAGATTAGTCATCCCTTTCATTCTCTTTTTGTGTTAGTCATACATTTTCGGGCGTAATTGTTTCGATAAGATATAAAGAGAGGATCAAAGATTAAATTGTGAGAGTGTCCGGCCTAATTAAAGGTAGTATCTTACTCTACTTATTATTGGTGAATCGGTAACTTATTCTCGGTTTAAGGAAATTGTTGAATTTTCAACGAAATAATTAAATTTGTAATTTTATTCAAATAGTACAAGTTTTAACCAAAATAGATAAATTATGGATCAGAAATGTAATAATAGACTTTCTAATTAAAAAGAAGTAAATTTCAGCCGTAAAAGATTAATTTTAAAGCAAAAGAGTACTTTTCTATCCTAAGATGAATTTTTAATCCAAAAGTACGGATTTTTGATCCAAAAGTATTAATTTTCAACAAAATAGTTGAATTTTTGAACAAAAAAAAGTGAGTTTTTAACAAAATAGTTGAATTTCTACTGAAATACTTAAATTTTCAACCGAACAGAATTTTAAACCAAAATACTGGGTGTCCCAGACTCAAGTGTCCGGACTTATATCGCTGTATAAAAATTAAAAAAATAAATCGAAAATTTTTTTTCCAAAAATCAGTTAAGTTTTAGTTTTCGAGTTGTTAAATATTCAAGCTGGATCGATCAGGAGTGCGGTATAAACAGTCGTGCGAACGTGAGCGTGAGTCTAACGCAGTGTATGAGGTTCATGATGCAAAACTAATCGTATTTGGCAGCACCGAGCCGAGTACTAGACCTTCTGTCGATGAGAGACAAAAAAAGTATGGAGCTAGGTGTACGGTTGTTTATAATTAAATATATGAGTGCAAATAATCGTTAAATGTATGTTTAGTGCTCATATACGAAGGTATTTTATACTTTTAGTGGAAATTATACATTTTTTTTTTATACCATTAAGCCGTTTCCCTTTCGGCGAGCCTCTAGGGGTAGGCGTGACACTACCCGATTCGGGTAGTGTTTCTAGGTGGATAGTTTCTTGTACTAAATAACTACAAGTGTGGGCTCACCACACCCACGACCGCAACAGCAACGCAGTAGTATTATTCTCGAACGGTCACCCACCCAAGTACTAACCGCGCCCAACACTGCTTAACTTCAGTGATCTAATGGGAACTGGTGTTTCCAGCGTGGTATGGCCGTTGCCATACAATGGGATATATCACGAAGTAGTATAAGGAGACCCCACTCCCGGAAAATTTGGACGCGTGGATTCGGATTTAGTTAGTTTGCATCGCTCGTAGCGCCTCTTGCGGAAACATGCATACATACATATAGATCTACATACGTACAGGCATACACATTCGTAAAAATCTGTGTTTCGTGACGAGCATGTGTGCGTTTGTTTTCCCCGGCTCACACTGGCTCACACCATTGGTGCCGCCATTTGTAAATCATGTATTTCAACGCTTTTCCGCAAGAGGCGCCGCGAGCGATGCAAACTAACTAAATTCTAATCTACGCGTCGGAATTTTCCAAAGACCGCATGGGAGTGGGGTCTCCTTATACTACTTCGTGGGATATATGGTGAATTATAGTAAATCTAACCTGACTTTGCATGCGACAGTCAGAAAAGGGTTTATCAACCTTTTACGAGTGATATATGATAAATATTGATAAAAAAGTTTGAAAAATATATTTTGTTATGTTTACAAGGTATAAATGGCACTTTATACTTATTAACAAAATTTCTTTTCTTGAAATTCGTACTCGGCTCGGTGCTGCCACCTAAGATTAGTTTTGCATGAAGAACCTCATTGAAGCGAGCGCCGAGGCAGGGCTAGCGGGGGGAAAACAGCAGTCACCACACTACGATGGACTCTCGCTCACTTACGCACGATTGTTTATACCGCGCTCCTGATTGGCCCAGCTTATATTTAATAACTGAAAAACTAAAACTTCAACTGATTTTTGGAAAAGGCGTTTTCGATTTATTTTTTTAATTGGTATACAGCCATATAAGTCCATATGAATTCTCAACTAAAAATATAATTATTAAACTTTTCAATGAAAAATAAATCACTTTCAATTAAAAAGGACGACTTTTCTATACCAAAAGATGAATAGAAAAAGGGCAATTTTATTTAAAATATCACGGAAAAAAGAGGAATTCTTTAAAAAAGGCATAAAGAAGGGAAAGGGGGAAATAGTGTGAAGTCCATGATTTAATAAACCGTAGTGAAACTTCTGTGCAAGGAAGCAACTGATTTTATTTCAGAGTCAGAATATAAACTGTGACGTTCCTTAAGAATAGGGGGCATTTTTTCGATTGTAGTTTAGGAGATATTCGCTTTTTTGGGACCCAGGATTTAAAATATATATTTTGGATTTTCGGTAGAAAATCGTACTTCAATCTATGCTCCATTTGGTAAAATTATATTTTTATGTCGCTGAAATGACCGCGAGTGGATAAATGTTATGTATGAAGACAAAGTATGTAACTCGTGAACTTATAGCACTCTCTAACTGCAAATCAGTTTTCCTCAAAAAGCGCTTTTTGAATTTATTTGCGAAACTTTTCGAGATTCCCTAAATCGTAAGTTTATCATGCCAATTATTAGAGTAATCAATTTCATAAATTTACGTTATCTATATAATTATGTTAAATATCTGAGAAGGCATTTTTTGTTTTTCAAATATTAAAGGATCTTTAGGATTTCGAACGAACCAGCAGCATAAGCTTTACATTCTTAAATATACAGTATAAAAGAAATATTCATTTTTGAACGAAATATTAACTTTAAAATCTTCAATATAAAATTATCTTCGATATTTTAACGGATATGGTTGGTAACTCTGAGCACAATTCCGAACACATTTTTTTTAAGGTCGCGGCAATATTTATTAAAAGAGTAAAAACAAATCAGAAAAAATCCCGGTTTTCAACAAAATGCCAGGATAATTTCCGGGTTTCCCGGTCAGTGGCCATCTGGCCACCCTGTAAATGTATGGGAACAGAATACTGAATTTTGAAATTGAAGTTCGGCGAGGGGTATCCGGTATATGGTGGCTTCGTCCAATACTTTGACTACTTTAACAGGATTTTGAGATTAGCACTTTTTATTGTGCATAAAATTATGTACAGTATCCGAAGGTTTATTAATTTGAAATGTTTTAAAACTTAATCAAATTATTATCAAAGGTTGCTCGATTAATGAATGAATACGATGTATTATAAATAGTCATAGTGGTTCCTGTGCCACTTTTCCAAATTAAAATTGAATAAAGATTGCATCAGGCTTAGGTTCGAATTTAAGATGATGTACCGTTGTTGTTTAATGGTACCGTTCATTACTACACACACCTCAGTAGTGAGCGCCCCTAATATTAATCTTTGCGGTTCCGACAAAGACACGTCTGCTTGGAGAAAGGGGCAAAGAGAATAAAAGCCAGAGACTGTAGGTTAAATTACACTCCGGTAGCTCACGACCGGGATTGTCTCCTGATCGCGGCTTGCCTTGCAGTCGACCACTACTTCATCTCGCCTTCGCAAGGCGGAGATCGAGGTATTTCATTCAATTCGTGGGTGGATGTATCGCCTACCAGGAAATTAGTGACGGATATGTGATACCTATTAATGTAACCAAGTCGCACATCATGTTTTCTCCTGTCGCTTTTCAATCCATTCAGCATTATTTATGTCCTGATGTCTCAATTTGTATTAATTTTTATTATATACTGAGGCAAAGGTTAAAAATATACTAATAATTTAAATTTATTGTTAACAAAAATAATGCTCGAAAGGTTGAAAGCGAAAACAGAAAGTCTTTCGATTTAAATTTCATGTGACAAGGAAGAAACACAAAAGACAGTTGAGACGCTTCAATTTCAAATCGATTAACTAAACTGAGAAAAATGGATTATACGAACTGGATAATAGAATTAAAGAATAATAAACCGTATATAAAAGTATATTAGCGCGTATAATCTATAATATTTTTATAATATATGAAGATATTACCAAATATAATCTCTAGATGTTAAATTCTTATAATCTTCAGGCATTAAATTGTAACATCTCAGATTTTAAAATATCCAGCCGTCTGTGTAGTCTCAGATGGTACGTCGCATCGTGGCGCGTGTCATATGCATCCGTTCACATTGAAACAAGAAAAAATAAAGTTATGAAATGATTATTAGTTTTAAATCACACGTGATTTAGATTTAGAAAATGGGTAAGATTATATTTCTTTTCATTGCACATCACTGCTATTTGCACAAGTATAGAAACTTAGCCTCCTTTACTTTCGTTTTTGTAGTCTTATGATAGCCTCTTTCCTGCTCATTGCGTGTTCAAGAAATTGAACTTTTTTTCCATTTCTATTTCCGGCCTCGTCTATCAAAATTGTGTATAGGTGCTATAGTTAATAGTCCAAGATTATATTCGGTAACATATTTTTCATTACCGGGTATAATTCATTTTTCTCACTGATAAAAGCGTTAAACCTATCGGACCTCTGTTATTTCATACTTTTCAAGACTCATTCATAAACTAAATAGTAAAAAGTCTGCAATATAAAAAAAATCTGTGTTGTGTCCGTAATCGTAAGAAAATTTTAGCCACTAAAGTAAAATACGTTGCATTTTCAATACTTTGGAAAAGGCCTTACGTGCATAACTCATAAGGTGCTAATTTAGGTTTCAATTATCTCAACTTTTGAATAGTCAACCTTTTTCTAATTGCACATTAAAAAAAAAACCTTTAAAAAATGACTGTATCCTTATATTATCTAAACCCCCAGGAACTTCTTATACATATTTTTATAGTTGTTCATACTTTTTTATATTATTAGCTGTTTCAAAGTTTTACAAATGAAGAATAACGCACCACGAGTACACTAAATCCGAAGGTGTTTTGATCTACATTCAATCGGAGAACCGGAGTTTGATTTCTAGCAGAGCTAAAGAGGATATTTTCTCTCGCATTTAATTGAATTTCATTCTCGATCTAATAGGATTTCGAACGATTTGAAATATTTTAGGGTTTTAAATATGTCCAATTCTCATCGATTTCATCGAATACTTTTGAATTTAAAAAATTGAAAAGATTCTATATTAAAAATGTAACAGGATTAGAATTGTGTTCTTTAAATGACAATATTCGGGAAAATTATAAATTAGTGAAGAAAATATCAAGGGAAAGTCAGGGAGTTTTTAAACTGAAGTTTTGCGCCCACCCTGATATAGCAAAAAAAAATTCGTCCATGTAGGAAAAGTACGCTCTGAAAATACCTATTTAAGATACATTTTCAGACAGATATTTTTGCAACGATATTTGGAACTAGAATTTTTGATTATTTCTCGAAATTCTAATCCTTCTGGGTGCAAAACACAAAACTTTAGAATATTCTACTTGAGATCGAAGTATTTAATTTAATTTTAACTTAATTAATTAATGATGATTTTTTAACAGAAAAAGCGGAGTTTTTGACAAAGTAGTTATCTTTTTAAAGAAATAATTCAGTTGTCAACCAAATAGTAGAACTTTTAAGTTTTAACTCCAAAAGTACGGATTTTTTATCTAAAGGATGAATGTTCAACAAAATAGTTGAATTTTTTTACCAAAAAAATGACTTTTTAACAAAATAGTTGAATGTCCACTGAAATAATTAAATTTTCAAATTCAATTGAACATTCTTGATGCATTTTTTTTCAGGATTCCGGAGCAGGGGCACCGACAGATGACGACGTGTCTGCACGAAGCTGCAAAAGGTAAGCTTCTTAGACTCATAGTTCCTGCATAAAACCAGGGTAGACTATATACACAGTTTACAAATTCGTGAAACACATCTCTTGTGGAGCATTGTTCTTCCTGTAGGAAAAAAAGTGAATAAAATGTTATTTAGGTAACACAGCTAGAAATTTAGGTAATACAGCTAAATTTTCTTAGAACACGAAATCCAGCTAAACTTCTAGCTCGGATAGCTACACCATTTTTTTCAGTGTATGCTTAAGGGGCTAGTCTAGTTTCTCACTTTCAAAAAATCGATTTTTTTTTTGCTAAATTCGATAGTATACTATTCAGAGAAAAAGTTCCCAGAGCTATGAGAGTATGAAAAATTAAATTTCATAACCAAAAATCAGTTGTCAAAACTTTAAAAGCTTTTTTCTCAAAACTGCATTTTCAAAAAGGGCTGCAACTCTAGCTCAAAGAAAAATTAAGGAATCGATTCGAAATTTTGCACGAATATTCGTAACAAAAAATTTCAAAAAATATAAATTTGTCGAGCAAAAAATGAGCGTTTTTTTAGCGTTTTTTTTGTGAAAATTTGAATTTTTTGTTCAAAACGCTGCCATTTTTTTAATTTTCAATATTTTCAAAAGATCGTAATTCATGGTACGTGAAAAGTCATCTAGTTTAACGTGAAATTTTTTTTTTGCGATACTGGCATTCTGAAGACCTCTACAACTGCAGCCGATTTACAACTTCATTTTTGGATGACTCGACATCGGAGTATATAATTTTCGGCTTACAGTCGATATTTTTTCATGAAATTTTGTGTATTAACTTGTCAATAGTATCTGAATATATCCTTAAAATTGTAAAATATTTGACTGCATGGTTTTTTTATGAGTCCCGAAAAATCACCTCCATTTTCCGCCCGAGAAACTAGACTAGCCCCTTAATTACGATTGATATTGTAGTAAAAAAATTTAAAAATTATTTTTCAATTAAAGGCATAAATTTCTCTGAATGATATTTCACTGAAGATGTCCTGTTGAATAGATTGAGTTTATCACCACAAAAGAATGTTAATATATCCGCTCATGCCTTCGGTAATTATTGTTCTACCCTCGCACAAATCACTTTACCAGTACCTTTAGTGTCACTATAAATCATATTGTTTATGGTCGCTTAAATTTTGAGGGGAGCCAATACGGAACGTTTCTCGAGTCCTGAGATCTGTCTCGCTCATCCGCTTCCGTAACGTAAACGTAAATCTTAGACTTAATTGAACCGCAATCTGTAGTCGTAAGTTCCTAAGTCATATCAGCCTCTCTTATCAGGCGGCTCGTCTTCTCTTTGTTGTTCATTTCGCTAAGATCGTAACTGTCACCCTGTCCAGTTATATGTATATTGAGTTCAGTGAATCGTGACCAGAATTTAACGCAACGACTGGTCGATAAGTCGAGATAAGGGCTGTAGTTTCTCTGCCTTGCTTACCGCGTATTGCCAACCGGTAGCTCAGTCTGAGGTAACAATCCAGCCTCTACTTAGTAAGTAATTCGTTCTTATCTGAAGATTCTTGCCCTGGTGCTTCCCTGTTTTTACCGTGGTCGACGTTCCATGAAATTTCTTTAGTTCCACAAATTATTTTCTTACGATTCGCATGGGCTATATGCTTTGAAATTTGAAAAGACATAAGTATTTTCGAATTGAAAACTAAATTCAAAGGGATTTTATATTAAACATTGTTTTTGAACATTTTTATCTACAACTTTAATGCACAAGGTTGTAACCAACAGCAAAAATATTTTCCCTAGTAATTACAGAGGGCTGTGAGGCACGTCGAATTTTTTGTATCGTCAAAGTTGGCACAAAAATACATATGAAAAACCTCTTATATCGCAAGAAAAAAACTTGACCCTCTACTCCGAGGCCTGCGTTATCAGCGAAAATTAAAATCAATGTTCCTGTTTACTTTTTTATTAGATTTCTCTTTTTGAAAAGAAAATAAACATTGTAATTTCCAGTGAAATATCTATAACTTGGCCTCTGAACTTTATAAATATTTTTGCTGGAAATCGTTGAGGGAATTTTCTCGCAACATGACCAGCCTTTTCAAGTGCAAGAACTACTAATTTTATTTCTAAACCAGCTATTAGTGCGGAGAATGAATTTTTTCCATTCATTTTTTCGATAGTCATATAGGTAGAGTAGCGGGTTATGCGGCGCACGTAACATGTACGAATTGATAGCAAGACAAATATTGTCGATAATGTGTATTGAGGCTTCCTAAAAATTGCTCGTGCCTCAAGTTATACCTTTACTTCGTGGCTAATAGAGCGTGCTCTTATTTTTATTTATTATTGCAAATTAAAAATAATTTTGTAACAATCGAAGACATGGTTTCGGTAAAATAAAGTGTCTATATTCACGTGCGGCTACTACAAAAAGGGACCAAAGGTATGAAGGTACAGTCCTCAGAACTTCGGCACTTTAGGACTAAAATGGCCTTAGGTGTCGTCTTACCCGCTTCTGTATAGTATAGAAATAAAGATTTTTATATAGATGTTAACTAACCTCACTTATTTGTAACACATGTGCAATGTACATCATTTGGAAGAGTCAAAAGAACAGTATTAATACATTTGGAGTAATATACTAAAAGTTTTAATGGTTTTTTCGCAGCCGTCGTTATACAAAAGAAATATCCAAAAAAACATTTTGACATAAAAATTAAACAGTTGCCATTAAAGACATGGAATTGTCCGCTGAACCACTATTCAATTATTTTCTAGGGAATTGTCCAAAAAATTGTCATTTAAATTTTCCTCTGTTCTTACTCTTTCTTTATGTTATACTGACTTGCTTATAGTATAATTTCAAAAGCTGAGCACCGCTTGTCAATAATGACATTTTAATGTTTGCAATAGCGAAAGTCAACAGTGTGGTCATTACGGTTGTTACTTTTATCGCTATGTAGTTTGCGATCACTTTTGCGGTGCATTGTTATTGGTATGTTGGACACTAATGATCTCGACTTTAACGCTTACAGACATAGCAGGCAAAGAAAAATATGGGCCAGTCGACCTTTTTTATGGTGATTTTTTGGAATTATGCGTACTTTTGCAAACATTTCAATGCTTTTGTAATTTGGTAATTGGAATATTGATTGGAGTCGATCGAATTAAATTAAATATTTCCCTTTCTCCCTTCTCCACTTTCACAATGTCTATTGGTTGGATAAGAAACGAGGTTATTCTGTGGCTAGTTGGTTCCCCTCATATCACCCCTCAAGCATTTTCTGCGGATTGAAATTTTCTAATTATTATTATTATTATTATTATTATACCATTAAGCCTTTTCCCTTCCGGGGTAGGCGTGACTTGTTCGGTTGGAAAGTAGTGAAATAGGTATATAGGTATGAGGTTGATCTGGAGTTCTCGTGTTATTTATATAAATTACACGTTCACTCCGCAACACTGCTCCGACCCAGGTTGCTGATCAATCTCTCTAGCGATCACCCCAAGTGAGGAGCCTCACAAAATTATTATGTATGGTTCCCCACCTGGGCCCATTAGTATCCAAGGTCTTTGTTTCAGGCATCATTTACTCTATTGTCGCTCTGTTTATAAACTATTTGTCGCCACATATTTCTGTCCTGGCATACTACTCTAGCTTCATTCACGAACATGCATTTTTTCATGCAGGCTCTTGTATTTCTATGGCTTCTTATGTCTCTTCGTATTAGTGTCTCATTCACAGATTCTAACCATTCTTTCGGCGGTCTACCTCTGGGCATTTTGCCATTTACTTTACCTTTATACACTTGCTTGGTCAGTCGTTCATCTTTCATTCTTTCAAGATGTCCGAACCACCTTAGCTGATTTCTTTCCCATATGTCAACTAGTGTCTCCCCTGTACCACATTCTTCGAGGATTGTCTCGTTTCGTACTTTGTCCATCAGTGTTTTCCCGCATATTATGCGCAGAGGTTTCATGCCGATCGCGTTGATTTTACTCCTGTCTTTTTCTTGACAGGTCCATGTCTCGCTACCGTATAGTACAGTTGGTACGAAAATAGAGTTATGTATGGCCATTTTAGCTTTTTTTGATATGTTTTTATTTGTGAGGATGGACCTTGCTCTACCGATAACCTGCTTACCCTTATTTATGCGCCTATCTAATTCCCCATCTATTTTTCCGTCGTTAGTGAATAGACTACCTAGATATACGTACTTGTCAACTTGTTCTAATTTCTCATCATTTAGAACTATGTTGCATATTGTTTTCTCACTTTTTCCCTCAAACACCATGACTTTCGTTTTATTCACGTTAATTTTGAGGTACATGTTCTTCATGCTTGTATTAAGTTTATTCAACATTCTTTGCAAGTCTTCGACTGATTCTGCCATAACAATCTTGTCATCCGCGAAAGCCAACCCACGTACCTTGACGGTTTCGAGATCTACACCTTTTTCGTCGAAGAGGGCAGTTCTAAGACACTTATCCATGAATATGATAAAAAGCCACGAGGACATAACGCATCCTTGTTTCACGCCTTGCATAATATCGAACCATTCACTCTTTTTCCCATTTACCCTTACACTCGCTTTACTACCTGTATATATTGTTTTTATTGCTTGTAGGAGCCCTCCATTCACTCCATACTCTTTAAGGACTTCCCAAAGTTTACTTCTATTTACCGTGTCGAATGCTTTTTCTAGATCGATAAATGCACAGAAGACTTTCTTTCCTACTCTCAAACTTTTTTCTGCGACCTGTCTTAGGCTAAATATCTGATCCGTACATGATCTTCCTGGCATAAATCCACTTTGGAAATTAAATTCTCTTTATCGTCAAGCACAGATTGATAGTTGTAGTCAATCAGCAATTACAAAAGTCGAAATACGATTGACAATGTAGTACAGGAGAATATCTCATGAATTAATTAAAGCAATATTGTCATTCCGTTTGGATCATGTATTTACGTTTCAACGCCGAGAGGCCTTTTGCTGCAATATCTTATTATAAAAAGTATGCATTTCGGCTAACTTCATGCATAGTCCCTAAACCCTATTGGTCAATTCAGTTAGCCATTTACATGCAATGTAAGTCACAGAAGGTCACAGTAGAATCAAACAATCAGCTGTCGAGAATTGGGATAATTCAAGTAGGCGCAAATGTCAAAAGTCAACATTTTTGGATTAATTATTACAATGAATTTATAAAATAGTTAAAAATTAAGAATACGAGCCCAAAAACAGAAAGAAGCGTATAAAAGAAAGTTGAACATCACAGGCCTTAGCGATTAGGAGAGAAATAGACTTAAAAATGATTACAGACACAAAAAAAAGGAAAGTAAAACCACTAGTGAAGGAAAGTAAAGATAAAGTCAAAACGGAAGAAGAGAAGGAAATGAAAAACGATTTTGAAGGTAGCAAGAAACTGTTTTATAAATGGGCATTGATCAAGATGAAGGGAGGTAAAAGTACATAGTTAGGCAGCATGAGAAATAGCACGGGTAAAATATCATATGATACAGACGGGATACTAGACACTTTGAAAGACTCGTTTAAAGGATTATTAAGAGGCGAATCTGTAATTGAGAGAGTCTGTGCCTCTGAGGTTAGGGATGTAATTAGGAACTTGAAAAATGGTAAGGCTGCTGGTGTATACAATATTAACGCTGAATTGCTTAAATATACGGTGGCGGCTACATACCTCACAGGTTGTGCGAATTGATAAATGTATGTATCGAGATGTGAGAAGTTTTACTGAAAAAAAGGGTTTATCGTACCAATATACAACGAAAAGGGAGATCAAAGCAACTGCAATAATTACAGATGCATCAGCTAATTAAGTAGGGGATAGTGGGGAGTTGTGGGGCGTGGGGAGTCGTGATCCATCTAAATCTCCACCATGTTATGGGTGGTAGGATTGCTTTAACCACTGCCAAGAAACTTTCTTTGTGTGAGCTCACTTTGTGAACTCGACTCGTAGTATCAACACAGGTAGTTATTAATTTGGGCATTATTGATTAATGAAATCAAAATAAAAGTTTTGGTTCAACTCAAGTGGTTAATATTTGGAATCCCGTTGTGCAGCATATTGCAAAGGTAAGTTAGTGCAAAATATTCCTTGAGCAATTGGCTTTAAATTCCATCAAACAATGTCGGTAAAATATTCGGGTGGAGTTCCGAAAAGCGCTTACCTCCGATTAATTTGAAACTCCGTATACCTATGTATTTTGACGTGCTGATCACGAATATGATAGTGAAAATACACGCAAATTTGATTTTCAAGCTCAAAACCCCAAAAAACTATACAAATTTAATGTTTTTCCGTTTATTTCAGTAAATAATAAAAATGTACAAAAAAGCTTTAAACAAAAGTTGTAGATCTTTCGAAAGTACATATTTTATGTTCAATATATTTTTACCCTACGACTGACCGTTTTAGAGAAAAGAAGGGAAATGTCGGTACGAAGTGTAGAATTGCTTAGGTCACACACGGCACCCATTCCAACGTGTCATGGGGGGCGGCAAGGCACCCCTGTGACTGGCCACAGAAATAACTTAGGTTACACACGACCCCTTTTCCAACGTCTCATGGGGGGCGGGAAAACACCCCTGTGACTGGTCACAGGAATAACTTAGGTCACACACGACCCCCTTTCCAACGCGTCATGGGGGGCGGGAAGGCACCCCTGTGACTGGCCACAGAAATAATGTAGGTCACACACGACCCCCTTTCCAACGTGTCATGTGGGGCGGGAAGGCACCGCTGAACATTTTGCAGTATTTCTGTGATTTTTCATATTTATCGTCTATTTTCTCGAAAACTATCAGTCGTAGGGTAAAAACATATTCAACATAAAATATGTATTTTTAAAAAATCTACAACTTTTGTTTGAAACTCTTTTGTAAATTTTGTTTATTCACTGAAATAAACGGAAAAACATTAAATTTTTATAGTTTTTTGGGGTTTTGACCTTGAAAATCGAATCTGCGGGTATTTTCACTATCATATTCGTTATCAGCGCGTCAAAATACATAGGTATACGTAGTTTCAAATTAATCGGAGGTAAGCGCTTTTCGGAACTTTATCCAAATATTCAATGTGTGTATGGCAATTCGGTCATTTCGTAAACGTCGGCTGTAGGGAGTTGCGGTCCACCATTAGTGGGGAGTCGTGGGCCAAACGTTCTTAATGCGTATTTCAATTTTTGAAGTGAACCTTCTTTTCTCTTGTTCTGAAAAGTGATTTTAGAGTGAATTTAGAATGTCAATTGCGTTGAAACAATGAATGCAAATCGGAACAACACAGTTCACTGCAACATGCGCGATCCTGCGGCGCACTTGAAATGTGCCAACATAAGGACCGGATATTACACGTGCATACATTGTGAATCAGAATAATTTTTTGTTAATCTTTTCAGAATCATTAATTTTTATTTACTTCAACTTTAATAAACATAAACTATTGAAAGATGCCATTTTCTGTTATTTTTTGTCATGGCCCACAACTCCCCACCAAAATCTCCAGTTGATATATTGGGAATTGTACTACAAATACCAGTTCATACATTGACAATTTATCGATGTTCAGAGAAGTTATGTCTTAAAAACAAAGCAAGGCCCACAACTCCCCACTCTCCCCTACCGTAAGTAAAATATATTCAAAAATGCTTATTTGTAGGGTAATGAAAATAACAGAAGAAAATATATGGAAAGCCCAATGTGGATTTATGCCAGGAATATCATGTACAGATCAAATATTTAGCTTAAGACAGATCACAGAAAAAAGCTGGAGATTAAAGAATAAAGTTTTCTGTGCATTTATTGATCTAGAAAAAGCATTTGGCATGGTGGATAGAAGTAAACTTTAGGAAGTCTTGAACGAGTACGGATTCAATGGATGGCTTCTACAAGTAATAAAAACGATATACATTAAAATCTCGCTTATTTTAAGTCTCGCTTATTTTAAGATTCGCTTCTTTTAAGTCTCACTAGTTTTAAGCCCCCATACACCGTATCGAGGGTTTCTTCTGAATACGGTTACACTACTCAATAAACAGTCGCGGACAATGGTCCAGGGATGGTCCCGAAGGAAAAGCCCGCAAGTCAAGGCGTTAACAAACGTGCCGAAGACTGCGTGGCAACAGGGTGTAGTGTTCCATACGGTGTCTCTAGGATACCAGGTCGCCTCCTAGAGTATGCAGACCTTAACCCCGCCTGCGGGGCTCTGCGGGGGTGGACGTTTTCTTCCCTAGCTACTTGTGGGAACAAGATGACGTCGAACAAAAATTTAAAGAGAAGCGCGTGTGAGAAGTTGGGAGGAGAATCTGATGTGGTGGAAGTGCTGGATGACAATCAAAAGTCGTGGGCCAGACAAGATCGAACGTATTCAGAGGAAAGGATGGAGCAGGCTCGAAAAATCTAGGTGGATTTAGATGATGTGTTGGACAGTATGCAGGATTTCTGCAGCACAAAGCGTAATATGTTCATGCCTATCAGGGATGGACTGAAGGAGGCACAGCTTTTAATGGACAAGCTGGCAATGAGCTTAGGCTACGCTGAATCTTCCTACCAAGGAGCAATCAAACATGTTGGAAGGGAGGTCGCGTACGAATATAGGAAGAAGGAAAATACGAGCAAGATGGGCGAAGCGGCGAAAGAGACTAGCAAAACGGGGAATCAGACGGAAGAAACTGTGGAAACTCCCACTCATCAGCATAGGAAGCGAGAGAGGGAGTGAGCATGACGAAAAGGGCCTTCAGGGGACACCTGAAGGCCTAAGTGGAGCTTAACGAATGTCCTGTAGGGTTAGGAAGAAGACGGAGGTTGTACGGTGTTTTCGCTGCCTGGACTTCGGTCACGTGACAGCGAATTGTGGTGGACCAGACAGGACTAGAGCCTGTAGAAGATGTGGCAAAGAGAGCCATAGGGCTGCGGCGTGCGAAGGTACGCCGCAGTACTACCTCTGCGCCATCAAAGATGGGAATCCTCGGACTGATCACCAACCGGGGACGAAGAGGTGCAAGTCGTTCCGAGACGCCGCTTCAGTGAAGAAGCCTCAAGGGCGCGCTGCTTAGTCCAATATACCCAACCAGGATGCCGAAGGCCGACGAGCCCGTTGTGTGGTACCACCACACTGCTGAGAACGATGCGTGTATCCTGGTTGGACGTGCAGAAGTGAAATGCCAAGTTGGCTAGAAATCGGAAGCCGAAGTCAAATATATGAATAGTATTATTTCTTAAGTGTAGAATGTATTTTCTCAGTCATACTCCATTCTTTTGTCGATTGACGACCTTTTAGTGTCCCTAAAGAAAATAAAATATCCAAGATTTCAGGTTAGTGCATCAGTTCGGGTACTCTAACCTCAAATTTCGGATAGTTGATTGTATTTCATGAAACTGAATGTTCTGCAACCGATAAGAGGATGAAACAGAATTGCGCAAATGCATTCTACACTTGAAAAATAGTACTATTCAGATCTTTATAACTTACTTTTACGTTTAGAATATTTTCTCTAAAGAGATGTATGCAGTTCCGTCCCATGTCGAGATGTGTCAACTGTGCTCACTTTCCTGACGGCTGACATCTCCACCTATCCTAGCATGATCGCGATTCCGCAAAATATTTAAGCCGTTTTTTGATTCTATTATATAGATTTTTAGTTGGCAAATTTTACTGTTTCAAGGAAATGTTATATTTTTGACGTCGTACGTCAACAAAAACATTTATGTATACAGTAATATATTACATCAATAATAAATTATGTAAAGAAATAAGCTACTTCTTAGATTCGATGTAATTAATTTTCAAAAAATTGAAAATTGCTTCAAATATTTATCTGTGTTATTATTGATAGTATTTATTGATTTCAAATCGACCCGCGCTTTTCGCTACATGCACAGTTGCAAAAGTTACTTACAGCGCCTGCACCGATACAAGGCCGGGGCAGCCAATGAACGTCGCTTGACAAAAATAACCTGACGACTTGTGGTAGAGGTGGGGGCCCCTCCAGCCTTAATATTATCGAAAATTTACGTTTCGCGGCCCTTAAAATAAGCGAGACTTCACTGTTTGCAGGCAGCAAAGCGAGTGTAAGGGTAAATGGGAAACTGAGTGACTGGTTCGATATTATGCTAGCTATTAAGCAAGGATGCGTTATGTCCTCATGGCTCTATATTATATTCATGGAAAAGTGTCTAATAACGAATTCGGTTATCCTGCGCAGGTGCACTCCAGAGCACTCCGACCTGCTCCGAAGCAGGTCGGAGGGAGAAGGAAGAAGTGAGAAGAACAAGGAGCAGATCGGAGTGCTCTAGAATGCACCCGTGCAGGATAACCGATTTCACTACAAGAAAGGCCCTTTCTGACGAAGAAGATTTGCATCTCGGAACTGTGAGGGTACATTGGGGTGTGTTCGTAGATTATAAGGTTTTTATGGCAGAGTCAATCGAAGACTTGCAAAGAATGTTGAGCAAACTGAATGCAAGCATGAAGAAGATGGGTCTCAAAATTAACGTAAATAAAAGAAAAATTATGGTGTTTGAAGGAAATGGTGAGAAAGCAATATTCAACATTGTCCTAAACTATGAGAGAATAGAACAAGTTGATAAGTACGTATATCTTGGTAGCCTGTTCACAAATGACGGAAAGATAGATGGAGAGTTAAATAGGCGTATAAATGAGGGTAAGAAGGTTGTCGATAGAACAGGACCCATTATCAGAAGTACAAATATATCAAGTAAAGCTAAAAGGGCAATACATAACTATATTTATAATTAATGTGCTGTACGGTAGCGAGACCTGGACCTGCCAAGAAAATGATAAGAGTAAAATTAACGCGATTAACATGAAATTCCTACGCATGATGTGCGGTAAAACGCTAGTGGACGAAGTAAGTAATGAGATCCTCAAAGAATGCGGTGTAGGGGAAACACTAGATGACGTATGTGAAAGAAATTCATTAGACGGTTTGGGCATGTTCAGAGACTGAAAGATGAACAACTGAAGAAACAAGTGTATTAAGGTAAAGTAAGTGGTAGTGAGACCAGAGGCAGACCGCGGAAAGAATGGTTACAATGTGTGAATGAAACTCTTAATTCAAAGAGACATAAGCCATAGAAACACAAGAGCTTGCATGAGAAAATGCGTGGACCTGAAGGAAGCTGTAGAGTTATGCCAAGACAGAAAAGTGTGGCGATAAATAGTTTATAAGAAGTGCATGAAGAAGAGTGTCAGTGGAGTAAATGACGCCTGAAACAAAAGACCTTGCATACTAATGGATCCGAGTGAGCAGCTTTACATAATGACTTTGTGAGACTTTTGGTGGGCAAAAAATAAATTTTTATGGAGAAAGAACATGAAAATCGATCAAATCTACTGTTGCACTATAGCCGGCCGAGTCACGTGTTGGCGACTGGGACAGTCGTTATTTTGGGTCGACCCCTCGTTAAAGCATCAAGGGAGCGTATCAGATACGTGGCCTTTAACGAAGACCAGTTAAAGGTCGCTGCAAAATAACCTAACCGCTACAATGGGGAAGAGCGCAGTCAACGCTAGACTCTAGAGTGATCTCTGCCATCAGGAAATAGAGTCCGGCACTCGTCATTCAAGGCACGCACTCGTAGTTCTCTCGGAATAAGAATTTATTCACCGAGCATGATTTTTCGTTAAAAATTCCTGTTCTTAAATATGCTCAAGTCTTCTTTATGTTATAAGCTATATTATTCTCTAAATCTTCAACAGCGAAAATTCTTTGGTTGGCTGCGCATATGTACGCTGATTCAAACATCTAAAAAGGGTACTGCCTCGTTAAGATATGAGGACGCACCCTTCAAGATAAAGTACAAATTACCGCAACACTTACTACAAAATATTTAGTTAATTAACTCATCATCATAAAACTCACTCTTTAGCAATTAAGTCTTTCTGTACATAGTGTAAATAGGATAGGTTAGGTTAGCCAATAATATATGAACATCGACACAAGATCTGCTAGGTTTTTAAAAATGTTTTCCTAAGTAATCCACACAAAAGCTTCCTGATAAAAATATCAATACTTCAATCATACCAACTAATTCAGGGTTAAGTCGTTCCAGATAGGTACCAAATATGTAAAGAAATACTCCATGATATGTATGTATCCACAAAAATGATGAATAATAAAAAGCAAGTTGAATTGAATTGAATTGAATTGAATTGAAAGTCCCGCTCGAGGTCCTGCTATTTTTACCGGTGAACTCTACTACCCATGCGCAGGCTGCTATTCCGCTTAATATTCAGCGGAGTTCTCTGATTCGTAGTGAAAATTTCGTTCATTGGCAGAAACAGCCAAAATTTCGCTAATTCGGATTTAGAGAGTAGCACCAAAATGTTAGTCTAGTCTCTAATTTTAAAACTGAGCTCATTGTGTGCATGGAGAGTTTACAAACAGCGAATGTGTACTAAGCCCGTTAAAAATATTTTAATCGTGCTGATATGATCAAAATCTCGATTGTTCTGTTTATCTCTTCTGGAGGTTAAGACTAGTACAATGCAGTCTCTAACTGGCTTTCAACGCTCGCGTCATTGTGCTGATCGCTCTACACCTACTAAATTTACTACCTACGTTTTCAATCTGAAGTAGATTATTAAAAACAGTTAAACAAATAAAGTTAATAATGGAATGAAAAATATGAAGTCAGACAAAGCAATCTAGTTAAATATTTTTCGTATTTTTGTACTCAAAGGTTTGGTGTTTGTAGTTCATGTCTTTTGATTTTATTTCCTTCAGAGACTCTTGAGTTTGTTTCTGACCTTGGAGCTCGTTTTGACTTATTATTAGTAATGAGAGAAGTATAGCGGTGTTAGAGAGTAGGTGACAATATATCGGGTGTCCGAATGCCTCACCTAGAAAAAAAATCGTTCTCGTCGTCTGGAAACCCGTGGGGGAGCTTTTACAACAAGATCGTCGAAGTATTGGTAATTAAATGTGCATCGTCGCACCGATCTAGATTTATAATAGCAATTAAGCCAATTCTCCGCCACCTCAAAGTGCTCAGTAGGTACTAGCTACCCGACAGAGTAATTATCGTTAATTGCAATCTCCAATCAAGAAAGAGTCTGTTCTCGGTCGGGAACGACGAGCCCAAGATGGCGGATCTAATAAGGAAACCAAGCCTGCCTTGTCACGCTAATCACGCGTCTGTCAAGTTCGCACTCGTGGGACTGGAATTCTTTCGATTTTGAGTCCAATGCTGACCACATTGATGAAGATGTGCTTCTCTCATTTTTATCATTCAACAAGACATAATTTTTTATTGAATA
>CAKNXH010002325.1:47749-65329 GCA_932178445.1 Andricus quercusramuli
GCTGAAGCATTGTTAGAAATTTCGGTAAATATAATTTTTAATGTTCTGGTAGGATTTGCGAGAGAGTATGAATCCAACATTTATCACCTTTTCGTAGGTCACGTAGAACACGTACCCGCCTTCGTTGGAGGAGACTGTAATGGCTCTTAATATAATCCAAGAGGAAGCATCTGGAAGACGAGGAACCCGTCGAAGGCCCTCAATTACTTCCCTATCTTCGTAAAGTATCCTGAAAAAACAAAATTAAGTTATCTTAACCTTGAAACAATATTTTTTTCAGCCCCCTTAATTTATCTGAGGTCTCAATCTCTTAAGTATTAAAAAATAAAAAATTAAAAGTTTTAGACTTTTACAATACAGAAATAATTTGATGGGGCGGAAGAAGGTATTGAGTACATATCGCCATCAAAGCGTAGATCGCAGCAAAATTGAGAAAGGATAAGAAGAACCACATCAGCGACAATTTCGCCATTTCTGCCAGTGGACGAAGAATTGCAGCAAAATATCAGCTTGCGCATGTGCAAAGAGGTGCAGATCTCTAATCAGAGCAAGAACAGTTTTGACAACTAAAGAATGAAAGATTCACTAGAAAGAATTTAACGTTTGCCACGTCATTTGAAATACTTATAGCATGAAAATTTGAATTTATGGTAGATAAAACATTATTCTATCAAGTAATTACAAAAATTAAAATTAACTCAATTTCAAAATTTATTAAGTTTAGAAATAAGCTGAGGCTTCATCATTGAGGCAAAAGCAGCCAAAACAATAGTTGACAAATGCTTGGATGGTAACTCTACTATAATTTGGTCGGCAATACCAACTAGAAAGCTGCCAACCAGATAATTTTTTCTGTTTAAGATTTAAAGAGTAATGTAATAACTTGTGCCTATTTGGAGAATTATCCCAGTGTGTTAAAAAAACTAGAAAAGAAAACAGTACTGATTTAATTGATATTAAAAATAATGATGTTGAAATGTTTAGGATGTGGAAAAAGTGAAAGATTGTATGAGAGGTTATATCAAGAAATTGCATGAATCTGTTTGGAAATTTAGTTAAAAGTTATGCAACAGTAATTCATTTATTTAGTATTGAATTTTTTACAAAGAAGATGAAAAATGACAAGGATGTTCATGGGACATTATTTCTCAAGTTTACTCACTCAAAAAATCAAAGTTGTCCGATCAAACTTGAGCAATAAGGTTCTCCAAAAAAGCAAAGTTCGAATTTTGGTTGGGAGAATGGATGATTTCGTAAGGTTCCCCAACAAGTGAATAAATGTTGTTTGTTTTTCGATCGGCCAGTATTAAAGCTTGTCGCCCACACCCTCTATTTTCCCATAAGAATAACATACATTTTTATTTCGACAAAAGACAAAATTTTCACTTTTCTGAATGACATGAAGTAATTAGTTAATTGCTCTGCCGTCCAAACTAAAAAGATATACATAAGTGACATTTTTATGAAAAATGTGTTTTTAGTATCGTTGGATTCGTAAGAGAAACCTGCAACTTAACTGGGTTAATAAAAATTATTAATATTTATTGCAAAAAACGATTATTTATAAATGAGGAAAGTCGAAAAAGTTAAAAAATACAACATAAAAAGATACACCAACATACAAATAAACTAGCTGTGAATTCTATCTCGAGTGTTTCCACTTTGTTTGTATTTATAATTATATGGTGCTCATTTGACGAGCACTCTACTTCCCGTTAGCAAATGTATTTGCTTTCTCATAGAGGAAGCATTAGTTATTTTTTTCAATAATAGACAAACCAAAGTCTTCATTTTGATCAATTTAAGAATAGAAATTTACAAAAAATGAAAAATTACAAAATAATACAACACAAATTTGTAATACAATGACAAATCAGACAATTCAAATTTTGTATTCGAAATGATAATTTTTCGAGCTTGAAAAGGGAAGGGAAAAGTTCTGTCGCGCCTTATCCCTTTCCCAGCTTAATGATTTCTTTACAAAAATTGTCAGAATTCTTCTGTTGGGAAATTTACGTTCAAGAAGTCTTTTCTATTCACGCGTCAACTTTGAATTACGTCGATGAAAAAAGTTTTTCTTTTTGAAATAGATGATTCAAATATTATAAGTGAGCATAACTTTCTTAATCTTCAATAAAGTGCATTAATATTGTAGGTCAGTCGATCCATCTTGAACCAAGCAATCTTTTATATTCTTGCATCAACTTTGAATTTTGTTGATGAAAAAAGTTTTACTATAAAAAACCGTATTTTCCAATATTATGCATTACCATAGCTTCCTTACTTTTCAATAAAATGTAACAATATGATACGTCAATCGATTTGACTCGAATCAACACGTCTTATGTGTTCTTGCATCAACTTTGAATTATGTTAATGAAAAAAGTTTTACTATAAAAAACCGATTTTCAAAATATATAAATTACCATAACTTCCCTACTCTTTAATAAAATGTATTAATATTATAGGTCAGTCCATTCGTTTCGAACCAATGAATCTTTTATGTTCGTGCATCAACTTTGAACTATGCGAATAAAAAAGTTTTACTATAAAAACCGTTTTTTGAAATATTATTGAGTGCTAAAGAAATGCAATGAATATTTTTGGAAATCCCGAGGGAAATCCTTTGGTCAGTTTCAAGATATTAGTGGTGAAAATAAGCCCTCCAAATTTCATCAATTTATCTGCAGCCATTTTTAAGTAATGATGTTTACAAAAAAGGGTGACATCCACACACACACAGGACAATTGCTTAGAGAATTGTATTAGACACTTTTAAATTGAGGAAGGTTTAATTAAATGAATTTAAAACTTTTGGAAAATGTTACCATTACCAAGCTTCCTCTATGAGGAAGCAAAAATAACCTACAGAACTTTGTGTCTTTTTTGACCTGGAAAAGTGACAGCGTGCGGAGCGAATTTACAAATTAAAAGAATCGCTTGCCCTTGCGTATGTTTTAGACTTGTGAAATAGCTCGGGCTCTGATTCGAAATCCAAGCGAAACAAGTCCCGGCTAGATTCGGCTATACACCAGCGACGATTGTTCGGGGGGTAAGTTCGGGTCAGCCGCTGAACACAGTGCCCTTAGGGATCGTCCATATATTACGTGAGACGTTTTTCTTTTGTTTATATCGTTGTGTCCTTCTCAACTTCACAGCAATTTCATTCTCTTCTTTATTTAAAGAAAAGAAAAACATCTTACGTAATATATGACGATCCCTTATGTATGCTTTGTTGTTGTATTTTGAGGCAAATGACTTTGTGTTCTTTTTGCCTTGTATTTTTGACTTCCCCGGCTAGTGAAAAATCGCAAGTCCATTTTGTAATAGAAATTGTTTAAAAAATCAATTGTTCATTGTAAAATATGAAAGAGCACATTATTTTTACCCAAATAGTGTATCTAGATTATTCAAAATTTTATTCGATATTAGAGTTCTTCAGGCAAACAGTTTTTCTCGGTTTTCTCAGTTTGAGTGAGATTGGACTTATGATTCTTATTAGTTTTTACGTCAGTTTATTATTATACCATTAAGCCATTTCCCTTTCGGGGTAGGCGTGACTTACTCGGTTGGAAAGTAGTGGGATGGGTATATAGGTGTAAAGTAGGTCGTTATATGGTATAAGGTAGATAGGTATATAGGTATATGTGTTATGGTATAGATATTTTAGATTGATCTGGAGTTTTCGTGTTATTTATTCAAATAACACGTTCACTCCGCAACACTGCTCCGACCCAGGTTGCTGATCAATCTCTCTAGCGATCACCCCAAGTGAGGAGCCTCACAAAATTGTTATGTATGGTTCCCCACTTGGGCCCATTAGTATCCAAGGTCTTTGTTTCAGGCATCATTCACTCTATTGTCACTCTGCTTATAAACTATTTGTCGCCACACATTTCTGTCCTGGCATACTACTCTAGCTTCATTTACGTCCATGCATTTCTTCATGCAAGCTCTTCTGTTCCTATGACTTCTTATGTCTCTTCGGATCAATGTCTCATTTACAGATTCTAACCATTCTTTCGGCGGTCTACCTCTGGGCATTCTGCCATTTACTTTACCTTTATATACTTGCTTCGTCAGTCGTTCATCTTTCATTCTTTCAAGATGTCCGAACCATCTTAACTGATTTCTTTCCCATATGTCAACTAGCGTGTCTCCTGTACCACATTCTTTGAGGATTATCTCGTTTCGGACTTTGTCCATCAGTGTTTTTCCGCATATTATGCGCAGAGGTTTCATGCCGATCGCGTTGATTTTTCTCCTGTCCTTTTCTTGACAGGTCCATGCCTCACTACCGTATAGTACAGTTGGTACGAATATGGAATTATGTATGGCCATTTTAGCTTTTTTTGATATGTTTTTATTCGTGAGGATGGATCCTGCTCTACCGATAACCTGCTTACCCTTATTTATGCGCCTATCTAATTCCCCATCTATTTTTCCGTCGCTAGTGAATAGACTACCTAGATATACGTACTTGTCAACTTGTTCTAATCTCACATCATTTAGGACAATGTTGCATATTGTTTTCTCACTTTTTCCCTCAAAAACCATGACTTTCGTTTTATTCACGTTAATTTTGAGGTCCATGTTCTTCATGCTTGTGTTAAGTTTATTCAACATTCTTTGCAAGTCTTCGACTGATTCTGCCATAATAATCTAGTCATCTGCGAAAGCCAACCCACGTACTTTGACGGTTTCGAGATCTATACCTTTTTCGTTGAAGAGGGCAGTTCTTAGACACTTATCCATGAATATGATAAATAGCCACGAGGACATAACGCATCCTTGTTTCACGCCTTGCATTATATCGAACCAGTCACTCAGTTTCCCATTTACCCTTACACTTGCTTTACTACCCGTATATATTATTTTTTATTGCTTGTAGGAGCCCTCCATTCACTCCATACTCTTTAAGGACTTCCCAAAGTTTACTTCTATTTACCGTGTCGAAAGCTTTTTCTAGGTCAATAAATGCACAGAAAACTTTCTTTCCTACTCTCAAGCTTTTTTCTGTGATCTGTCTTAGGCTAAATATCTGATCTGTACATGATCTTCCTGGCATAAATCCACTTTGGACTTCCCATATCTTCTCTTCTGTAATTTCCATTACCCTACGAATAAGTATTTTTGAGTATATTTTACTTACGGTACTTAGTAGGCTGATACCTCTGTAATTACTGCAGTTGTTTTTATCTCCCTTTTTATATATTGGTACAATAATCGCCTTTCTCCAATCGTCTGGGATTTCTCCTGTCTCGAAACATAAATTTATCAATTCGCACAACCTGTGAGGTATGTACTCGCCACCGTATTTAAGCATTTCAGCGCTAATACTGTCTAAACCAGCAGCCTTACCGTTTTTCAAGTTCTTAATTATATCTCCTACCTCAGTGACACTGACTTTTTCAATTGGGTTTTCTATTGTATTATGTTCAATGTCGTAGTTTTGTTGCCCTATATCTTCACCTTCTAATAGTTCTTTAAAAGAGTCTTTTAAAGCGTCTACTATCCCGTCTATATCATATAGCATTTCACTTTTGCTGTTTCTCATGCTAAAAAACTCTGTACTTTTACTTCCCTTCATCTCTTTAAATAATAGTTTCATAATTCCTTCAAAGCAGTTTTTTATTTTGTTCTCTTCTTCTGTTCTGGTTTTCTCTTTACTCTCTTTGACTAGACGTTTAATTTTCCTCTTTTTGTGTCTGTAATCATTTTTGAGTCTATTTCTCTCCTCATCGCTAAGACCTGTCATGTTCAACGTTCTTTTGTACGCTTCTTTCTTTTCTTGTTGGGCTGCCGCAATTTCATCGTTCCACCACGCATCGCCAGACTTTTTTCCTACCCTCGCCATACCACACACTTCAATCGCAGTTTCAACAATGGTATCCCGCAATAAAGCCCACGCACCTTCTACATCTTTGTTCCTTTCAAGCGACTCCCAAATTGCCTTATCTATGCGTTCGTTTATCTTATTCTGAAAATCTATTCGTAATTCCGGTTTCTGTAAATTTTCGACCTTGATTCGCGTTTGTTTCGTTTGTTTGGTTCTCTTTCTTCTCCACCCCCGCCCTAAGTTCATCCTGGAGACTAAAAGGTAATGATCAGTATTGCATTCGGCCCCCCTCATGACTCTTGTATCTGTAACTAGTTCTCTTAGTCTTTCATCTGCAATAACGAAGTCAATTATACTGCGGTTATTTCCTTTACACCAGGTGTAAGTATGGATCATTTTATGTCGAAACCAGGTATTTCTAATAAATAGGTCCTTCTCTAAGCATAAGCTAACTAATTTTTCCCCGTTATAATTTTTTCTTGTTGGATCCCCAAAATTACCTAGTACCCCTCCTGTATCTGTATCCTGACGTTGGACGCCGACCCATCCGTTCATATCTCTTAACAAAATTATTCTTTCACCTTGGTCGCAAGTACTTATTGTATCATTTAAAGTGTCCCAGAAGGCGTCCTTAACTTCCCTCGAATCGCTATCAACTGGTGCGTAGCACGCTATGATAAATAATCTTCTGATTCCTACCTTCATTCTAGCCCATAGCAATCTGGGTGATACAAAATTATGCCCTATGAGATGCTGTCTTGCTTTTTCATTCATAATTAAACCGACCCCTTGACTACGATGTGATTCGCTATCTACTCCTGACCATATTTCACAACCGCCTTCCAACAACCCATTTTCTATTTTTATCAATTCGCGACCCTTTTTCTTCGTCTCAGGTACACAAAGAATGTCTAGTTTCCTTACGTGCATAGTTTCTCGTAGTTCTCTTATCTTAAGATCATTCACTCCTCTAGCATTCCAAACACCCAGTCTCCATTCATCGCCCGAAACACGACCTTTAAGTTTACCGTGTGCATGCCTTTGGTCAATCCGAGTTTCAGTCCTTTCCGAGGCTACTTTATTGTTTGTATTATTCATGTTTAGATTGTACTCCCAACTATCACCTGTATGCGCGAGATTTGTTTTGCGAGTCGAAATCATGTCCGAATTAAGCAGTGATTTGTCTCATGGTGGAGTCAATCTGTAACGTCAGTCCCACCAAAACTTCTGTTACTGGGGGAGGGTTAAATTTCGATTTAAACTAACGAGTTTAAGTTACTCAGAAAAAGTATGATTTGTTTATATATTTTTTAAAAATGGTTTCAACAAATGAAATTTGTTGAAAAAAAAAACGAATTAGTTGATGTTCATATTGTGAGGATCTGATCATTTGTGTTGAAATTTGAAAAAAGATTGTTGATACAATTAATAATTTATAAAAAAATACATGAAATTGTTTCATTTGATCATTAAAAATTATCGCTGAAAAAACTATACAAATGTAAAATTTACGAATTAACGACTAATATACCACAAAATACTTAATCCTTGGACAGCATGACTTTTTAGTAGTAAATGTGCGGTGCCCGATCGATTGGAGGTATTTTTAACTTCCGGCTCCCGCCGGAAGTGGCCTATTCCGACCGAAGTCATTTTTTTGAAATGGAATGACATATTTTTCTTTATTGATTTCAATTCTACGGCAAAAAGTGAGTAACTTTTGTAGAAATTTTTTTTCTAAATCGTCTTTTTTTAATAATATACTAATTGTATGAGTTTAATCCGCATTTCCTGAATATTATAGTTACATGGGACTCAAGCATTTTTGATCAAACTTGGTGAAACATTAGTGTTGGGTAAGCGAAGTTTAATGTTAGAATCTTTTTTGATTGATACAAAAAAATACTAATTTTATAAGGAAGACTCAATGTGGTTGGTTATATAATTTTGTGGTGGCCAAAACGTTAGGGGCATGGGAAAATTTAAAGGTTGCATTTTTAAGTTTTGAGTATCATGATGAAATCTGTTTAACTTACTAGAGACTGTTGTAAAATATTATTTTATGGCCGTTTGAACTTTATCTCTGCATAAGTAAACCATAAGTGTGGTTCAGGTGGTCATAAAATAAAGACAGGGGCAAGAAAAGATCGTAAACGTGATTGATTTCGCTACTTCTTCAGGGGAGCCATCTTATGATTCTGATTTATCAATAGTTGAAAATGGCTTACTGAAGTTTCACTAGGTCTTAATTTGACATGATCTTACATCATAAAACAATAATGTGTAGTATCTTTCGAGTGCTATTTCATTAAAAACAAAATTCTAAGTAACTCTTTTGTGAGCATCTAATTCACACTCATAACTTTTCAAATGAATCCGTACAAAACAAAACTTATCCTAATTGTTCCATACCCTTTTGGCAAATTTCTTCTAGTTTCATAAACTTCAAAATAAATGAGGTTCCTTTGGGAGCAGTGTGACTGAAGTTGTAGCCCTATGCATCGCCCGTGTATTTCGGTTAGTTCACGCAGCTTCTTCGTGTAAGCTGAGTTCTAGGTGGCGCTGGGTGGCATGTAAACCTGAATTTGTCAACAAATACATGGCAGATATATAGGCAGGCTCCGTTTTTTATCATTTTTATCGAATAGAAAGTGTTTTTACAAATGATTTTAATTCTAAATTATGGGAAAAATTAAGAAGGAATAATACCCCCCAAATGAAAAGAAAATTAAGAATACGGGAATAGTGGAAAAGAAAAGAAAAAGCAGAAGCCGGTGTATAGCTCCGCGGCATGTACTTCGGGTTATGATTCTAATCCTGTGAAAGTTAGTGTTTTTCTTGTGCCAAAAGGTGAAGAAAATGTCAAACTATGGCAGAAAGCAATACGACGCGACGATTTCATTTTAAAATCGGATCATAAAGTGTGTCAGTTGCATTTTTCTCCGAAAGATGTTGGAACGAGAAGTAAAAGCAGCTGATGGAAGAACTGTCCTCGGAGTAGTAAGTTTATTGTATTTATTTTTTATTTAGAAACTTATACAATTTACTTAGTTTATTTTCATTTTTCACATAAAATTATATTAAAGTAAACTAAATATTGTATTTCTAATTTTATTTTTCACTTGGATTTAGAGGTGTGTATTTTATACGCGGGGTTTATTTTTACTTATATATATTTAGTCAATTTAAATTGAAAAAATATCTAAATAAAAATAGACAATACGTATTCAGCCTCTAAATAAAATACATACATATAAAATAAATACAATAAACTTACTACTTCGAGGACACACTTCCATCAGCTGCTTTTACTTCTCGTTCCAACAAAATATCTTTCGGAGCAAAATGCAACTGACACACTTTGTGATCCGATTTTAAAATTATATCATCGCGTCGTATTGCTTTCTGCCATAGTTTGGCATTTTCTTCATCTTTTGGCACAAGAACAACACTAACTTTCACGGGATTAGAATCATAACCCGAAGTACATCCCGCGGAGCTATACACCGGCTTCTGCTTTTTCTTTTCTTTCCCACTATTCCCGTATTCTTAATTTTCTTCTCTTTTGGGGGGGGGGGTATTTTTTCTTCTTAATTTTCCCCATAATTTAGAATTAAAATAATTTGTCAAAACTTTTTCAATTAAATAAAAATGGTAAAAACAGAGCCTCCCTGTACATCTGCCATGCCTTTGTTGATAAATTCATGTTTACATGCCACCCAGCGCCACCTACAACTCAGCTTACACCAATAAGCTGCGTGAACTAACGTCAATGCACGGTAGCGCTGCGGTAGCCAATTATGAATTAAGTGTTATATACAGGAGCATTACGCCTTATGCAAAAATGTTTGATTTTTTTTAAAGATCTGACGAAATGAAAACTGTAACTGTATCGGTAAAAGACGCCCAAAATGAATTCGAAATATCAACGATCACAGTAGCTACTACTACTTCCAAAGACTAATATTATTTTTTTCAAAAAATAATAATCTTTTGTTTATGTCAAATAACAACGTGTTTTAGTTTTTCTAATGACGTGTAACTATTCAACGCTATTGAGAAAAATTCTAAGTTAAATATTACGTAAGAAAGTTCAATGCTCCCTTGATGTTTTGATGCTGCTCCAATAATTATAGCTATTCTTATAATGTGTATCGACTACATGATATCCCTGGTATACGGAAAATGGTCAAAGATGTTCACTTTCGCTGATCCAGAGATCTTTCTAAATTTCCTCATTCGTTTCCAGGTAATATGCAGCTGTTATAAGGAATAATTTACGTTTCACAGCTGACCTTTTTTTTACCTTGTATTTTAAGTGTTGCAATATAAAATTTATTGTTTGTTTTAAATTTAATTGATCTAAAAACTATTTCTCTTTGCTATTAATTAATATTATATGAAACTGTTTCGCTTGATCCCTTACTAATTAATTGGTTATTAGCCGAAAAATGTTCACTGTGTGATGAAGTATGAACAAATATACTTGTAAGTATATCTACTGTTCTACACACTGGACTTAAAAGGATTTAAAAGGGTATATCGTGACAGAGACGGGGCGCTAGTTGCATTTTCATAAATCACTATGTAGTACGAATAAGGTCAAATAAACCAAGCCGAAAGTATCGAGAGGCTCTCGAGTACCCTCGCCTCGGGCAGCAAGAACTTGACCATGAGGAGCAACTTCATTACGTGGGATTATTCCTGGGGAACCGGTGCAGCATTGTCCATGGCGTGGACCATTCTCTAACTCTAACAGAGTCTGTCATAGCCTTCGTTTTCTTTTTCTCTGTCTTGCCCTGATAGCGTTAATGATAGTGATAACGTTCGTTCACATGTTCTTACCCGATATGCGTGGCGAATATAATTTGCAACATCCAAAAACACTTTAGGTTCTTATTGCTTCACTCATGCATCCAGTTCTGCAGATTTGCGCGAATAAAGGGAGAAAACATTGGCGATCAGTTTACGCTTTGCAATGCGTTATACGCCAAACTAATTCATTAGGAGAAGTTATTAATGAACCTTTCGTGATTAAACGATTTACCCAGGAATCATTCTACGGTGTCATACACGGATCTTTATAATGCAGAGTTTTAATTTTATTGTAATTTTTATTTGAAATTTTTTGATTTTGACCTTTTAATTCTTAACCCCATAACCCAGTTTACCCATATTTTTCCAATTCGCATTTTTTAATTCAAATTTGATTTCAAAACCCTCTATTTACATCCCCTTTTAAGGCAAAAACGTATCGAAATAAAATAGTATCCCAAGTTTGAAATGAATGAATCTGCGTAATTGTTTTCGCAAAAATGCGGTATATTGATGTCACTTCCTGGGTTACAATAGGTAATATCAAACTAGATGATGGATTTAGAAACACTTAATAAGTAAGGTCAGTGAGATCGAACCCGCTTCTAAATATAATAGTAGATATCCACTGAAATCGTTGCGCCAATCACCAATCTCGTTTCATTATCTACTTCGTAACCTCGATTAGCCAATTCAGTCAGCAATTCGGTACTCAACGTTCCGTCTCTCGGCTAAATGAATAAAATTCACTAATCAATCATTTGACCATGCGTTTCAAATTTAAATTCAGTAGCCAGGCTGTCCTCCTCTTGATCTTTGGATTAATGCTCTTATCTTGCAATGAGGTCGCCACTGTCGTTACATAAGACGCCCTGATCGTGGAATCGATTTGCTTTGAAATCATTGTAGGATCGTGCAACTGAGACTCGAAAGCGAAGCGCAAAATCTCAGCCACTGATCTTATGTAACTCAAGAAAAATATGTTGCTGCATGAACTATCAAGTATCAAGGAGAACAAAAAATTATCCGTTTATTGAATTGTTTGAGATTTGCTCGATTTATATTTAAATTTAATCTTTAAATTTAAATTGAAACAATATAGGAGTAATTTGTATTGCATTCTCTTGTTTGAATGGATGTTTTGTTCGTTGAACGATCTTATCAATCGATGGCTATCAGCTTTCGACGATCGTTCATCTCATTCTCCTTCTCCGAAGGCGTATACCGATCGAAGGCAACAGATCTATGGGCTTCCATTTCGAAATATTGCAACTCTTGAATAATTCATGCAGAAACCGCCGTCGTCGAGTCTGCAAGGCGAAAGATTTTGCGCTGTCAGTTGGATTTTTAGCGAGAAGATAATCGGGATCCCATGCCAAAGTGATTCTTCTTTTATTCTCTCTTTTTTATCTTCCGTTTTTCCTTTTTCTTTCCCTTTTTCCCCGCTTGAAAGTGGTCGCGGGATTTCAAAGCTAACCGGGTCACGGTTACTCGTCGCCCAAGACACGGGAACGATCACCACACCATTATTTTCCCATTGTTTCTCTCTCGCGGCGATCCTACAGACTGTAAATTGAAATTACGATAATGAGCCTCGTACTTGCTATCGCAAGAAATGCTGGATGCGATCGCAAGCGTCGCCTTCGCAAGCATCTCAAGCCGATTACATTTTTTCTCCAATACTCGTTACATGGACATTGTTTTAGAGGGGAACAGAAAGTATTTTTTTTTTATGAAAAATGTTACGGGAAATTGATTTGGTGGACTTGCGGTTTCATAAAAATAATACATTTTCGCTAATTTGAGGAAAGAAATTTGTATTCAAAACTTTAAATCCTATATACTTCTACAACAAAAACCGGAAAAATTTGCGATGGTGCGTATTCTCGCTCGCGCTCCTCCAAAAACCACTCTCTAAAACTGAACCAGTGAAATTGTCACGGGCTGAATCAGTATTTTAAATTATCACTGGTGAATCAGTGATTTTTCCACTTTGACTGGGTCAACTAGTAAAGTGACTCAATTACAATTGCGCTACTGATTCTACCAGCGACGCCAAATGATAGATTGAACCAGTGATATAGCGCTCCACGCGGGCAAGACATGAACCTCCAATCGTCTGGTACGCGCGCCGTAGCCGGTCAGGTCTTGGCATTTCTCGAGTAAAAACAAACCTTATTGTGTACTAGTGACAGTGGGAAGGCCCCTGACCACTTGGGTTTGGCATTGAGCGACGCGACATGTTGACATAACGACGGGTCTTCCCACAATTAGGCGCAACATACTATATTGAATATTCCATTATATTGCTGCCCGGCTTTCATTTATTGTTGTGAGAGTAAAGTGCGGTTTTCAAAAGATAATGTTACAACTGTTACCACAATAGTGATTAATGATAAATGTTATACCTAAACAGCTGCAGACGACAAGGCGTATGACCAGATGACTACTGGTACAGAGAAACCAGTGAACCTCACTGATTAAACCAGTGACGCAACTCTACTGAATGAACCAGTGAATTATCATTGATTGTCAGTGACACTCTTCTGGCTGTTTCAACCAGCGAGATTTCACTGGTTCATTTTAAGAGAGCACTCCCGTCCCGATGGGGATGTTGTATGAAATGAGATAAAAAGTTGTTTTCATTCTATAGTGACTCATTAGCACATACAATATACATGTATCTGAATGTATAAATGTTAATGTGAAAGGCTTTATTGCGTTATTCTCTAATAATAATTAATAATAATTACGAAGAAAATAATCACGAAACTCGCGCGATTCCAGCCATTTCATTTACGTATTACTAGTCCAGGCATCTCGTAGTTTTGTTCCGTAATAACTGACAGAAGAAATGTTTTTAATGAGAAAGTTTCGTTGAGGGGTCCCTTTTAAAATATCAAAAACTCTAGAACAGATCAGTTGCCAAACCGGTTTTTTTTTCGAAAACAGTTCCAAAATTTAGTTTTGCGTGTACTGGTAATTCCCATTTCATTTTAGAGCAAAATGTCCTACAGAAAAAAGAAATAGGACAAAATTATAAGAAAATTTGTTGAAGAAAATAATCCGCTATCTTCTATAGCTTTTGAGTTAGGATATATTGAAAAAAAACCCACTTTTTTGGATTTTCGACGAAAAATCACTAGTTTTCAAATCAAGCTGTGTACCTTTGCACCTAATTACTACACGGAAAAGTGTTCCACAGATGAGTGAAAGTAGACTCAATTTGCTGTAATTTCAAAAAAAAAAACAATGTCCTACCTATAATAGGTCATAAGTTATGACCCCTCAAAGTTGGCCATTTTTGCCTGTTTTTACGGGCAAAAAAGTGGAGTACAGTTTTTCCAAAATAAATCAAGCCAGGTTAAGTTTACATTGACTATGCCAGAGGATGAAATAGAGTCTATAAAATTCTACGTAGATGTAAAAAAAAAGTCTTTTAGACCTATTATTTTGGGAATTGCAAGGTTTCAAAAATTTCATTTTTTTTGTTGAATTTTTGACTAAAAACGCGAAAGTTGGGTTTTTTCGAAATACCTTGTTTCCCGTGCATCCTACGACAAAGTTTATACAAAAAAAATGAAAGTGGAGTCAATTTGGCGTAATTTGAAAAAAATAAATCTGTCCTAGCCCTAATAGGTCACGAGATATGACCGTGGAAAGTGCACTCTTCCTGCACAGAGGCACCCGAGCGTACCGTAAAGTAGAATTACGCTCATATTTCGAAGTTTTTGTCCCAAGTAAGTATATACATTTCATTTGTCATGTATAAAAGGTATTTTGCGATTGATAAATAAATAATTGTTTATAACAAAAGCTTGCTATCGCCACTTTTGATATTTTTGCCTTTTTTAGTACTTTCGTGGCAAAAAAGTGATTCTAATTGATTGAAAATGTGTGATATGTTTTTTTATCAACGAACAAATATTTTTTATTAATAATTGTTTATAAAAAATTCTTCCATATCCACTTTTGAGTACTTTTCTGACAAAAAAGTAATTATATTTTATTTAAAATGTGATATATATTTTTTATCAATAAACAAATAGTTTTTCACTAATTTTTTTTAACAATATCTTTCAATGAATTTTTAATCAAATACATTACTTTTTTGTTAGAAAAGTACTCAAAAAGTACTCAAAAGTGGATATGGAAGAATTTTTTTATATAATAATTTATATATATATATATATATATATATATCAATTGATTGTTTTTCCCACTGCAACATTTTTAACAATCACTCGAATAATCAGGCTAAGAAAATTTTCTTTGAAATAAAAAAAGCTAAATATGTTTCAATACATTTTTTAATTTTTCCTTCGCTGGTCTTTTTCTATTAAAAATTGTAAAGAATAAATGTCATGCAAGGAAATTCTTGTTGATCTGAATAATGACAGGCTAGGGCACTCTAATCTATTTTAAACAAGAAACCACGCGACGCGTAATAAGCTCAGTGTGGCAGTCTGAACCCAGCTCCTGTGTTAAAATTGCTGATCGGCTCGATAAGAGTCGTATCGTGATTATTAGCTAAGGGGTTACTCTAGCGCAAGGAAAACTTGAATGGAACATGGAACAGGGAGGAGGTACAGAATGGCGCCACATGCAATCCTATTCGTACTTTTTTCGCTTCCGAATCAAACCCAGCATTATTTTCTTCCTGTAAGTATTACTTAGGAGTAAGTACACTTCGCACGCTACGGTAGCAGTCAGGCAAAGATCAGCCAATTAAAAATCCGTCCTGAGAGTGCCCGCGGGTACCTTGTATTCAAGTGATTCAGCATAAGGTTTATGCATGAGTTCGAGGCGTTCTCTGGGCAATGAATGCATCTGATGCTTAGGAGCTATCGATTTCTCGAGCCAGTTTCTGTATCTCTGGGCTCGTAAGTCTCCAACTGGTCACTATAAATCATAATGAGCAGTGACCATTTGCCTGTTCGAATAACGCACAAAGGATTTTTTACCTTGCACCAAATTTCAGCGATCGATCGATTGGATATTTGAATGTAATTTAACTTTTCGAAATTTGTTTTCTTAAAAAGCTATATTTGCTTCAAATAACACTGTCGTGGAAGGAAATTGTTCTTATAATTAAACTCGTGTCTTGTCTGGTTATCTTAATTGAATCAGTGAGATTGTACACTTTTTAGGTGTAACAACTTACACTTTCATGCAAAGTGCGACTCGCAATTAGTCTAGGATAATTATCATCAATTTGGCAATTAAAACTGGTGGTAATATTACTCTTTATTAGTTTTTTTCACATCAGGTTTATTGTTTGAGTTAGCCATTGTCATTCATTAACGCTTGGCGTGAAAAAGAAAGTGTCGCTGAAAAGGAAGTCGAGTCAACATCAGCGTCACTAATTTCTCGACATGATTTTACAGTTATCTCAACTTAACAGTATTTCAAATCAGCCAATTCGAACTCGGTTCGCTGGCCACGATGATGACGACTAAGCATTTAACTTTCTCGTAATTTTTTACCTTCTTCTTCTGTAAAATGCTTGATTTTCGTCCTCCCTGGAACTAAATGCGACTTTTAATTAAGCTATAGTTTAATCAAACATATGTAGTCACTAACATCAGTATGTCAAAGAGTTTATAGTTGAATATATTTCATATATATTTATATATTTATATATATATTATATTAAATCTCAATTTTTTTGAACTACACTGAGAAAAATGGATTATACCCGGTAATAAAAAATATGTTACCGGATATAATCTTGGACTATTAACTATGGGACAGCGATCCAGATTATTAGAACTACAATCTATAGATATTAAGAAATATATATTACAGGATAATATCTTGGATTATTAAACTTTATAATCTGAGATAATAAAATCTATAATCCAAGATTTTAAAATCTAATATCCAAATATATATAATAATTTTTGCAAACGTATTTATAAATCTATGCAACATTTTTATAGACGAGCTTGGAATTGGAACTGGGAACAAATTTTAATTTTTTAAACACACAATAAGCAGGAAAGTGGCTATCATAAGACTACAAAAACGAAAGTAAAGGAAGCTAAATTTCTGTACTTGTACAGGTGGCAGTGATGTGTAATGAAAAGAAATATAAACTTACCCATTTTCAAAATCTAATTTACGTGTGATTTAGCAGTAATAATCATTTCATCACTGAATTATTACTTGATATAATGCGAACGGATGCTTATGACACGCGCCACGATGCGACGTACGATCTTAGACTACACAGACGTCTGGATATTTTAAAATCTAAGATGTTAGAAATTAATGCCTGAAGATTATAAGAATGTAACATCTAGTGATTATATCTGGTAACATCTTCATATATTAGAAAAATATTATAGATTATACGCGCTAATATACTTTTCTATACGGTGTATTATATTCTTTAATTCTATTATCCAGTTCGTATAATCCATTTTTCTCAGTGTATATATTAATAAATCAAATCTTCCATATTCGTAGCTTTTGCAAATTAGTTGTTGACTGGTTTTAACTGAAATTATTAAAAGTTGACTGTTCATAATAGTTAGTATTTTAATCTGACCTTAGCTAATGGGCGTGGCTGTTTATTCTCCAAAATCACCGGTTAGCGGTTACTCCAACCTACAGAGTGCATTCATGTTCAGGTTGGCTGCACCTGCCAATTAGAATGGTCAGAACTAGATCACTAAGCTGTTGCCATGTGCAAGCTTATTTGCCAGAGTTTACATGCCTCGGGTAACTTTATTACGAATTCTCTAATTATTCCAAAATATCTGTGCTTTACACGGAAAAGTTTTCTAAGTTCGTAATAGTGCTGGTATATGGGTGATTCTCCACAGACAGAGAACTTTTGGCAAGGGCAACTTTTTTTGGCAAAATGTTTCAAACAATTTTTTTTTTTCATAATGGTTAGATTCATTGGCCTTTAAGAAAGG
>CAKNXH010002325.1:69887-156366 GCA_932178445.1 Andricus quercusramuli
TTAGCACGGACATGAACCACTTTAACTGTAAAATGTTCTCTAATAATATATATGTCATTTTAGCCTAAAGTTCGAGAAGTTTTCTAGAATGCAGAATGTTCTTCATGAGTTGAATGTGCATTGAGTAAAGAAAGACAGGAATTTCTAGTTAAAAGTAATATCTATATGGAAGCAATAAATCAAATTCATATAGACAAAAGAGGATGTCATACATAGCCCTCCATGTGAAATTTCACCTATACACCTGCATAATTTGTATATTAAATGAATGATCATCTTTGTTTAATTGGAATAAGAAATAACCTTGGCTCAAAAGTGAGATCCATAGTCCGTATTATAATGCGCATCCAGACTCCGTCTTACTTTTTGGTTCAGAACCCAGCCTTACTCATCTACTATTACAGCAGCTTTAGTGGGTGATTGAAAATTTGAAATATTTTATTATATTTATTTTTCATTGAGCTAATTTTAAAAAAATTTTAAATCTTCAACGTGTAATAAGCAAAACTGATTGTTCTGAATAAGAGATAGAAGAGGTGCTGAAACAAGAAGCATATATCTGTAAATGAAAAAAGCCATATGACCTCATCTCAAGTGTTGTTGTGTGGCATAAAGAAGCGTTATAATCGATACACCTAGAAACACGTAAAATTCGTATTCTCAAAATTGCACAGTATTGCATCATATGTTGCAACATTGTTCTAGAAAGTTCTACAGTATAGCCGATATACCTAGAAACACGTAAAATTCGTTTTCTTGACATTGCGCAATATTGCATTATATGGTGCAACAATGTTCCATATGTGGAAACACGTAAAATTCGATTCTCGACATTGCATCATGTAATGCAACAATGTTCTAGAACGTTCTAATAGGCGCTTACTCCCTCTACCAAATTTCAGAAGACTTTTGCATTATATGATGCAACAATGTTCTAGTACGTTCTACACGGTAATGGACACGTTCGGGATATAATTATTGCAACGCAAAATGTGATGCATCATTACAATACCCTTGAAGCTGCTGACGGAAGAAATACTTTCCAGAAATTGCGTAGTATATTTTTGATGATGCCATCAAGAATATTCTAGAACGTTTTATCTGTGAAGAAGCAATGAATCATCCTTGTTTTTCTCGTTATAACCTTGAAAGTATTGCCAGAACGTTCTACATTATAATCAACACGTTCGGAATATATATTTTTGCAGCGCAAAATCTAATGTGTCAATACAATAAACTTGGAAGGTGTTGACGAAAGAAATTTTTTCCAGAAAGCAATAAATCATCCTTGTTTTTCTCGTAATAAACTTGAACGTGTCTTGAAATGAATTCGGCTTATACAATTGCACAATATTCTGTGACGTCATCATGAGGTTCGAGAATGTTCCAGGAGCTTAGCACGGTGAATCTGGTAATACACTGGAAATTTGTTTGCAGCTCGCGCCTCATATAGCTGAGGATTATTATTATTATTATTATTATTATTATTATTATTATTATTATGAAGGTTAATACCTAAGCAGAAAACATTTTTGCGATGTAACTTCAAGGGCAAATGAAAAAAAATGTAACCTTGAAGCTATTTTACGTAAAATTCAAAATGCGTTTTATATTCATGAATTCCGTTCGTACAATTCTCAAAAAGTGGAGTAGCTACCGGATGCAACCTGATCCGTAAGAATAAATCAAATTCCTATGGGTGAAAACAGGATGTCACATCAAATTTCACATACAGACACACTTGCATATTTGCGCCTTAAATATGACTGTTTTATCTATAAGGAAGCAATGAATCATTCTTGTTTTTCTCGTAATAACCTTGAACGCGTTTTGACATGAATTCTGCTCGTACAATTGTGCAATATGCTGTGACGTCATCATAAGCTTCGAGAATGTTCGAGAATGTTCGAGAAGCTCCACGATCCCTCGAGAATGTTCTAGAAGCTAAGCAGCACGGTGTCCATGCCAGCCTCACACGGATACACACGGACACACACACACACCGATACTCACTAATACTAATTTGTCCAGAACTCCCCCTGTATATCTACTGGAAACATTTAGGGAGACACGTGTATAATTAAATTTTCTCTTCTAATATATCAAATAAATTAAAATATTTGTTATGAATTTGATAGCTTTTGAGTCAAACTTTCGAACTATCAATTATAATTTCAAAGATAATTCACTATGCATTAAATACACGTCTCTAAACTTGGCGCCATGTACGTAGAGACATCCCAAAAAGGCATTTTTTGAGTATTTGAGAGCATTTTGCTAAGACATACGATGATGTGACTTGATTTTTCTTTACGGAGGTCTTGTATCATCCTAAAATGAAGAAGTTAGCCAAGTTTTAGAAAGAAACACTACTTACTTTAGTTACTAGAGATCCGAGACACAAAAGTGCCCTGTATGTGGAGAATCACCCATATGCAATAATTCTCAGTATATTTAACTTCAAGAATAATTTCTTAGCTTTAGTCACCATTAGTAAATTGTACAGTAAATTGTGCATTAACTTAACTCTTAATGCAATATCTTGTGTTATAACTTTATGAATTATGACTAATGTTCAGGCATACTTTTATGTTTCAGGTATGGCTTCTTCAATCTATGAACGTAATTTACCAAAATGTAAGTATTTACAATAATGAATATTAGGCTGGTTCAAAAAAAATCGACTATTTTTTCGAAACCCCTATATAAAAAGTTCCGGAAAGGTGTAAAAAGACGCCTGTGAAAACCAGAGCTCTTAATATTAATGTTTAGAGGCCGCTCATTGCGAATTTCTATTTCCCATTTAAGTAGCATGTGCAATTTTTTTTTTAATTTGTAGTTTTGTAACTCTTGAACGGCTTTATGAATTTATATGACTATAACATATTCTTGTAGGGAATTCAACGCTCTACAAAAAAGGTCTTATATGATTTTTTCATAAATTTACTCCTTCAAAAGTTATTCAAGGTTAAAGTTGAACACAATCAATTTATCGTTTTTTTTTCTTAATTTTTGGCAAAAATTTGAAATTTATCACTAATTATCCTAATAGTTTTTTCGTAAATTTTAGTTTAAAATTTTCTCTAAAAAAACAATAATCTAACTCAAATCATCACATTATCAAGTTTAACATTATTTGAAAATTTGTCTTTTATTGTTCTACTTTTAATAAAAAATAACTTTTAAATCATTAAACTTGATAATGTGATGATTTGAGTTAGATTATTGATTTTTTAGAGAAAATTTTAAATTATAAAATTTCCGAAAAATTTATTACGATAATTAGTGATAAATTTCACATTTTTGCAAAAAAAAAACGTTAAATTTATTTTGCAACATCCACCCCAAAAGTTGATGTTTTCACGCTTGTAAATGGTGCCTAAAGGACCTTATATTTTGCCTTATATTTTGCCCTTTTGCCCCCCCCCCCCCCCCCCGGGGGAAAGGGGAAAAAAACCAACATTTTTTTTTTAAAAATTTTTTTCCAAAGAATTTTTTTCAAATAATTTTTTTTTTCAAACCTTTTTTTTTCATAAAATTTTTTGTTCAAAAATTTATTTTCACAACATTTTTTTTTTCAAACATTTTTTTTTCAAAATTTTGTTCCCAACAATTTCTTTGCACAACATTTTTTTCCAGAAAAATTTTTCTTTCAAAAAATTTTTGTTTTCAAATTTTCTTGCAAACATTAAAAAAAAAAAATTTCTTTGCTCCACGCTGTGCAATATAAAATTAGTATTTTTCGTCACAACCTCCTAACAACTTTTTCGGACCGGCGTTGCAAAAAATAGCGTGTGATACACGTACGCATAGGTGATTGTTAACTCGTACTCGCCTACGTTTTCTAACCACCAACTCATGCTTCCAGTCTCCGGCTTATGCTGCAAAATTCACACTCGCACACAATCACCTATTCCACGCACTTGTATCACACATAACTATTATGTGTTCAACTTTAACCTTAAATAACTTTTGAAGGAGTAAATTTATGAAAAAATCGTAAGAGACCTTATTTGTAGAGCGCCGAATTCCCTACAAGAATATGCTATGGTCTTTGTAATTCATTTAACCGTTCAAGAGTTAAAAGACTTTTGCTATTTGATGGAATTTAATTTTAAATTGTCCAATTGGAACGCTCAAGAGCTTAGTTTAAGTTTTGGAAATAAACTATAACAAAATCAGTCAATTAGTACGTTATTAAGTATTATCAAAAATTCAATTTATTTACTTTATATCATGAGCGCAATGTAGTAACACGACGATTTCAGAAATAAAAGTAAATAAATTTCAGAATAAAAGATTTTTAAATTGTAAAGTTTGACTGTTCTAAGTTGAATAACAAGGTGGCGGCTTTAATCGAGGAAAAAAATTCCCGGCCATTTCCTGGCGTGCAAAAATTGTGTACGGTCAATGAAATTAAAAAATTGGAACTGATAAAAGTGAATTTTTTAAAATTTCAAATCGAAGCTTAACAAATTTTCAATTCCGAAATTTCAAATTCAAATGCATAATAATTAACCGTAAAAAGTGGAGCTTTTACCACTTTCCAATTGGAAAATTTAAAATTAAATTCCATCAAATAGCAAAATTTAGCATATTTCTCTTTTATAAATTGAACAGTTTAAAGATTTAGTATTCAGTGGCGTTCCCGATTCGAATCCGCGCCGTGGCAGATTTTTTCTTGTTTCTTCAAAAAATTATTTGACCAGTACAATCGACAAAATTTAACATCAGAAATTCAAAGATTTATTGTTGAAGCATATAAATCCACGCTATGCAGCTACGGGCTTCTTTTAAAATTAAAATTGTGAAATTGAAAAGTTTTTTTTATACATAAATCCTGTTAAGTTGAATTATTTCAGTTTGCAATCGTTTAAAATAAAAATTAGTCAAGTGCTATGTATACATCTAAATTCAACACTTAAACTTACAAATTAAAAATTTTTGAAATAAAATAATTAAATCGAAATTTTAATTTTCAAAGTTGAATTTTTAGCGATTCAAGGCTTTATATTTTTAAAAATTCAGTTTGAAATTGTTTATTTTCGAATATATGTTTTATGATTGCTAATTTTTAATGGACAGACAGATATTGCTAAATATTAAAAAATTGTTCTTTTTTTAATCAAAAAAGTTCAAATTAAATCAATTAAAAATGGAATATTTTTGACTAAGAAAAATTTGATTAGGATTTGGAATTGAATAAACGCATTTAACTATGAATATATAAATTATAAATAATTTGAAAATTGAAAATAATTTATAAAGTTTCAATCGGACGTTTCAATTTGTTTAACTACTGGGGATTTGAATAGAAAAAGTTTAATTTTGAACATTAAAATCTGTAAATTGTTTAATTTTGAACAGATTGAGGATCATCTTATAAAATCAGTTATTGTTCAATTTTTAACATTGGAACTTCATTATAGGTTTAAAAATCAATAATTTATTTATTTTTACAGTTGATCAACCTAAAAGTTTTTTTATCAAAAATGTTCAAATTCAAACGCTTTTAAGTTTTAATTGTACATTTTTTTTCTTAAAATTTGTAAAATTCTAGCAAAAAACACATATTCGCTGTCATTTCTTGTTTTCTCATTCACAAAAAAATCCCGGTAATTTACGGTTTCTTGGGACAAAGGCTAATCTTAAGGATAAAATCGTTTTCAAAACGTAGAACTCTTCTCAGTTTTAAATACAAGTTCTTTAAACGTGAATAGATTTAGTTAAAAGAGATTGCAAATTTCAGGACTCTAAATCGAAAAGCTTCATATTTTAGTGAAACAGAAGTTTGGCATTAAAAAATAAGAAATGAAATAACGTCCGATCAAAGATCCGTGCATTAATAGATACTTTTCAAGAATTCGTCATTAATTAAAATTCGAAGCGCATAAATGTGTAGACCATGTAAAATTCAAAAGATTAAAAATTAAACAATTTGAGGTTTTAAGTTTCAAATTTTTATTTATAAAAAATGATACAGTTTCAAACTTCGAAATTGTTCAATTTACAATAACGTTACATACTTCATACTGTTTAATATTAAATGCAAAGATTCAATTAAATATTTATTTTATATGTTATGTAACTTTTAACAGAACGATGTTTTCATTTACTTACTATAAGTTTATAAGCCTGCCAATTAATATGATGTTGCGATATAAGAAATTCCAGTGAAATGGGTATCAGGTAATTTTTTACGGTCCTGACGTACTCGTACCTTCACTTTATATCCGAGATTTTTTTCTCGATATTCCATGTGTTGGGTTAGCCGTGAGGCTTAGTTGTTACGGATAGAACCCGCATTAAACGTGAGTTAGGTGGTTCGAAACCCGCAGTAGCGTTTTCGATTTTTTATAGCGTTAATATATTTAAAAGCGCGCGATTATATTCTACGTAATGTACTGTAATTTAATGTAATTACTTAAGTTGAATTTTGTATAAGTACCAACAATATACTTAGAAATTGTATGACATGTGTACGTATTTGTGTGTAGTAGTGGATGATGACCTTCCGCAGAATCTGGTTGTAGCAAGAATGTTTTTTTTTTTTGCTGGCGCACGAAATTTTACATTGCTGGGATGTAGAATTCACATATTTAGAGGGGTAGACTTTGTTTTCTTTCATTGAAACTGTACTTAACAGTACGGCTAATTTTTCCTAACTTGTAGGTTATCGACATCTCATTTTACCCAACTGTCAGGTAATCTGTATTGTCTATAGTTGTATTATTCCTAACCGAATCGAAAATTAAATTATAATGAATTTATAATAATCATTCATATTTTCACATCAAATATTACCCTATTTCATTTTACATGACTGAAAGTGAAATTTTAATAAATAGTCGTAATATCCTCCGTTTACCGAACTGAGTTATATAAAATTTAACACACAAATATTCTCCGTGTATAAAATTTTCAAAAGATAGTAGAGGTTACATGTTAAATATCTCAATGTTTGACGGTGCTATCTTATACTTTGAACATCGATTTTTCTCCGTGTGTAATACAATAGTACTGTCGAATGCAGTTCAGTATGTGATTCAATTTAAAATAAGTAATCCAGATTGCGTCAGTAAAGACATTATTCGTATCTCAGGTGAAAGTTGTCGCGAACTTTGGCCTAGAAAGCCAGAAAAGTGGTCCGCAGAGAGACAAAAAAGAATGAGAATTGCGATTATCTTGCCGATTATCCACAACAGCTTTGGGCTCGACTTACCTTGTTCAATTTACGCTTGCAACTATGTATAACATTTGTGCTACTAATTTGTTATAGAACACTTGCTCGTTTCATCCGGTACATTTCTCTAGCATAAACCATTATTCTCTATGAAAAGTCATCTTACTTTCCTCCTAAGATTGATATAGAGGGGGATAGAAAATGAGCAGGGTCCTTGTGACACGCACATCTGTTTTAACTAGATCTTAAATCGGGTGTACCTGGACGACTTATAAGACGATGAGTCATTGTTTGGAATAATATGGAGACCACCGTCTTTCAGCCAGGTGTTCTTTACTGCACTGTATTTTAGATTACGCTGCCGAGATTGTTTTCTATCCTTGATAAATCATATTGATTGTCGGAATCTTCTTGTATCAGATTATCAATTAAAATGGTATTACGTTTTGTACACATTTTCTTGGTGAATCATTACTGTTTCTACATTTAAACATTTGAGTCGTATAAGTAATTAATATTTGTATTTATGATAATAAATTACAATACAGAGAGTATGGAAAAGTGAGAAAAGTTTGAAAGGGTTGTCCGATCAAGAAGCATGACTTGGTTTTCACTTCATTTCCTGTTAACCCCCCCTTACCCTCTTTCACTCTTTTCATTTTTATACATCAATTCAATGCCCATGTATATTTCCTGCATCATTGTTCAGTTCCCTCAAACCTGGTAGCAACAAAGGTTATGCTCTTCTATACACGTGCTTACTGTGGGCAATGGGGTTTACCATCGATTGAATTCACACAGGGTAAGGGTGTGGTATTCAAACAGAGGTCATTTACCTCCTCGAGGCCTAGACATTTCCTACTACACATCTATTTACTTTCCGTAATTATGAATACTTGTAGGCAAGAGGATTTCTGATAGGAATATGTATGTGCTTCTGAGGATTCAATTGCAGATCAATTTATGTTAGATTATGTGAACGAATAATTATTAATGTCATATACATATGTGTAATATTTTACATTATAATCACACGCTTACTACTACACCATTCTAAGACGCATTTAAAGTCGTGCACTGTTAGAAATGTTTGTAATTCTATAATATACATCGGTATATTATGGGTATAGGCATAGGGCATAAAAATTATTCACTATACCGGCTCTAATAATTACAACTTCTAACAACTATAAACGCAGGAAAAAATATATCTAGGATAGTCGAGGTGAATGTACTAAAAGTAACATTGTGCTTGAATGCGTTCGACAATAATCAGGTCAGATGAAGAGGAAGGTGGAAGTGACATCTTGTTGTGTACATTATCGACGTGCTGCTCAATGAAGTCATTAATGACTGCCCATTGTTTTCAAGCCCCTAAAGACTTCCGTCTTTTGCCAATCCGTAGGCACGAGAACCTCAGTGTATAATACGTTTAAAGAATATAAATTCAAAGAAGCCAATTTTTCATGCCATCTCAGCATGTGCGAATGACCACAAATCGATTAAGATTAGAATAATTTTGTTTTGTCTCCTGAGATATTACATTTGAGCAAATCCTGTCAAGAATTCTGTCCCTCACCTAAATTCTTTTTCGGTGTTCCCCGCAATGCAAACGAAGGTCTGTTTATGCAGGCCCAACAACAGCATTATCGCAAATCTTTACTTTCGCAAATGTTCCTCGAATCTTGTGCGGACTTCTCTGCTTATTAGGTGCGAATTTTGTACTCCGTTAGGTTCACGGAGTTTCGTCTAAATTTTATCTTATGAAGTATAATGAATATAAAGGGATTATTTTGAACTTAAACAAAATAATCACAGACAGTTTGGAGTAGACTGTAGGGTAAATGAAGATAGACTTAAGTCTTATTTTCCTTGCCGGTGAGCAGCTTATAATCATAAACAGTCTGCCGAAGTTCCCCGGAGCTCTCTTTGTTAGCGAGCATCGAGTGTCAATACCACATACTATATTTTTAAAGCAGAATTTGTGAAAAAAATACATGTTTAGATATTGACATTTAGCAGTATTATAAAGACCATATAAATAAAATTTAAATCATTGAAAATAAATAATTGCTTTTTTATCAAAATGAATTGTAAAGTTTAATTTGTATGAATAGATTGTATATACTATATTTTTGTTATATAAGATGTTATGGTGTTGACCAGGGTGTAATATATATTATTGAAGATGGAAAGTAATGTAGATTACTGGTCAAATTTTATTTTAATTTATGTCTGAGAGACTCTCAGATCATAAACGTTTCAATACGTTTCGACTGCTCGTCGACAGTCCTCATCAGTACAAATTCTTCTACTGTAAATGCAAACCTGTTGTTATAATTGTAATTTTTGAAGGTTTTATATACTATTCTATTGACTCCGTCTGCTGGACGGACTTAATTATAGATTAAAATTATTGTTGACATACTAAAACACATTTGTTCTCTTGCCGTCCAGCAGACGGACTCACATCTTATACTGATGAGGAATGTCGACGAGCAGTCGAAACGTATTGTAACGTTTATGATCTGAGAGTCTCTCAGACATAAATTAAAATAAAATTTGACCAGTAATTTAAATTACTTTCCATCTTCAATAAACTATATTTTTGTTTTGAATCAGAATTTATAGTTTATACTAATGGAAAAGGCTGAAAATTGCAAGAATTAGGCATTGCCCAACAATAACGAACTTTTCATTTCCATTTGAAATCTTGTCTCGATTTTCCGAGGATGTGGCAGTTGGAGGGTGAAACGCATAGCGGAAAATGCCCGAGGCCACCCTTTGTGCGTGCCACCATGCTCAATAGGTGTGGGTATCGGGTTGCATCACATCCGAGGGGTACACAACTCCTGCAATCGGTGTACACAGTTCATTGCAATCACCCTGTTGTCACCTTGCAATCACTTCAATCGCATTGAAATTTTACATTGCAATACTGCAATCGGTGTACACCGAATTTTAAAGTTATGTACCCCTCGATCACATCATATAATGCCGTCTGTAAGTAATTCTTGGTCTACCAACGATTTATCATCGTTTTCCTTAGCTTTGCGACAATAAATTATCATTCCGCTTATCGAGAAAGTCGTCCAGGGTCGTTGACATGATTTTGTTCTCTACAGTCTACACAATGTCCGTGCTCTGGAGTAATGAGAGTTCGCGTGTCACATTTGGACGATCACAGGTTCATTAATTAAAAGCATTTCACTCGATTACGCGATGTTTTGTAATTTCTGCGTTTGTATAACGACATTATTAAGAAGCCAGAGCCAAGTCCAGTATTTAAATAGAACAATATTTTTTTATTTGAACATTAACATACTAGAAGCATGTATATGTGCAGTTTATGAATAATTAAATTATGATATATCTATTTATTCAAATATTAAAATTGCAAATTAATGTGGAATAATCAAAATTAGGTCTTAAGAGCGAGTCTCTGAACTCACAGTTCATTCAAATTTTCTGTTTACTCCGAGGCTACGGTTACGTACTCAAACAAGAGTTTGGTTTACACTTTACGCATATATCCTTTAGGATATACTGAACAATTTTGATTTGATTTTCCGACTTTTCTGGTTCTATGCCGATAGCTTGATCAAATTTCATTTTTTTTTCAAGAGTTATATGGACTTCTTGATCTGCAGTTACCCTTAGTTTTGATGTGTTTTATTTTATTGATCTTATGAAAAATAGAGCTGCTGTGAGGTTCAGAGGTGCACCTAACACTTGCCTTTTCATGAGTAAAGTTTTTTGACTAAACGATCGGAATGAAAATAAGGGGCATTTTTGAATATTTGTCAATTATTTCTACAAATTCATGTGTCGTAAAATCTTTTAGCGCTAGCTCGGCCCGGAAAAGACGACTGGTTTCCAGTCTTGACGCTGACCCGATGACTTGAGCTGTGCCTGGCCAAAAGTGTAACATTTGTTTTTTTTTTATAACCTCAAGCCAGACTGTATGGTCAGCCGCTAGTTATTGGCTTGTCAGCCACTAGTTAATAGCTGATTAGCCACCAGTTGGAGGCTGGTCAGCCGCAGGCTGGACTCCCTTTATTTTCTTAATGATTTGAAGAAAAAAAACATTCTTCACTATAAGTGTAGGTAATTGATCTGGACCAGACTAAACTTTCAAGCTGATAAGAAAAAAGTTTTGGTTTGATAGTGTGAATTTCTTATTTCCTATAATTTTAGACCTCCTGTAGCTTTTTCGAAATATGTCCAAAAAAAATTGCTGATCGAACATAGAACTTTTTTTGCCCTTGGGTACAGACCTAACTTGGAGCTTTTATTGTTCTTGGATGGCTGAGCAGCTCCGGCCCAGCACTCCTGGGCCGAATCAGATCTTAAATCCAGATCTGGGCCAGACTTGACACTAGTTTGACTAGTTAGTCATGAAATTTTTCTACACGGGATTAAAGTAATTTGACTAAAAATTAAGTTCAGTATGAAAAAAATTCGAAAGATAATAAGACTACGAAGTCATAATGTCAGAATTATGTGGTTAATATGTTTTATATTGTAAAGAATGAAAAGAAACGCAACGAAACTTTCGCTACATTCCTTTTCGTTTCTTTCGACATATGACTTTGACGAAACACAATTTTGTCATTGTGCTTCTGTAACCGCTATATTTTTAACACTTTTTCATGCTTAGTATAGTATTTATTTATTTTCCTTCATATCCTATGAAATTTGTTTAAATCTTCAAAAAACTACTACTACTAAACTACTACTCTTTGAAACAAATCGTTCAGATTTTTTTGATAATCTTTGAAATTCCGTGAAATCATTAAAATGCTACGAAATTCTTTTAAATTCTTTGTAATCCGATGAAATTCCTTCAGATCCTTTGATAACTTTATGGAGCATTAAAATCCTCTGAAACATTATTATTATTATTATACCATTAAGCCATTTCCCTTTTGCGGTCGGCGTGACTTACTCGGTTGGAAATTAGTGGGAACATAATCTTGACTTACCCTGAAATCCTTCAAAATTTCATAAGAAACTTTTGAAATTCCTTGAAAATTTTGGAAATTTCATGAAACCTTGAAGTCCTATGAAATTTTTTAAATCTTCTGTTTCCGAAAGATTAAACGAGTTCGCGAATTATTTCATGACTCGGAATATGTTTTCACTAGTTCGAGAGTCAATTCGCCGACTATCGACTACAATGAATTGGCATGTTTATACATGGAACATGTGACTAGCCTAAAATGACGTTCATATTTTAATTAGGGAAATAGATCATGAAGGATTGTCACCTTTAAAGTTGATTGGATTAGCAAAGGTTATTGACCTTGTAAGCGAAGGCGAGACGGTAGGATACCGTAGATAGCCAGACAGGAAAATGTGTTATGGTGCCATGGTGTTTGATATTAGCATGTCCCTCCTTCTCTTTCTCACTTCATCTCATCAGTTCGTCTCACGATTCACGAGTTTTCCTTGATCGACCGCTTGCGCTATGTTTCGGCGCCGTGCAAGGTGAGGTTAGGTCATGCCACAACACACTCAAACCGGCATTGGCGTTGCGCTGGTGGGGAACACTGACTGTCGCTCGCCGCTGACTCTTTCTCCTTTTCGATTCGTTCCCGACTTCAGTCCACTTCAGTCGCCTCGCGTTCGCCAACTTGTGCGCACGTGTTGCGCGCTCGCGTCTGCTCTTGTCAACACACTGTCAAAAATTCTACACTTGTTTGTGACACTCCATTCATTCTTCAATTCAGTTATTTCCCTTTGCCTAATTGTACCCCGATCCCCCACAGTGCATGACGGTATAGAAGCTCTGGATACTCTGGAGTTGACACCTTCGTTGACAGTGCAGGATCTCAAGTAACAGAGGCCCAATTGCCTCTCCTCATTGCTTCTGATACTTCAAGATTTTGAGGATCATTTTGATTCAGGTGTGATAATTTGATTATGATGAACGTTCCAAAAACTGCTACGTGACTTAGAAGAATTTTGAGGGGAGATAAATTAACACTGAAGATACTCTATGAAGGAAGAAGTCTTAAGGGAGGAAATTATTAGGGATATATAGGTTTTTTGAGGATAAGCAATTGGAAAGTGTTCATTGTGGATTCAGATTGATAGATGCCAGTGATATGTGTTGTGCATTGTGTCCTCGTGGATCGTGTAGGTCACTGTTAGTTTGGAATACAGATGCTCTACTTTCTTTAATAGATTAATAAATTTTTGATTTCGTGACAAGTTGAAAGAAGTGCTTTTCTAATGAGGCATCTCGAGCAGTGATTTAATGGTTTTCGAGAATATCGGTATGCGGAATCCTGGATTCCTTCTGGAGGATGCCAGGCATGGATATATTCAGTACATAAGGTAATTGCATGTTTTGTAATAGGAAGCCGGAATACTATAGGTCTCAAAGAGACCATAACAAAAGGACGATGAAATTCAATGCTGCTGAATGTTTGATTTAGCTAACGTTCTTTCAGAAAATGCGTGCTTGCGGATATCATTTGACTATCTTTAATTTGGGAAAATATCGCAGGATTTTTTTAAAAGAAGAGTTAAACCTAGATATCGTAAAATTATATGCGCGTCATAAATATTACATCATTTGATTGTTCTTGTTTAAGAACTAGAACCACAACAATGCTTTATGTCTCTTTATAGAAGATTTCCACTACTGCGGAAAGTAGAACCGGAATTGGAATAATTACATAGATTGTAAAATCATGTCCTCTATATTTATTTTATAATGACCATAAACATTACGAAATGTCTCGTCGTCCCGAAATTCGGGATGAGTAGTCAAATATTTTTCATAAGCTTGGCTAGTCCTCTTTGTTTAACTTTGTTTAACCCTTAATTATTTGTATGTGGCTAATTTTGAGACACAGTCGTCGAACGAACAGCAAAATATTTAATTGTTAATAAAGTTGTTTTTGATTTAACATTGTAATTCTTTAATTTATTATTTAAAGTTGGAAGCTTAAGTTTTAAATTGTTCAATTTTGTAAAAATTTTTCAGTCAAAGATTGTTCATTTGAAGAGCTTTAACTTTTAATTTGAATATTTAATACATGTGATGGGAGAATAGTGATAAACCTTACGGCTTACGGTATAGCATGATAGGTTGGATGGATCCTTTTTCATTCTTCTTGAATTTACGATCCGTACCAAAATTGCGTATTTCCCGTCGCCAAGATCCATGGAAAATTGGCTGGCAAGAAAATAACATAGTAAGGAGGGTACGAGATACGTGGTTCGTAGATATAAACTTGCATGCATGATTATTGTCGGTCTCTGTGGTGTCATTACATATTATGTCGAGGGTGCCTGGATACCTTTTGAATGCACCTAATGTCCTAATGTCTAAGTAACCCCTTCCTGTCGCCGTAGTAATGTTTCGGAGAAATAGAACCAATGAAAGATTGAGGCCGTTGTAATCACAGAAAGAAACAAAGTGTAATCTGTACCACGATTTCATCTTCTTCTGCAACAAAACTTACTTTCACATGGTAAGTTTTACTCACCATTTTACCATTGTATGGTTACCATGTGAACTGCATTGTATCTTTTGTTTCGATACGAAAAAATTCAGCTATACCTTCTGGAAAATTAGCCACAACAAAAATTCTCTTCTATTTTTATGTGATAAATTTCAAGATAGAGTTAAGAATATCACCGTTAAGTCATTCATTGAAAAGAGTCCAACATGTTAAAACAAAGATGTGGGTAATGGAATCTCATTATCACATAAGGTGATCTTGCGATGGTCGAGACCACTTTTTGGTAATGTTGGTCAACTGAACCGTTAGTACTGGTCCAGTTTAGGGGTTCGCAATGTGGCAACGTTGCCAGAAAAACCAGAGGTGTGCAAACTCTGGAGACTCCTTTCGTTGCTTTTTTTGTTTTTATTACTAAGGCCCTTGTCCCATCCTCTTTCTATTATCGGCCTCAAGGGTTACTTTCAAACCATGTTGATTTACGGACTTTTTATCATCAGACGGCTTGCCTTAGCCTAGCATTATATCAATATTTACTCGTTCAATAATTAATATTTATTTTTAAATATTTACTTTTCAAAGCGAAATTTTTCATCAGTTTGAAATAAGAAAAGTTTTATTATGCTCATTTTGGTAGAAGAGGGTCATTTCCACTAAAAATTCACGTAATAATTGTACGTACGTCACAGTACATGAATTAATGTCAAAAAAGCATTGTTCGTCAAAAATAAGAAAAAATTGTGGTTTCGGATTCACCCAGTTACTATCTATAAGAGTAGGTGACAACATTCCAATTCCATGAATAATCCGTTTCTTATGCATTAAATTATATACTGTGATACGCACGTACATTATTTCCATATATCTCGGTCCATATTTTCGTGGAAATTCTCAGAAATAAATCATATTCTGAGAATTGTCGTTTTACTTAGCTCTTCGCAGGCCAGATGTCAGAAGTAAAGACTTACCAGCCCAGAGATTAAAGTATTTTTGGGTATTGATAGTTTGTTCATAACTTGATGCATAGTTGACACTTTTCTCTGTGTCAGTGTATTCAACCATGAACGATGGATTTTCCTTTGCCCCATGAAATGACAGCTGCATTTCTGTACTCTCGAAAGACCCTTGCAATTACAGTCTCCAGAATACTGAATAGGGCTGTCTCGACTCGTATATTATTTTTTCTTGCTCATTCGTGTGCGTCTGACAAATAACGCACCAATTAGACCTGCAGTCTGCAATCTCACGTGTAAAAGAACCGGGCACATGAGTGAAACACTTGTTTGGTTAGTTCTTTTGGATGGGCTGTTTCTCAAGTTTTTTCTTCCTTCCGATTTTTTAGAATTTGTTGTATTTATCCGGGAATTTTTCATCCACTTTTTGCTTTCCTTACATTTTTGGTCGGCATTTCAATTTTAAAACGCTTTGTTCATGGTCTTCATAAATTTATCGTTTCGATCGTTAATTCATTTTGTTTTTTTTTTGACATCACGGCTTTTTGAACTTCACCATTACCGTTTTCCTCTATCTTGGTGGGTCCAGGATATCGGCGAATTGGTTGCTTTATTAATATTTATTGGTGTGCCAAACACAAAGTCACTTTGCCAGCCTTCGAGTCAACAAATTCGCAAAGTGGAATCTGATTACAGATTCGAAAATAAATTTTTTTTTCGAATTTGCGTTCCTATTTTTGGTCTGGGGTGCAAGACGATGCAGTAGATTGATTATTGGTTGTATCTGCACTCGACATTAGTACCATTGAGTCAACGATGCTTCGAAAGCGTAAAAATGGTCTTTGTTTGACACGTGCAGGTCTTAAGGACCTTTTTCACGATTAAAAGTCCGCACTTCGGACACGTGGCTTACGCGTGGCTCTCCGCAAATTTAAAATCGATAAAAACAGTTTGCTCTAGAGATTAGCTTCAGTGTTCTCTCATAATTTATGTGAAAACTTGGTAAGGATACAAAAAGGTAATTCTTTTTTATATGAAAGTTAGTGGTATTGGAAGTTTGTTACCAAAACCTAATGTAATTTTACAATACCTATGTTTTATATACTGAATTATGACAAAAATTAAAATTTGCTGTAATATGGTTTGCATTAAATTTTTATTAAAAGTCCATAAATCAGTGGTCTTGACGTTTGATTATACATGAATCAAGAATTAAGTATGACTTACAGGTGAACAGTGACCTAGATTCCTAGAAACACATTCTCCAACTAATGAAGATTCTTTTTGTAATTGGCATACTCAGCAAATGTGATTCTATGATTTTTTCATTCAAGTTTCTTCAGTAATAATTCATTGAAATGTTTAAACTATATTGAATGAAAAATCTATTAGGAAATTACCATACATGAATTGTAATTTTACAATTTTGTAATTTTACTTTTTAATATACTGTGATTGGATTTTTACGTTAGTATTTGTATTGTAAAGTGTATTAAAATCACAAAAACTTTTAACAGTGCCGCTAATACGAAATTTCGAAATATTTGTTGTGTTGAAAACTTTCAAGTGCTATTTATGTTTTATGATATTATGGGAATCAGCCTACTGACGTAAGTCTAATATCTCCAATAATGTACTCATATCTTTAATCTTACACAATATTTTTGTTGGAAATGTTTTGACTGCTGTGCATGAACGATGCCGAACACTAAAATATTCATGAGTGTCTCAGCATTCGTTTAGTTTAATGAGCAGAACATTGCGCAAAAATATTCTGTTCTCATCAGCACGTACGTGCTTCAAAATAAAGATGAGAAAAATTAGCCTCGTGTTAAAATGTACGCGGTAAGTGAGAGATTCTCAACATCCGTGACAAACTTCTGTTGTCAATTAGTTTTTCTGGATAATAGTTACCCGAGTAAAAATCATAAGTATGGGAGTGATCAATCATTGACTTCCCAAAGTATAAAAAATGTATGGTAAATGAGACGATCCCATACTTCAAGTATATTGAAATAGTATAGATAAAGTATATCTAAAGTATAGCTGATGTATGGCTGAAGTATATCTAAAGTATAGCTAAAGTATAGCTGAAGTATGGGATATACTTCTTCTATACTTAAGTATAGCTGAAGTATAGGATATACTTCATCTATACTTAAGTATAGCAGAAGTACAGATTATACTTCATTTATACTTGAGTATGGCAGAAGTATCGGACATAGAATTGTACTCATTTGTTCTTCAAGATATCCTAGCAACGTGATAAAACACAATGTATCATGAATGACAGCTCGTCTAAAAATTTCAAAAGTTCGCGATTGAAATTGATTTCGCAAGTCAACTATATTTTGAATATTGTTCGTGAGGATATAAAATATTCAACGGATACATAACGGACTACTTATATGACTCTTATGTCATATATATTGGTAAGAGATCCAGAATCTTTGAATCCTATAAACATAATATTAATAGCATTTTAATTATTTTAGAATTTTTAAACAATATCCTTTGAAATTATGAAAATCATGATTCTGGATTTCTATTTTCATGTATTTCAGATATCTGATTATCTATCATCAGCAACGATATGGCTGTACCTACTGTAGCCATACTTTTTCTATACTTTAGACATGAAGTACATACTTGAGCTATACTTAAAAGATATACTTCAGCTATACTTTGACTGAACATCAGCTATACATTATCTATACTGCAGCTATACTTCTCAGATATACTTTAAAAATACTTCCCCTATACTTCAACTATACATTGTTATACTTTACCAATATTTGAGCTATACATCCACTATACTTCATTCAAATATACATGAAGTATGGGATCGTCTCAAATGGCATACTTTTACTATACTATCTGAGAGATCACTCCCATACGATTTCACAGATGTTTTCCTAGATCAATCCCATACCAAAATTTTTTTACCCGGGTAATTTCAAATAAAAAAATCTGCCCGCATCGCGGGCACATTCTCATCGCGCGCTTCGCGCGCGGCTCGCAAGTTTGAGCGCGTCTAGTGCGCGCACCTGTTGGATCTCGCGCTTCGCGCTCGATCAGGTATTCATCTCGCGCTTCGCGCTCGATAATGTGTTCACCTCGCGCTACGCGCTCGGTCACATTTATCTGACGCTTTAAACTTGGTTCTTCTATAGGTTTTCGCACATTGTGTGCTCGCTATTGCGCGCTTCGTGGGCTAATACTCTCGTAGTAAACTTCATCGTTATGACTTGCTTTTGGTTTAATTATGTCAGTTTTACATAAAAAGAAGAAATAATTTACTTAAGGTTCTATCGACCTTAAGAAACACATTCTCATCAAGACACTCGCGCTTCGCGCTCGATATTTGCTTTCAAAATCATGTAAACGTCGCGCTCCACGCTCGTTTATGTTAATTGTATAATAGAAACGCAAAAGTTTGAGCGCGCTTGCGGCACGAGATTTGTTCGTCGCGCTTCGCAACGACTGTATGTGATGTTCTATGTTCTTCAGATAAAAGTGACTAAATTTGTATTTGATATCAAATGAAGAAGGAAATTCCATTACTGAAGTGTATATTTCCGTACCTTTCTAAAAAATCATACAATTTGAATGATGTTTTACAACTACCTGCAAAGGATAGAAAAAAAAGTATCTAAGTCGTTTTTTGAACATGTATATGATAAATTTTAAAATGATTATTGAAAAATGGACATTTGACAAAAACCGCGGAGGGGGGGGGGGGAGTCAAATCTTACACAAATCTAATACCTTCTCTAGATGAGAATGTAAAGATACAAATTTTCAAGTACCGTGTGCATTAATGATAGTTATTTTATTGTTTTAATGGTTAGAAATAGTATTGAGAACATGAAAACAATGAGATATTTTGAAAAAACACACGCGAGATGAAAAAGAAAATAAATAAGTAAAGTTTTGATGAGAATGTGCCCACTTATCGGGCTGATTTTTTCACTGTTAATGTAATTTTTACAAATAATACAACAACTACACATCCTATCAAAAAGTGACCAATAACAAATTTGTAGATCTTTTTTGAGTGCTTAATTTTTGTTCAAACATTTATTGTCGTAACTTGCATAGTTTGTCCGTAAAATTAAATTTTTTTATTTTTCATCATTTTTTGTGCAATAAAAATGTGAATTTTCAATTTTTCAAGAAAATTCAAAAAGTCGTTATGATACCCTTGTAGGGCGTGCAAAAAAACACTTTTCTTGTCTTAACTTTTTTCCATATCGTGCGTTGTTTGGCTCAAAATGTTAATTTTCGTTTGTTTTTTTGGATTTTGAAAATCCTATAGCTCTGACAATTTTACTTTTATCGAAAAAAGTCATAAGGATAAATTGTTCGAATTTCCATGTGCTATGAAGAGCCGTAAATAGAAATGTCAAATTTCGAAAAAAAATGGTCACAAAAATGTCGAAAATGCTCTAACTTTTCGAAATTTTGCCCAAAATAGCTGGCTGACGAACTCGTCCTTTCTTTTCACACTCTTGTGAAGTGTGCCAAGGGGCACCGACGTAAAAACTATTTTTTCTGACTCAGGGGGTCTCAAAACGTCGACATTTGATGGAATCCGCGAAAGTCATTTTTCACATAAAACCAATACCTTCTCATTATGATGAGAATGTAAAAATGCGTGATTCCATGGAGAAATTTTTCGACGAAATGTATAGTAGGAATAGATTGTTGCTTAGAGACGGGATATACAAGAAGGAAGTTGGTTATAGTTAGGTGAAGGTAAGATTAGGTGATAGGACATGTAAGGCAGAATTGAGGGCAGGATCGTATTATGCGTGCATGGTCTTATCGACAAAGCTCGAGTCAATCACCTCGGGTAGTGTCGTTGTCGTCGCCATGGTAGTACGAGTGCCTCATTCCTAGCTAGCCATCCTGGCGTCCACGGTTGATCGATATGTCATCGGCCTGGAATTCGTTCTAGGTAACGGCAGCCGTGCTTGTTGCTTTCCATTGTTCTCATCAACACCTATAGAGGCTTTCCTCCCAGTATCTTGGACGAGATAAATATTCGTATCTTTGATAGAGCCTCAGCTTTTGTATAATTTCCTTCACGGTCGTAAATGTTCAATCAAAAGGAGAAATTCGCGACTATATAATTTCTGCAGGTGCTTTCTTCTTTTCAGATATAGGAGTATATCTTGCAATAATTGAATCCTTTATGGCATTATTGATCTCAGAAATGTTCTTTAGTTTCTAATCCTCAAGGAACATAACTTTTACAATCAGAGTACATACAGTTTATAGATTATTGCACAGAGAATATCTTTCCACGTTTGTCTTCTTTCCTTTTGGTTGACTCTCGAATTTGTATTTTTCGCTTTTGCAATTTTTCTTAATTATATAGCATATATTACAGTGATCTTCAGCTTTGCAGATTCTTTTGTAAACATGGCACGGGATTCAGTTGTGGGTTGTTAGGGGCGTTTCCCTCAAGTGGAGTAGAAAGTCAATAAAGTGCCTCCGTTTTCTATTCTATAACCGCTTTAAGAGGCGTGGGGAACGCGGTTCGAACTGCATCGTCACCTTCGTTCACTTTTATGCAGAAAAACCCCTGAGCTAAGGACCGCCAAACCAAAACCAATGCATAGGTAACAAATTACAATAGTGTATTTAAAAGAGTTGCAATTCTGAGTCATATGAGAAAGATCTTATCAACATGAAAGATTTTATTATAAATTATTAAAGAGATACTATAAACAGCATTAAAATTAGGTCTGCTAAGCTGGAAGGAACACATTGCAAAAATGGATTAACCTGTAGGGAATTTAGGGCTAATTTAATGCCCTAATGCCGAATATAATGCTCTGCATTTAAATGAAAAAACCGATGGTCATGCTAGCTTAACGTTAAGCTAGCTGAACCACACATAAAGTCCTATTGCTATAAATGCCCTATTGCCAAATTTAATGATCCGCAATTTTCAGAAAAAACCTGTGGTCATGCTAGCTTAACGTAAAGCTGGCAGGGCCAACCATTTTGGCTTGTTGTTACTAATGTTTAACTTCTATCGTCAGCTCTTTATGAAATTAACAACAATTTTAACTGCAAAGAATGTTTATTAGGGATCCAAATGTAGCATTTTTTTAAATTCTTTAAGGATTTACTGACAATGAACTTGCACCCATATCTATTGCAGCAAAAACTAATGGCAAAAGACAAAAGACATCAGTCTGAAAATTTTCTAAACTTACGAGTGCAAGCCTGCAAGAAGTACAAGCTTCACCATAGTCCTAATTACCAAAGTAATATGGACAAGTATGAACCAGCCCTTATGTTTTCGAATTACTTTGTAGTTTAATGCTTGTAATGTATTAATATTATAAAATCATTGAAATAATTAGTGCTTAGGACAACTGAAGTGTCACACAAAGTATCTACTACCTGTAATACTTTCCAAATTTTCACGTGTGTTTGGAAATATGTAATTTTATTTCAAAAAAACCTCAAATTTATACGATTTTGTGAAAAAGGCGACGATACCGGGTTACGCAATGTAATCCAGTCCTATTTAAATAACAGAAACAACAGAATGAAAAAAACGACCTACACAATAAATTTTTGCACTATAATTTAGGGCTTATTTAATGCTCTATTGCCAAATTTAATGCTCCGCGTTTTACTCTTTAAAACCTGTGGTCCTGCTAGCTTAACTTTAAGCTGGCAGAACTACACAGAAAAAAAAACGACTTTGGCAATATTTTTTTGCACTATATTTTAGGCCTCATTTAATGCTCTTTTAATGTCTTATTGCTAAATTTGATTCTCCGCATTTTTTTAAAAAGACCTGTGGTCCTGCTAGCTTCATGTTAAGCTGGCAGACAACACACAGAAAAAAAACGACGTAGGCAATATTACTTTGGACTGTATTTTAGGGCTCATTTTTTGCCCTATTGCCAAATTGTATGCTGCGAATTTTTTTAAAAAGGCCTGTAGTCCGGCTAGCTTAACATTAAAAGATCATTAAATGGGTCCTAAAATAAAATGCAAAGAAATATGGCCTAAGTCATTTTTTTCTATATGTGGTCCTACCAGCTTAATGTTAAGCTAACGGAACCACAGATTTTGTATAAAAATTGCGGAGAATTAAATTTGGCAATAGGGCATTAAATAAGTCTTAACTTATAGTGCAAAGAAATATTGTTTAAGTCGTTTTCTTTCTATTTGTGGTCCTATCAGCTTAACGTTAAGCTAGCATAACCACAGGTTGGTTTGTTAAATTTGGTGCATCAAAGGCAATGGGGCATTAAATGAGCCCTAAATTATAGAGCAAATAAATATTCAGAAAGTTATTTTTTTCTATGTGCGCTCCTGCTAGCTTAATGTTAAGCTAGCAGGACGACCGATTCTTTTGTTTAAATGCGCAGCATTAAATTTCGCAATAAGGCATTAAGTTAGCCCTAAATGAGCCCTAAATTCCCTATATGTTCTTAGTCCATTTTTTTAATGTGGACGTGCAAGCTTAACGGACCTATTAAATTTTCAAGCTTGAACGAATCCATTTTTTTCTTAATACTCTTGAATCTAAAACGCAATTGGCTCGTTGGTTGTGATGTAGCCTTAGCAGTACATAATAAAGTGAAACTGACTACTTGAAACTATACTGTATTTGCTCTTCTGACATAGTTTAATGAAAAGAAGTATAATTTGTGGTATGCGTATTCTATTGCTTCCGAGGTTCGTTGAAAGCTCGTGAATTACGTCTTAGGTCAAGCGCGATCTCCAGTGACCCCCTTCTCTAAATAACGTTCCTTATTTTACCAAGGCTGCTATAAAACTTACATTTAGCTTTTATATAGGGTAATCGTTGCATCCAGCTTCCAAGAAAGTGAAAGGAAGTGATGAATGCAGACCTCGTTTTTTTATGTTACTGGTTGCTTTTTGATTTTGTTTAGAAGTCGGACAAAACGATTCTGTTGAAAAGAGAGATTATTTTGAACCTAGTGGTCGATTTTGAAACCAGCAATATTTCCCATTTTCTCGAGTTGACTGGATTTTCCGCTAGAATTATTGTCGAGCGCGCTCTTTTTTTATCTGAGGAACAAAAGAAGCGAGCGAGCCATGTGTGTATGGTTTGCCTTGTCCTTCTTTCCGTGCACAGTGACCTTTAAAAGTAGCACATAGATTGTTATCGAACTGAAAACAAAAGAAGATAAACCAATTTCTATTTGGCGGTAGGTTACTTTGACTTTAATTGTTATATTTTAAATTTTTTAAATAAACATGAGAAGTATACTAATGCCATGAGTCTTGCGCAAAGAATTCTAGGATCTTAGTATTGAATTTGTGCAAATAAGCAAACACGACTCGCAAAAGAGATTTGCTTAATGCATATATAAATGACTTCACGATGCAAGAACTAATCCGAAACTAATTAGCGTTGTTAAAGTGACTAGCGAGGATTCCACGAACATAGGTTTCATTGTACCATCTATAGCTTCCGGTAACTCAAGACCTCCTGAATGGCGTGATTCTGCGCGAATCTGTGATTTCGCACTCTCGCTAGATTCATGCATCTGTTGAATGAAAATGCGATTCGCAGAAAAATTAAGTTTACACTCGCTGAACACGTGACTCTATGAAATCAATTATCAACTGCAAAAGCAGAATTCGATTTTCAATCCTTCTAGCTTTTTGAATTGGCATTTTATTTTTATTTACAATATAGTATGTACCTAACATTTAGTCAAATAACCTACTATAACTAATCGTTTGATATAAAGTATACACTATTAAAAAAAATAAGAAGTCAGATAATTAGAATAATGATCGATGTTAAAAGAAAAAAAGACTTATCTGATTGTATGAAGACACGAATTTTCGCAGTCGATTAGCCAAGAATTATTCTCGCATTTTATTATGATGTTATTAAGAATTCTGATTGACTGTAGTTATAATTACAAGTTTCAAAAGTGACATTCAATTTTGAATCAGGCAAATAAATTCTCACTTCAATTATATGGTGTTCATCTACTGTCGAAGGCCTTCGATTAAAGTTGTCTTTCGTATTTTAAGTTTAGCCAAGTGCACGCACAGCAAGGTTATTTAGGAAATGTAAACAGGTTCGACGGTGATTTCCTTTATAATTGTTCTCGTCAATAGTAATTATGTCAATTCACGAGATACTTATTAGTGCAGCGGGTCTATCTATATCTAGTTTCTGTTAGAACGCAATAAAATAGTATTGAATAAAAAGGTACTTAAGATCAAAAGCGAATAAGGAAAAGCAGAGCATATTTTCAGGTCTTTCCACTAGGCGACATTGTAATATCGGTATGCACAGTAGGATATTCTTTATTTCTATATACATTGTAACTTACATACTATCTTCTGTAAGATGATTTCGCGGAAAATGTGAAGAGAGAAACGTTTTCTCTTGTGTGCAAAGTAGTACTTAGGAGGAACATTTTTTGCTATCGCCGCCCTTTTTCGAGTTGTCTGATTCGAGATAAGGTTCAGCGAGGTGCCGAAGAGTTCTTTCGCGGTAAATTGCTCGAGTAACTGACTGCATAACAAATAACTGGTGAAGCATTTCGTTATGGTAATGTTGACCTAGGCGAAGATAAGTGGTAGCGCGTCGCCAATCACCACGCCGTATTTGTACGTAGTTCGTACTTTAAATGGAGAAAGTTTCAAGATGAGGATTAATACCGTTGGTCAGATCGACTAGCAAGATCATAAGCGTCAATTTACTGAACCAAAAGCCTCTCTGATGCATCATTGCCCCGAGCGCGAAGGAAGATAGATGATAAGCGAAAATCCGTAACAACTGTATCCACTATGCATGCCTCCGGTATCAGACTCTTAACTACTTGCAATTAGGGTAACAATGTCGATTTTCTCCTTTTTCATTTTATCCTTTACGGGTTGTTGTCAAAATTTTTTGAAAATTTAGACGCACCAGTTTTACTCATTTCCATTATTTAATATATTGCTTCAAACAATTCCAGGATAAAGTTTCCTTACATGAAAGTAGTTTGTTGTAAACTTCAAAAAGTTGCCATTGTTTAAAATGCAAACTGAAATATTGTAAAATCTACATTCTATATTTCACAATAGCCCAAGAAATAATTTCTGTTGATTTTGCAGTTTTTTTTTATAAAGCAGTCCAGTTGTTTTAAATATATGCACTATCATTTTCCTACAATAATCTTTAAGAAGCCAATAAAGTTTACCATTAATATAAATGTGTACAAAGCATGCATGCAAATATTTGCAAGGTATTTTTTGAACCTATATACAAAAATTTTCTATAAATATCAGATGCTACATTTGTTCAAAAGTGCCAATTATACTGACCTTGCAATGTGTTTTTCATTCTACATGTATTTCTACAGTGAATATCCGAGATTGCATTGTCGATATATTTATACGCGAATCGTCGCGATAGCACGTGTTCCGCCTTTTCCGGTTCGGATCTTGTTCGTTGCACCGGAAATTCAATGCGTACACAGGTGATCCAGTTCCGAGGTACGCACCAGTGAAGATTCTAAAATCACAATGTTTATGCTTATAAAAATTTGGTGCGCGTAGCATGATGAAAATGGAAAGGTGGGCTAGGTTCACCTTCGGGATAGGATTTAAAATTCTGAAGTGAAAATATCGGTAGTGTGACGGAGTTTACAACCGGCGCAGTGCTGGTCTAGTACTGCTTACCAGTGCATGTCTAGTACTGCTCACTAGTACAGACGGCCGATAGTTTGCCCAGTACTGTCTAAAGGTTAGTTAATACGACCGCATCAGTACTAGTCCAGTGGTACTAAAGTCGAGGTTTTAAAAAATAGGTTTGTGAATGTTCCTAAGGTGTTTTTAAATTATGAGAAACTATAGATTTAACTATAGATTAAAATTTTTTTTTCTACTTTTGTGTAGGAAAAAATTTATAAGTTCCACCTTCATATAAAATTGTAAATCTTTACAAAAAATTACATTTTCATCGTAAAAAGATGTTAAATTGGTCTGAAACACCAAAATGCAATAGATAGCAGTAGATATAAATTTATAATTTTAATTTTTGAAGTTCATGAAAAATGTATAAGTTCCATCATCAAAACTTGCAAATGCTTAGAAAAGGTTACATTACATGTATGTATGAAAAGTTTATAAAATATAGACTAATACGACGAAAAAATAAAACGCAGTTTGCACTATAAAAAATATCTTTGTTTTCAAAATTTTCAACTTAAAGTCTCAAAGTAAAAAAATGGGTCCTTTTCTGAAAAATGAAAGTTTTTTTGGGTAATAATTTATGTTCAATATAAAAATTCTTATAATCTTGAAAAAAAAATTGCGATCAATTCAAATTATTTACATACTTAATAATAATAAAAATTTAGTTTGCTTATATTCGAATTATATATTTATTCAACATTTAAATAAAGTGATATAATAATTAACGATTTTGTGGAATTTTTATCGATCATCAATTTTGTTGAGCTTGACTTTATAAGGACGTTTTTTTTTTACTTTAGTTCCAATTGCATACGTTAGAGTAGTGGTTAGGGTTCTCGACTGATAATGCGTTAAATGCCAGTATAGGTTTAGGTTCGAATCCCCGCAGCATTATAAATATTGTTTGTAATATGTATGAGTACAAAATATGTAATATTTATATTAATTTTAAGCATTTTAAGGGTTAATACTGTGTTAGCATCGACACGCCAGTACCGCCAAGCATTCTAAGCAAGTGCTGTTACAGTACATCCAGCCAGTACAGGAACTTCGTCAGGCTGTACTGGGCCAGTACTGTTCCGATCATGTTTCCATCTGGGATTGTTTAAAAAAAAGCAATTCTTAATCTCTATTCTATTTATCAATTGAATAATATAATTTATACAGAAAACTTGATTTCCATGTATAATTTCTATATTAACGGCACTTAGAATCCATTTGAATTTTATTCGAATTGCAAAATCGCATTGTTCTTGAAAGCTGATGACTCAAGTTTTTTGTATTCATTTTTCTTCACGTGCACGTGCTTTGCGAATCTGTTGAAAATTAAAGATAGCCGCTTCGCAGTTGGGTATATCTTATCACAAAACTACAAAGGTTTTAAATCACAGGAATTTTTCTTGAGTCGCAATAGTTTGAAGTTTCCAGCTTTTTTAGAAGACGCAATATTGAGTGAGTCAGCAAGTTCTCTAATTGCAAAATAAAATGAAGGGCCATACTGCGTACGGGCGTAAGTGCCCAAACCTGCATTTTACAGCAGAAACAAAAAACCGTCTAACCTTCACGCATAACTTTTTTATTTTTGAATTGAAAAAAAAAGAAAGTACCTTCGAAGAGTTATTTTTTTAGCTCTATTGAATCGCGAAAAGAGCGGTTTAAAAAGAATAACCATGTGCGAGATAGCCCTTGTCAGATATCGGCGTGTCCCAAAAAACTCAAATTTAGACACCTAAAACGTTGCGTAATTGTTTTATTTTTTAATTTAGAAAAAAATAAGAAAGTACTTTGGAGCTATTGCGGAACCAGCGTGTTATTTCAGTAAATAACACGAGAATTCTAAATCTAGATCAGTCTACACAAAAAGCGATACCTCCTTCATCACATTACTCCTTTCCTCACTGACAATGAGCGAGTCACGCCTACCCTGAAATGGTATAATGCCTACCTTAATGGTATAATAATAATAAACTTAACTCTATCAAATCGCGAAAGAAATATCCTAAAAGAAGCAGCCACATCATAGAAACCCCCTTATCAATGGCGCAGTGCGTCACCAAAAACAAAAATATGGACACACCAAAAGTTGCATAACTTTTTTATTTTTTGAATTAAAAAAACGGTACTTTCGAGATATTACTTAGATCTATTGAATGATGAAAAGAACAGACAAAAAGATGAAAATATTTTATAAAAAAAAATATGGATTTTGACCCACTTCTAAATGAAACTGGACCGTAATCTTCTTCAGAAATTTAAGTTTTAGGTTATATTTAAGCACTCACGCCAGTATGCAGTGTAGCCCTTCAAATATTGGTTACTCGCAGTGAAAATTGCAAAGTTTTGATAAATTGTTGTCAAATGAAAATAATTGGTCAACTTGGTTAGAGGAATAATTGGCTGGTGAAGATAAATTAGTATCGTTTGAAGTTGAACTGTTGCATAAGGAATGGCTGCGGGCTAGCACATATTGACATGACGCTTTGCACGGGGTTCTTTATTGTGCTTGCATTTGTAATAGGCAAATATCATTTATTCCCTTAGCCTAAGCCTGCCTACGTTATACTACTGAGTGCGTGACAAATTCTTGATTAACGCGCTTTGCACCGCACAAGATACACATCATGGTAACCGGTAGACAATCGCGGTGATGTGTTACGCCACCTGCATATATATCTTCAATGCTCATACTGAAATATGTCTACAAGGTGTCACATTGTACTTCAAGTACGTTGTATTGTATACGAAACGACAACAAGTATGAGTAACTTGACGTGGGAATCGACGCTAATGAATGTCACCACCGACTAATGAGTATCATTTTATTGTTACGGATTTCATATTTACAATTTTCAAATTACAGCAGTATTAAGGTGAAAATTTACAAGAAAAGAAAAAACATTTTCGCGATTCGGATAACGCGGCCGCACCTTAGAAACCACCCCCTAGAAAAAAACCTCTGAAACAGAAAAAGTAAGATCTTGCTAAAGAAAAGTTACAAGTTATTATTTGATATTATTGATAATCACTCTCTGTACTTTTGTTACATATCAGCTGTATAACGTATTCTATATGCGTAGTCGCAGTAGCAAGTAAAGAAGGGAATCCGACCGTCTTGCATTTGTTGGGGATTATATGTCGCTGGAACGCGGATATAACGCGACTCTTGAAGTCTACAATTTCTTGTTATGTTTCTAACTCAAGGCCAGCTTATACTTATTCGATTCATACATTACCGACATTTCCGAAATTTTTCTGAGTTCAATGTTTTGGGAAGGGTTATCTGATCCTAAATATTCCTAATTACACTGTAAAAACTAGAGATCTCTTTTTTTACGGTATACTTTTTTCGTGTTCTGTTTTTGAATTGGATAAATTCACGTTGTTATTTTCAATGTCAATCAAATGAATCTAGCTTCCTTCCCACCAGTGGTCTTATAGGTACCACTCGAGACTATTTTTTCCGAGTCTTATTGTAATACCTGAAACGATTTTTTTAAAAATCTTGTTCTCGAGTGAACCCGGTTTTTCATCATAGCCACGGACTAAGTCAAGTGACTGATGAGATAAGGATGTTAGAAGTTAATATAATACGATGTCTGAAATCTCCTGCGCTGATGTTGTAGGTACAAAATTAGGAGCATAGTGTAGTTTGAAGTTCGTATTTTACCGCTGTTATCCATACACAGCGGCCACAATCGTTGGAGGTGACAACAGTCGCCTCTGGATGCTTTCTTAGAGACACTATCGGCCACTCCACAGGTTTTTAGTCACTTTCTTATGGATTCTCACAATGCGACAGGTGTTCAATAAAAGTGCCTTCTGAGCTGCTGCCAGTACACTACTGACTCCTAAATGTGCAAGATGTTCAGTGCATCTTGCGTACACATTGCCTTTAGCCGAAATCACAATAGGATGAATAGATGCATGTTTTACATTCCTCCATATTGCCTTCACTTCATGCCTTAGCTCGCTATACTTATGAATCTTGGTTGTATAGCTTGCCTGCAAATTTTGGTTAAGTGGACAAGCAATGTCGATGATGTAGACTCTTCCACCTTTTTTTCTCGCATCACGATGTCGGAATGTTCTATAGAAAGGCATCCATTCTGTTAAGAGTCCTAGATATAGGGCAAGTTGTTGATGTATAATGCCCGCCACATCATTATGCGTGTGTGTATATTCTCTTTGAGCCATTATTCGACAACCATCAATAATGTGCTCGATGGATTCGTTGGTATCTCCACATAATCGACACCGGTCAACCACGTCTTGATGTAACTCGTGTTTGCGATCATTTCTGGTGTTGACAACCCCGTCCTGAATCGCAATGACGAATCTTTCCGTTTCTGGATACAGAACGCTCTTTCTCAGCCAAATATTGGATGCCTCACTATCCACTTCATACTGATCTAACTTTTTGGGGTGTTCGCCGCAGATGGCTTTCTGTCTCCATTGCGTTTCTAATTTCTCTATGGTTTCTGCCCTGATATTCAAGGCCTCCTCTGAGGACAAATGTAAGGGCGTGTAGTCAAGATCCGCTTTACAGATCGTGTTGTAAAGCGTGACATCTCGCTTGCTGTTAATATAGTGTCGCAACTGTATAACTTGTGACTCACAGTTTCCTGACATCTACAATCCCCCCACCCCCTCTATGTCGTGGTAGAACTACCCTTTCAATCGCCGAATTACTGTGTTGCATTCGGTGTTTCGTAAATTCTACGCGGATTACTCTGTTTAATCGTTCGAGGTCGGTGTTCGGCCATTTGATGAGCCCGAAGGAGTACGTGAGGACAGAGATGGCATAGGTATTGTTTGCCCTGATCTGGTTTGCCGAGTTAAGAGAACTCTTCCGAACAAATCTGAGTCTTGTAGTGAAGGCAGTCGTTAGGCTTTTCTTAACTATAGTATGCTGAATACCTTTGTATTCGAGAATACCCAGGTATTTATATGACTCGCCCTCAGCCATTGCTTCGATGTCATTCTCGAAACTGTTCTGCGGTCCCTCAATTTTTCTCTTGTTAAATCCACTGTTCTGCATTTATCTAGTCCAAACTCCATGTGGATATCATTGGAAAACTGCTTTGTGACATCGATTACTTGCTGCAGTTTCTTGTCCGAACTAGCGTATGGCTTCAGGTCATCCATGTATACAAGATGGGTCAATTGAAGACCATCCTCGTTATCACGTACTCGGAACCCATGAGACATGCTAATAGTGTTTTGCTCAGTGGGTTCAGCGCAAAACAGAACCATAATGCACTGAAGGAGTCTGCTTGGAATATACCCGTCGTAATGCGTATTGATCTAGTTATCCTTGGTTGTCCATGATCAAAATACTTGATTCTTGTACCCCAAAGCATCATCGAACGACTCAGGAAGTCAATGATGCGTGGGCGTCTTGGCAACAGCGTCTATGGTGATTAGATCTTTACTGCCTCGCGATTTTTTGCAACATCCTCTTTGTTCTTCTGTAAGGATGTCATTGTTCTCGCATTGAGAATATACCTTATCTGCTATGACAGCTGTAAGACATTTATATATTGTTGGAAGACAGGCTATTGGTCGAAAATCAGATGGATTTTGAGCGTCTGGTTTTTTAGGCATCATATACGTAGTACCCTGCAGCATAAAGCCTGGCATCAGATCTGGGTGTTCGGTGATCTTCTGAAAACACATTGCCAACGCAGGTTACACCCTAGTCAGGTACTTGTACCAGAAATTGTGCACCATGTCCGGACCTGGAGCTTTCCAGTTACATGCTTTTTTCAAAACCGCTGAAACATCTAAAGCTGTGATGTTAGTCAGCTCCATTTCAGGGTTATTTCTTGCTCTTGCTTTCTCTAGTTGGAGCCACGCAGTGTCCAAATTGCTTCTGTTAGTTTTTCCCCAAACATCTGACCAATAGTTAGTCATGTCTTCCAATTGAGGGACTTAGGTGTCTTGTTGGTTATTTTGCTTTGCACTCAGTTCACGATAGAACCTTCTTTCATCTGCTTGAAAGGTTCGATTTTCTTGCCTTCTTGCACTACTTTTCTTGTACCGACGCAGTCTAGCAGTAAGAACATCAAGTCTCTGCCGTCGGGAGTCTATAATCTCATCCAATATTGCTGGTGTCAATGTCTCGATTGACCGAGTGTGGATGATTTTTGCAACATGGTGTATCAGCTTTTTGGTTCGATTTCGTTTCTTATATTGAGTCAATCTACCCAATTTGCACCTTACTTTGCTGACGTCCATATCCAACCTGATCTTCCATGGTGGATCTCGCTTCCTTCCTGGGGCAAAGACTGCATTTATAGGCCTAGTTCTGCGGCCCAACGTTCTAACGGTTGCCACAGTTGCACAGTATACAAGAGTTTGCACCTCTAACGCATTTTGTGTTGCGTTTAAATGCATAGGTAAAACCTTGCTGTTCAGGTGTTCTATTAGTACACGCAGATCATTGGTGATGTTCATCTTGGGCAATGAATGCCTTTGTGTTGGTTCTACATGTCTGAACTCTAGTAAATCAATACCAAAATTCCTTTCAAGGTGCTGTAGTTTTTCTGGGACCTCGCTGTTTAGATCATCGTTTATAATGTCCGGATGTGGTTCTAGTCCATCCGGTGCTTGATGTTCATTATCCCTAGCACCTATGCCTTTAGCTGCAATCAAGTCTTCGTTGTCCACATCTTCCAATGGAAGTACATCAAAAGGAAGCTGATGTTCCACTTCCATTCCGATGGCAGCTATTTCAACAGCCGAAAGCCATCTGTTTACAGATTTCGAGCGTTTTTGATCATATGGTTCATATGGTACATCCATTTTAATCGCCGTCTTGGTTGTTAATCCTCTGCTTCTGGCACTAGTTGTATTAGGACATCTACCTCCGGAGGCTGTGGTGGTGCTGGATCATCACCAGGTTGAGGAAGAACATCAATTGCCGCTGCTTGTTCTTGTGACGTGGCTTCCTTTAACTGCTGTTCATTGCTGTTGTTTTTCCATGCCAAATCAACCTGTTTAATCTCAATTGCTCGATCTTCTGAGATGAGTAGATTAGTCCTGGTATCCTTCACCTTAGCGATAAGATCTCTTAGTGCGAATTTCTCTATTTGAGGATACTTTGCGGCAAATTTCGTTCTAAAATATTGTCCTTCTTTGCGTGAGGTTCCAAACTTCGCACTTCCATAATAGAGACGCACCAGTTCCTCATTCATTGTGGTATCCCACTTGATGATCTCCCACGGTATTTCGGTTGAAGTGGTTGGCTACGGATAGCTAACGCTAGCCAAAGCATCCTCAACAGACACAATTCGTGTTTCACTGGTTACCGTATGTCGCAGATGTTCTTGCTGGCCAGCTGTTTGATTAGTGAGATCTGCCTGGCCATCTCGCAGCTCACCATCATCACCGCCTCGCATGTTGTGGCCCACAGCGGTGGCTCCAGGGGTGCCCCGACGATCCTCGGGTTTTACAATTTTTAAAAGACTCCATTATCATTTATGGGTTTTGGTGTTCCATTTAGTCACTTTCCTCTTCGTTCTCTGCCTGCCTGGCATGGGAAACCCTATCAGTAGCAATGCTACAGCCAACATAACCGTCAAATTCATGCAAGGAAAGCTGAAGCCCTACCGCGACGACAACGCGTGACTCACCGACGTTACTCGCTGGGTTGGAAAATAGTAGTGTTAGGAAGGAGGTATCGATTTTTTAGATTCATCTAGAATTTTCGTGTTATTTATTTAAATGACACGTTCATTCCGCAATACTGCTCCGACCCAAGTTGTCTGATCAATTTCTCTAGCGATCACCCCAAGTGAAGAGCTTCACAAGGCAGTCCTGTGAGGTTCCTCACTCGGACCCATTAGTATCCAAGGTCTTTTGTTTCAGGCGTCATTCACTCTACTCACATTCTTTCTATAAACTGTTTGTCGCCACTTTTTTCTGTCCTGGCATACTTCTCTAGATTTCCTCGCGTCCATGCATTTCTTCATGCAAGCTCTCCTGTTTCTATGGCTCCTTATGTCTTTTCGGATTAAGGTCTCACTCACACATTCTAACCATTCTTTCCACGGTCTGCCTTTGGGCATACTGCCATTTACTTTACCTTTACACACTTTTTTCATTAGACGTTCATCTTTCATTCTTTCAACATGTCCGAACCATCTTAACTGATTTCTTTCCCATGTGTCAACTATTGTCTCTTTTGCACATAATACTTTGTCTTTACAGGGAAAAAGAGAAATACTCTTAAAAACATATTTCTTTGTAATTATCAATATTTAGGACCAGATAAACCTTCCTTAGGACATTTTATTTCATTTTCTACACTTTCAATTAGATGTCTCATTTCGCGTGGACATGAGTTTGGCGAAAAAAACGACGATAAAAGTACATAAGGGAATCGGAAAAGAATGTACATGGTCTTATTACGACGCGACTGTACTCTCTCCGCGCCTATAACTTGCACGGTCATATATCTTTAGAAACTAATTCCAAATCCATTCTTCCTTTTCGGAGACTCTCCGATGGGAATGCGTTATACATGTCAGTATTTATTCGATAATGAAACACGGTAACTACACGAGATCGCAATTCCTTCTTAAAAGGAGTTTTACTCTTTTATGGCACTCAAGGAAATGAAAAATAGTTTCTCTGAGTGAAATGGTATAGCATAGAGTTAAACGACCTCGACGAATGTGATTTTATACCTTCAGTGATCTTATTTAATACATTAGGATATTTTGAATGATTCCAAATGCTTGGTATGAATTTGAAATGATTTTTTATAGCCGAATGGTCGAGGTGTCGGAGAATTTAAATTCGAAATCTAGGTGTAAGTAACATACGTGACGTATAAACTTTAAATGTCTCTCTTAACAAAATTACATGTATATGCTTGCAAATGCATCGCTGATTCATCGATCACGTAATTTCTCTGCTAATCGAATGCTTAAGGCAACCTTTTGCTTAAAGTAAATTTAAAGCATTTACGTACTCGTAGATTCTGTGGTGAAGAAGAAATGTGAAAACAAATACATATTTGTTTAAAAAAAAAGTATTTACATCAATAACTCTCGATTTCACATTGATGCTCTCCATTTGACGTCATATCAATAAAAGTTGTTTCCCTAACTGAAATCGCAATTATCAGCAAATATATTCATCCTGCCTTTTCGTGGTGATACGTAGGTCGATAAGGGGAATTCCAGTGCACTTGCGATTCTAGGGTTCGTATTACTGCAGAGCAATGACGTCAGCATCTTAGAGAGGATGAAACAAGAAGATGTGATTGCGTGTCCTCGATATGTTGAATTTTATAGCCCTTTAAAACCATGTTCCCATCCTCTGTAGATCGTAGATTAGCTTGAGTGCAGCTTATCTCTGGGAAACTGATCGTGTCTTGACGCCCAACTATGGCAATTTGCTAAAATCTCGTTCCGATGGTGTTGGAATTTTTAAGAGTATACTTAGTTCTTATCCCCTCAGGAGCAAATGAAAATAAAAGTACTTTCGAATATAAATAGCAGTAGTGAAAGTGAAGCCATATTTTACGCTCAACTACTTAGATTATTATAATTGGCGAACAGTACCTTACTTATTACAAATCTTACCTGCCATTAGAAAATTATGTCGTACTGCATTTATTGTGATATAGTCAGAGACTTTCAAATAATAATTACAAATTCTTTCTTAAGAATATTTTATGGACAATTAAAGATTTTTCAATTTTGAGAAGGGTCTTTCGGATTAAAATGTTTCATGGATAGTGTGAAGGATATTTAATGAATACTTGATATTTCAAAGGTTTGAAGTTAATTTAGGCATAGGAAAATGTAATTAAATTATTCTAGTGCAACTAAAATAATATGGGATACTGCGGTGTAAGTGCTTTTAAGGAGGTTCTTAGTCTACTTATAAAGAAGGGTTGACAGTATCGTGAATTTAATCGTAAACCGATTCAATGTGTCGTGGTGATGTCGTTATATGGTACACAAACGGGTTGGGCTGAACGAGTTATGCTCATTGTTAGTTTCATGATCTTAATTGAAAGCTGTTCTCTCGTTGAGAGGTTACTCTATGGTAGGATCGAATTATCGCTAAATTATCGCTGACTCTTGGTCGCTTAAATAGAACAGTAGAACGAGAAGTGGATGGCCACTCTAATCGAGTCTCGTCCATCTCATCTAACCGGTAGACATGCATATAGATTGTAGGCAATCTCTGAGATGATTTGATATCGAAAGTCATCTACCTATTAAAATGAGCGGTACATCCTGTTACAATGAAGTGATATTCGATACAAATTTAGTATTTAAAGTGAAAGTGACATTAGACCACAAATTATATTTCACTTAAAATTCAGGCGATCGTGTTCAAAGTATATCACATTCAATGCACACTGTTAGAAATTTATTTCTGCCCTAATTTTATGAAACATGTGTGCAAATTTTCACGCAGTCACCAAATCGCACCAAATTGAAAACATTAGATTTGAATACTATCAACTTCTAAAATGTTTATTACAAGTAAGAAAATTATAAGTTTACGAAAAATTAACAATTGTCCTGGAAAGATGGAAAAATATCTAGACCCTCTGAGCCCCTTTGTCTGCCACTGTTCGGTCCACCAAAAATTGGCGAGTTTCCTAAATTCGAGAGGGCGACCCTCCTCGCTAATAATACGTTCTTGATACTAACGAATACGTCTTGGACCAGAAGTCTACTAAATCGCCCACGCATCACAGTTTTGTTTCCTCCACCTTAAAACTCAAAGCGATTTTAGTATTCCGGTTGCTCCCGGACCGACAGTTCCCGCCAAACGTGAATTTAGAACGACTTCGAACTTCTTCGTTTCTAATAGTGAAAAAAAGTGTTTCAAAATTTAAGACGGTATCTTATTTTCCTCGCTATTTTCTGTTTACAAACCCATTGAGAGAGAAGTTTTATTTGGGTAAATAAAACCCGTTTTGAATTCCATGCTTTCAATGATACATCACAATTGAAATTAAATCTTAAGATACTTGAAAAGTTATTAGGGATAGATTTAATAACAAAATATTTTTGTGTTACATAATGCACAAAAGATATCTTTTAATTACTCTTTGCAGATAAGGCATATCTAGAACTGTTTTTTTTTTTTGTAAATTGATTCTATAAACTGATTTTAAATGATAAATTCAAAATAATTACAAAATCCAAATAGATTTTTCAAGCATATCTCTCAATGCGATTTTCGTTGATTAAAAATAGCAACTTGGTTTCATTATTAATCACTGATCGTGAGGTAGACTTATTTATCACTGAAAAAATTCCAAGCATCGACTACACCTTATAGTCCGTAACGGAGACGCCTAAGGCTGACACCCCTGCGATATCGACAGCAGGGGTAAAAAAGCAACGCAGTGCAGGGTAGGTTGATGGGTTAAGCCGTTAAGGCTAGCTCTGTCTTTCGCATTAAGATGCCTGTTTTCGCGTAACAAAATGAAACAGAGGTCTGTTCTCTGCTTAACATCCCCTTCGCGTTGCTCCTATACCAACGGCCTTTCAGTGGAAACCCTCCTCCGAAAAGGATTCTGCGCTGAGGGGCACGACACAGCTGCTGGTACATTCAACTCCGACTCGAAAATAAGCACCCATCGTCCTTCAGTCTGCAGTGTTGAAAGACATTCTTTCTTTCTTGTTATTTCCTTTTTCTTATGGGGGAAATTTGTTTCGATTAGACCCCTTCCGTTATTATTCATTTGGCGTGAAAGATTTAATATCAAAGTACAAAATGATACGAACAAGAGGGTATCGGTGGTACTCGGTCTTTTATAATTTATAAAATTCTGGAGATCCTATACAGCTACTGCACACGGATAATGGTTATACGAAATTCATCAAGAAAAAATCTGAAAACTGCATTTGCATGATCAATATGATCATCTTTAGTGTTCTGTAAGCTATTCGAGCTATACCCAATGTTGGACAATTTCCAGAACCCTTATTTCCTTCACTGGATAATTCAGATAACCTGCTTTAAAGATAAACATTAATTCTGCTCCAGCATCTTATTTTTTAAATAAAAGTGGTTGAACTGAACATTAAAAAATTTCGCAAGTGTAGAGACTGCACTCAAGCCTAAGGTACGCATTGCGCTCGAGAAACTCGTTAATATTAAATGTAGAGTGCGACGCAGTATCAATTAGGCTGCACGTGGCAATAGGAATGTTGGCGGGGAATGTATTTATGCGACAGACAAGTACGTTTATCGTCGGGTGCAAAGGTTTGGAAAGCGCATCTCACTTCCGTTATATTGTCGCGGACTAACTTATTATGGCAGTTCGTAGATCGTTCGATGCTCTCAAATGTCAATGCGCTCGTCGATGATGTCAATATTCATTGCAGATGGACGGTGTAGTGCATCGCGCATTCGATAATTTAATGACGAACCGTTTACATACAAAGGTTTGCGTTTCAAAACTGGCTTGCACGATGAATGCACAAGGACGTGACCACTGTCTAGTTGTCTGCTGAGTCTACTTTGCTCGATTTAAGTTCTTCATGGCTTGAGCTGACACACCCAACCAGCACAACATGCAGACAGTGTGTCGTCGAAAGAAAACAATAATCAAATCAGCATATAAAGTCAAACAGTATACAATTTTCAAAAAGTGAGCTTTTATTACACGTTTACAATATTTTAAGAAATAATTACAATACACGTATTGTAAATATTGTTTAAAAACTCGGAAAGTCTAGCGAATAAGTGAACCTCTATTTTAGTAAGATGAAAATTTGGCAATTTCTCTTTTTTCCTTTCAGCAACGATATTTCTTGAAAGGATTATTGTTTGGTGAAAAAAATTCTCCGTACGGTTATTCGTAGTACTCGAGAAGAAGAAAAATTTCTCCTAATGACTTTTTTTGATCAAAGAAAAATTAACAGAGTTATAACACTTAAAAAATTCAAAAAAACAAACGAAAATGAAAATTTTAATCTCAATAGTGCACGATATGAAAAAAAGTCAAGAAAAGAAAAATGTGGCTTTTTGAAAGCCCTACAAGGTCATTAAAAAAATTTTCTGAATTTTCTTGAAAAATCTAAAATTCAAATTTCGACCGCACAAAAATAATAAAAAATTCCATTTTGCGGTCAAATTATGCAAGATACGACGAATGATGATTGACAAACATTGTGCACTCAAAAAATATCTACAAATTTGTTATTGAATACTTTTGATAGGACGTGTAGTTTTTATTTTATTCGTAAAAAATATACATTAAAAATAAAAAAAATGAATTTCTGGACAAACGACACAAGCTAAGAAAAAATAATTAGACAGAAGTTGTTACCCCCAAAAAGAGCTATAAATTCATCACTTATAATTTTTCGATAGGATGCGTAGTTTTTGTTTTAATCGTGAAAAATAACATTAAAAATAAAATAAATGATATTTTCAGAAAAACGGCGCAAGGTATGAAAAAAGTTATGAACAAAAGTTGTACACCCAAAAAAGATCTATAAATTTTTCCTTGATCATTTTTTGATGTAACGCGCAGTTTTTGTTTTAATCGTAAAAAATAAGACTGAAAATGAAGAAATTGAATTGTTGGAAAAACGACACAAAAGACGGAAAAAAAATTGAATGGAGAATTGTTGTTCAAACAAAAAAGATCTAAAAATTTGTTATAAGAATACATTAGAAATAAAAAATTAACATTTTGAGAAAGCGGCACAAGTTACAAAAAATTTTTATTTAACAAAATTTTTCGCCTAAAATATATCTACAAATTTTCTTGAAACCTCTTTACTCTTTTACGGAAAAACGACACAAGTTGCGATGAAATGTTTGGTAGAATGCGCATTTCTTTAATTATAAAAACAAGAAAATGAGAATACGTATGTTTTAATACCAGTGCATATTATGAATTGTAATAATATAATAAATTTATTGAAATGATGCATTTTTACAGGTAGTACATGTTTTGGAAAATTCTAGCAGAAATTTTTAACAGTAGTTACTCGTTCTCTGGAAACGCGTTTATATTTTCCGTAAAACTTCAGATAGGGGTATACTGGGTTAAAAAATAGATTGTAAAAGTTATATTTGATCATTCATATTACGTTAACGTTTGTTAATGAGTCATGTGAAAGTAAAATCAGACACCTCGTCCGGAAAATGTGTAAAGAAAGGTGTGAATATGTAATATATACATTGAAACTGAGTAAAACGAACACAAATGTGTCGTCGCTCGACACGTGAGAGAAGAATGCGTGTATATGTTAAACTACTAACATACTTACATTAAGGTATAACATAATCTTTTCTAACAATAGCACCACTATTTGTACTACTCATGTAACTATAGCCTTTCCTCTTGTTCCCTTCCAGTGAAAGTGCAAAACGGTATTTTTCGTATAGAAGCTACACAAATAAAAGTGTTGTTACGCATCTTTTCCGCGTTTCATAATATTCGAAGAGAATCACTAGAGCAAAATAAGTTATAAAAAAAATTGTTAGACGATAAAAGAAGAAAAATACATATAGAAATTCTTGATTATTTAATTTTCTTTGAGATTGTAAGGTATGTTTTTCTCGGTATATTTACCATGTTGATTTCCTGTTGTCAAAATTATGTTTTACTTTAAGGTAGGGCTTTAAATGAAGAATGGATTTTAATTTTAGGACATTGCCCAACTTGCTTTTGGCAACGCTTGCTCTTGACACTCGAAATTTCTCGCTACTCTGGAAATAGCGCTGACGGAATTAGAGACGACGTTAAATTCGAAAAGTGTTCTCTTATAGGCTCGGACAAAGCTTTTTATGGAGAGATAGATCAATCTGTCAGAGTCTGACTTTTTCGTTACCTAGTTTATTACTCCGTGTTATTAATTTTTGTTTATTCTGGATTTCGATTTGCGGGACCAATCTTCAAGAAAATTGACAAGGAAAAAAAAAATAAAGAGAGTTCTTCATATTTTGAGATACGTGCGGCTACCAGATTTCTGACTACTTTAGCCTAATGCTAAATTTTCTTTTGATTTTAAATATTTCTGATTTGGATTTTCATTCCATTTGACCACATTTTTTTCTGCTTTAGAATGCAAACATATTAGCAAGAACTCTATTTTAAGTGACAAGATCAATAATTTAAAAAACTATTCTTGGTATCAATAGGAATTCACAATTCAAAATCCACATGTTTTTCTTAGTTAAAATTTGGTTCAAAAGAACACCCAGAAAAAGATTTGGTTGAATGAACAAAATTTTGGTTGAATCAACTCTCAAAAAAATATTTGGATGGCCCAAGAAAATTTTTGGTTAGTAAAATTTGGTTGGTTATACTATATATTTTAGTTGATATAAGCAAATATTTTGGTTGGTCCAAGTAAAACGTTTGGGTTATCCAATCAAATATTTTGCTTGGTCCAAGGGAATATTTTAGTCAATTCAAATAAGTGTTTTTGCTGGTCTAAGGAAAGAGCATGGTTGATTTCACCCAAACTTGTAGTTTATCTAACCATAAATGACCCAGAACAATGTACATTTTTAATGGCTTAACATGGAATCGTGTCATCTTGTGTGCATTATTTAGTTGTTTTTGCAACATTTGACAAAAACGGGTCTCATTAAAGGGTCCAGAGCCGGAGTCCAGTATGCGCGTGGGGTAAGAAGTCGATACTAAAATACCCTAAGTACCCTAAATACCATGAATAAATACCCTAAGTTAAAATTATTGTCTATGCTAAAAAGTGCTATTTTAGGTATCGTTCCCAGTACCTAAAGTCGCGCGTATGATGGCGTTGTGATAAAAAAAAGATTATTTTTGTATTACTGCCATATTTTCGTGAAAAGTAAAAAGTAGCCAAAAATATATATTAATAGATCCTATGTAGTCTATTTTAATAAAATTTCATCGACATTGCCAAAAAAAAAGTCTAATCCCTAAGAATAACTAGATGTAAAACCTTAAAGGCCTCTTTTATGTGAATAGTAGTTACTTTCAGTTACTTTTTAGCTTAAATTAGTCACCATCATTTTTCCAGTTTTTGCAAGTACTTTAGTCTGTGGCAGCCCTAAAAATAAAGTATATATTATATAGGATTAATTGTAGACTTCCATTTTCTTGTAAGTCATATTTTTCACTAGTGGGATGTCAGCATACATGAACTCAATTAAAAAGGTTTTTCTGACAATATAGGTCGTTAGACCACAACTCCACTGATAAAGTGGTAAGACATATGTACCATAGTAAGCTTGAAGAACACTCAGCGATTCCAGTTATCAAGATATCTTCATTTGCGCATTGCTTCTAGTCTGCACCAGGCAGACATTGCAGAGTCTCGGGAGTGCTAGAAGAGAACAAGTAGACAAACAACTAACTACTTGTATAAGAGTCATGTGTGTCTAAGCAAAGTGTCTGCCTCACGCAGCAATAAATTTAATTCAATAACAAACGTTATTTAGTAATTTAGGCTCCCGTTGATTGGACTTCATTAATGCGCGTAATGCAGCGAGTCAGTTAATCAAAACCCAGAGTGTCTCTATGGAAAAAGGTCCCATAACCTACCCATCATTCGATAAATCCTATCTCGCCTCGTTGATAAGATCTCCCATTTTCTCGAGCCACTCGTTGACGACGATCGACGTCGATCTTTATTCCTTCGTTCCAGACCAATTGACGAATTGACCTCGCATGAACCCCCGCGGTTATTCAACCGTTTTCTCCTTCCACTTCGCACTGCAAGCCGTGGATTCCATATAAAGCCACTTACATAATGGCTTGACTTACATGCTTGATTTCTGACACGCCCGCGCCGTGAGCACCGTCCGATCCGATTTACCGTCGCTCGCACATTGTCTTTTTTGGGGGTTTGTGGCTTTTAGCGTGATTAAAATCTCCGTGAAGATTTTGGATTAGTTTGACAGGAAATTGGTTTGAGATTAGAGGGTATTTAATAGGACTTTAATAGAAAGTAGAATAAGTTATTTTGCGGTGAACTAGACGCTTTTAGGCCAACATTAAGCCTTTATTGCGGAAAACTTTGCAGACACAACCTATACACTACACTGTAAAAACTAGGATTCGATTTAGAACTTAATTTGGTATTAAAACAGTTCACGCAACAAAACAATTGCACCTTAGTTTGATCCACCAATCTAATAAAATAAGATCGATTTGTGGATTGAAATAGGCTCGAAATGAGAATCATCTGTCGATAACTAAATCTGATAAAACAAATTCTAAACTGTCAAGTTTAGAAACCAAGGTAACGCATAGGGCTGAAGTTCGCGACTTCTGAGTGTGACGGTTCAACACTAATTTTTACGAATTTTTAATTTAATCTATTTTTTGTTTTTTGTAAGATTGAAGTTTGGAATAATTGAAACAATGCACCCTCTGAACAAATTTAGTTCGCTATCTCGGATCATTTATCAATCTGAAGTTATCAAACTAAACAAAACAGAAACTGGTTCTAAAATAGACTATTTGTGAGATCATATTAGAACGCCCAAGAAAGAATCCCAGATAAAAATGAATGCCTAGTTTTTACTGTGTAATTCCAATACGAATAAACAAGAGAATGAAATAATAAAGTCCCAGCAGCAGCTAAAGTAAGACCTAAAAAATTGGATGTATCAAAACTTAGCCTAGCATTTTTATGTATGTATAGTTCTTTAATTTCATTCAATTAAAATTCAATTAAATATCATTATTGTAGCTTACACTGACATGAAAAAACCATGTTTAGACTTGGCACCTTAAACGGTAGTCGAAAGCAATTTGACTTAATATTTTGTTTGTTATCATGTTGGTTATGCAATATTTTGCCGAATTTCAGGTCTTTTGACAAAAAGTTGATTTACTCTACCCTACAAGTAATTATTATACATATATTAATCAGTGGTAAGGTTAATTTTTAAGACATTTTGAAAGATTTTTCTACACATGATTTCAGATTTAGAGAGGATGGATATGATTCGTTTACTGTGTATGATTGTTAAATAATGGACTTATTCGGATTATGTATTTAAACGATGTTATGGCTGGCTTGTCGCAGTGAATGAATAATTGTTGTAAATAGCGACTTAGCTGATTACTGTTGCTGGATGTTTAAATTTAATATGTATTTTGTTTTCTTTTGCAGCCTTAGCGAATGCTATTTCGCGGGCAAGGGTGCGGCCTTGGTTTTACCGCCAAACGAGAGAGCACGGCCCTCCAGGCGCGTTTCGGCCGCAGGATGCGATATTCAACAGCATCTTCAGTCGATGTTTTACCTCCTGAGACCAGAGGAGACCCTGAAGATGGTGAGTAACTTATTTTCATTTCCCTAAACATTAAATTCCAAGGTGTCATTTTTATTTCAAAAAAGGTGTCAAGGCATTGCACAGTGGAGAAACATTTGAGAATTACATAAATACTACATTCAAAATTACTACTGTACATTTCACATCTTTCTTCGCGCACTGAGAAAATTTGGCTAGGAAACTTTACCAAACTTTTGAGTACAATTGGGATATATAGACCAAAGGAGAATGTTTGACAGTATATAAATGAGTACATTTTAATTTTAAAAATAAAAAAAATTGTAAACAATTTTATAAAATGAAATTTTTCTCACAAAAAATTAAATAAAAATGTTTTGATCAAATGTACGTTTTGTATATGATTTTATTTTAAGAATTATTTACCTACAACCATTTTTATATTTTCTTTAAATATTTTTTTACTGTACAGTGTAAAGGTTTTCGTCAAATCTCCATCGCAAAAATCTTCAAAGAATGTATGAATAATTATTTTACTAACATTTTTTAAAATAAAATAAAATGTTACTTTTACAGAAATTTTAATATAATTTTATTAATTATAATAACATTTTATATAATTTTTCAACTGTAATATCAATCAGAGTAACTCTTTCAATTGTAAATTGTGTACCTACAAGGAATGGTGTAATTTTTGCAGATTTAATCAAATTTACTGATGAGGGTGACCACTCTGCCGAAACATTCTAAACAATTTAATTATTCTCAATTTATCGGACTTTATAATATATAGACAATCAAATCGTTGCATTTTGGTTAAAACGATGCCAATTTCCGACGAAAAACACTAATATAACCTAAAGTTGTTCAAGATTGTAAGTTGAACTTCCAAGTCAAATAGTTTTCATTCAAAATAACCGATTTCTTGTCTAAATCTGAAAATTAATAAAAATCTGAAAAATCTTATGATTTTATTTATGAAAAATACCAATTACTTTACAAAAAAATTGTTCCAAATGTAAGTCATATTCTTTGAAATTAAGTGGCTTGTGCTTAAAATAGCCCATTCCTGGTGAAAAACGTTAACATAACTTTAAATTGTTCCAAAATTGTGAATCTTCTTTGAAATCTAATGTTTTTTTTTACTAAAAGTATCGATTTCTAGTGTAAAGCGCCAACATAGCCTAAAATGGTTAAAAATTTATTAATCTTCTTTGAAATGTTTGAAATATAATTTATTTTGAACAGTCATTGGATTTAAATCCAATGATTTTTGTGAAAAATACCAATTTCACATGAAACACACCAACATAACCTGTAGTTGTTGAAAAATGGTACATATTCTTTGAAATCTAATAATTTTTTATTCAAATTACCAATAATTTCCAACGAAAAACACTAACATAACTTAGCAGAAGATTATTGAGAATTGTAAATCTTCTTCGAAATCCAATGATTGTTCTGCAAAATAACCGATTTTCTGTGAAGAACGTTAATATAACCTGAAACTGTTCAAAAATTGCAAATCCTACTCGAACTATAGTGATGTTCGTTTTAAAATACCAGTTTTTCGTGTAAAATGTTAACCTAACCTAAAATTGGTAAAAATTGGAAATCTGAATGATTTTTGTTTAAAAATGTTAATTCCCAATTAAAAAAACTAATACCACCTAAAGTTTTAAATAAATTTTAAGTCTTCTTCGAAACTTTCAAATTTCATAATAATTTTGTTTTTAAAATCCAGCGAAAAGCACTAATATGAAACACGTGTAATATTTTTAATAATAATTCATTAGGCAATATGAAAGTTTCAATTTAACCGCTTGAGGGTGAGTATTTAAAAAGCACAATCAGCTTTAGGCAAAAGTCGTATAATTTTCATTCAATTTAAATTTACAAAAGATCATTCTACTCCGTGAAAGGTTCTTTACAATTCTGTTCATAAAGTTTTTATTAAATATTATTTAGTGGTAGTGCTTTATTTGTTTGAGAATCATCTGATTCATACAAATAGGTTACAGTTCAATTCTAAAACTATCTGTTATTCTAATAAATAAAAACAAAAACTAAAATTTAAGGTTGATGTTGAACATTACAAAATTAACTTATTAAAGTAAATTGTTTTATTCGAAATATGACTAACTAAAAATAGTTGTAGGTATTATTTCTAAGTAAAATAATTTCCATAAAAACGTGACAAATATAATTGTAAAGAAACTTTAAAGGAATGAAATGAGCTTTTGCAAATTAAAATTGAATCCAAATTACGTCTTCTACCTAAAGCAGATGCAAAAATATGAATAACCGTGTAACTCCCATTCTTTGAATACACGTTTTATTGGCTTAAAAATTCTATAAAATTCGACCGGATATTGTTGTGGGTCTTTATCTCGATAAACCGCGATCATACGAATAAATAAACCTTGGTATTTAATTAAACTCTATTGTTGCATTAAATTGTTACGAAATATAAATAAACTAAATATTTTGTATAAAAATAACACTGTAATTCACTTTTCAGCCTTTTATTTGTTTCGTAATGCGTTTATAATGTTTCAGGCGTATTTTTTTTTGTTAATTGGGATGTAAAAAATTAAAAGAAAAAGCCATGAACTTACACGGTTTTGACAGCAGTAGATTTTTGATGATCAGTATCTCGAAAAATATTAACTTTTTCAAAATTTTGTTTATTGACATCTCTGTAGCTCCATCAAATCCGTAATGTAATTTTTAATTCGAATTTTGGGAAGGTTTTTTCTCTCCTGAAAAGTTTGTCTCGATAGACTCACATGCTTTTGCCGTGATACTCTTCATTTGTAGATCGATATTTCAATTTTTTCACACTTTGATGATTGTGAATAAAATATCGCCGAATTTCCTTTTACCTAACTAGAAATGAAACTTTATCAAAGTGTCCATATGTTCCAAGTTTACCGAACTGAGTTTGGTGAAGTTTCTCGAACTATTTATCTCCGTGTAGATGTCAAATTTTCCGACCTTACAATGCTTTTTACAACCTTCTGAAACAAAAATGATTCTTGGGATTTTCCGTTCATTTATTCGGTCTGGTATAATTAATTTTCTTACTTCCATACTGATTTCTTAAAAGGAAAAAAAGCAAGCAGTCAGTTTAATAATTCCGTATTCATTGTAGAAAGGGACAATAACTTAATAAAATTCATATTGAATAAAATTTTGATTTAAATAAATCCGTATAGTTAAAAATTAAAATTGTGTCTGTCCCATTAGCTATAATTTAGTTATCAATTAGTTTGCATGCACAGTGAAAGTATAATTATAATAGCCATTATAAGCTACGGAAGGTATTAATATCCCTATTAAAAGTTTTTTCGTGTGGAAAAATATCATGAGCACACTGAAATTTACTAATAATTTTATTCCATTACGTGCAGAATAGTTTCGTAACCTACACTACATGTGTTTTCATTAGAGCGTTTCGTCTGGGCTGTTATGATTAGTAGTTACAGCTAAAAGCCGCACCGAGAACCTCCTTTTTTATCAATTTTGCTTCCGAGTTTCCAGTTAGTACTATAATTATGTCCCTAAGGTATCGATAAACAATGTAATCGTTTCGTGCCTTAAAGGAAATAAAAAAAAATTTATTTATGAGTTTTTATATAAGCACTATTTAGTATTACGAAATTCTTCGTAACACTAGCTCTGCACAAGCTGGAAATAGGTCATTCTTACCGAAAATTCCGTAATAGTAGATAGTTTGTTTTATATAGAAATCTAGTTTTATAGCCTCAAAGAGTGTAATTTCGGAATTGCCGTTTGCTGGGTGCATTTATTATAGTTCATAAATACTTCAATATCATAAAAGAATTTAATTTTTTCAATATAATTGTATTTATAGGAAATTTGATACTTTCTTCTAGATTTATTTCACATGTCTCGTGATTTGGCACGTGTTCAACGGTTTCCTGAAATTTGAAATTTATTAATCTGGTTTGGCTTTCCATACTGCCTGCAAACTTAACTCCGTTAAGTTGGTTGTTATTGTGTGCTGCTAGAGCAAAGTGCCAAGAAATCGTAATCGCCGGAACAGATGTAAATACGGCCATTTACCTACTATTTGACGTCAGCTCTCCTTGATAGGAGAATTACCAATTGTCAATTGTGAAACCGTTGACTTGGCTTAAACGATCTGCGTCACGAGATGGCCTTGTGTTCATGTAGCTACTGATCACTTGGCCGCAATTAGAAAGCAAACCCATAAAACATCGAATCGCCAATTGGAAATGAGCTGACATTCTAGCTTATGTAGATTTCTAAGTGTAACAGGTGTACTACTGATATACATTATACATTCCATCAATTGGTTTTATTCTTACTTAAATATTTTTTATGTATTTCACGACAATTATTAAATTTCTTAAGGTTTTAATATTGGATTTTAGATAAAGCAGAAAGCGAGTCATTTAGAAAAAAGCTACCCAATTTTTTAAAATTGTTCGTAAAGATGCTTGGTTTCCGGTGCATTACATGAGTATACAAGTATAAATATAAAAATTGTGATGGGCAATCATAAGATATGATGGGCGGAAAAGTGAGCTAACAATGAGAACATCGACCTACTTGTGCGTTGGCATGGGCAGCGACGATGAAGATGACGTGTGTCACGATTGTTGTTTAAGGCAAGGAGGTCGAGACTAAAGAAAGTTCATGAGTTCCGGTCCACGTTAGTTCAACGCATCGCGATCCGTGAATTGCAAATGAGTCGATGAAATTGTCTGTCAGCATTGGCTCGAGAAGCATTCGTTCCGCTAGCACCTTTCAGTTTCGTTACATTCTCCAAGCATGATTGATAGCCATTATAGAAGCACCAATTTAACAATATATTAATGATAGCAAAAAATATCATTGTTAAACTACTAATAGAGGTAATTTTTTAAAAGAAAGTAGAAGGTTAAAAGAAGGAAGAACAAAGACTAGAGTATATTAAGGAAATTATAGAATATGCAGGTTGTTAAGATAGTGAAGTGAAAAGGTGAGCATAAAAAAAATGGAAAATAGCGTCAAATATCAAGGATTGTTGACTTTTAATATAATTGGGATAACTATTCTCGTTGGAAAATTCATGTTATCTAATATAGATACCAGAATTTTCGTCATTTCGTTTCTCCATTTTTTAATACTTTTTTGTCTTTTGTACCTTAACCAGATAATTTTCACTTTTTACAGCCTCTCGTAATTGCCCAACCTCAATTTATGCTCGAGATAAAGAAACTGATTTCCATATTCATTTATTCTCACTTGCTACAAAGTACTCTCTTCACTACCTTGTATTGACAATTTACGCTTCCAACTCTATAACAAGTTTCTTTTTGGCCTCGAATATTTACGAGAAGACCATCATCCTTTATGCAGTTTATCAAAGGGGTCGTCTTTAATGACCTGCTTCAGATACACTGGTACGCATTCTTCACACATTCTATACTTCGTTCTAGTAGGGAATATAACAATAACATATGTATATATCCACTAGGCACTATAGGGTTATATTATACCTATAGAGTTTAGACTTTATTATCCCTGTTTGAAGGGCCACTGTTGAGAACCCCGATCTACTTAACACCCTTCGGGTCATGGGATGTCAACAGTAGGGTGCAAAAGAAATTGTATACGCATTTACGTAATGATGAATGTGTTACATCTTGTAAACGCTCGATCGGCACAATTTTGTAGATTCGCGTCAGGGAAAATCACTGAACCGTGTTAATTTGAAGAAACTATTTTTGTGAAGGAAAAATGTATTTGATTTATATACTACAATGAATATGTGTAGTTCCATACCCGAAGCGAAAGCCTTCTTGACATATAGTTTATATCGGTTTGCGGATTAAGGAACACACTACAATACATCTTCTCGGTGAGTTTCCTTATCTGAAATTTCATCTGCACTATGGAGAAGTGAAGAAATTGCGCGACTGGATACTCTGTCGCGAATGGACGCATCATCGTCACGAAAATCCGCTTATTAATGACAAACTGCTTGTCAACCGAAACAAGCTGCAAACCTACAATGTAGCAGCTTTGCATTGTAAATTGCGAGATGTAATCCGTTGGCGGTGCTCGGAACGAATTGTGTGCCTGCCGGCATGTATCTGTGGCTGGAGCGAAATCTCTTGCACGTTTGCCTGCATGACGTCCTATCTCGTAAATTCGCATCGTCGATTTCGATATATCAACCTCCGCCGCGGGTCACAGTTCCGACAGCAGCTACCGTGCACGTTTCATAGTCTAATAACATGCCAATACTTGACCCTGAAACATTAACGATTTTTATACAAACTGTCTTAGTCAGGATAACCACTGGACCGAGAAACCAGGATCAGAACTAAAAATTTAACTTATATTTCAGGTATTGGTAACGATTTTCATGCAGTTGTACCTAAAAATTTATTCAGGTCAAGAAGTCTGCAAACCCATTAAAATGTAAAAAAAAAGACTTCTTTCACCGATCGGTAAATGAAAACTTACCACTCGCAAACTAGGTGGCGTAAAGAACATATGTTACATACGCATTACGCATATGTTGCATAAATATTTTTAGAAATCCTTCTGTCTGTTTTGAGATGTCAGTGGTGAAAATAAGCCCTCCAAATTTCATCAATTTACCTGCAACCGTCTTCAAGTTATCGGGTTCACAAAAAAATGTGACAGCCACACACACCTCCACACATTCACACACAAAACATCCGCACACAGTGGCGGACTGGCCATAGGTTGGGGTGCGGGAAACCCCGCCGGCGCCCACTCTGTCAGGCGCCCCCTTAAGGCATGTAGCCCTCTACGATCATTTTTTTTAAACAATGTGAATGTTTTTATTATTAAACAAGAGAAAGCAGAAGGAATTTAATTAAAATGGTACTCCGTAAACATATTGTACTCTATAAGCTAGTTAATCATCAACACATAACATCGTACATGAATTCCAAATTATACTTCCAAAGCAAGTACATGTTTTGTGAGGATTAATTTGTTTGTCCGTCCAGGATTCCTAACTATGCAAAAAAATTGTATTCTCTTGCATCTAACAGAATTTTGTCTCATTATATAAAACGTCGGACTATAAATAGTTCAAAATTATTTCGTAAAACTTTAAACGTTGCAACATATTATTGTGTAAACAAAAGGATTTAAAATCCTTTTTCTATAAATTAACAGGTCAATCCGAGTTAGGATTTATTCGGATTCATTTGGATTGAAAATTTGGTTCGGATTGAACCGGATTGAGGATTAATTTATTAATATATTAATAAAATTTTTTTCTGGAGAGATTAATATCGAGATTAACAGTTTTTCGCATAATAATATATTTTTTTAAATTAAATTTTTTTAATTGAGGAACGTTAAATTAAACGAATTAAAATTTTTCCGAAATTGTTACCATTACAAAGCTTTCTTTATGCGGACCCCTCCCCCTGTCTCCTTTGTTCACGTGGGCTTATTTCATATTTTATGAAAATATGGATATTCTTGGTATTCAAAAGCCACGAAGCCGAAAGGAGCCGGAAATTTGGCGGAAAAGTCGATTTTTCTTGAAAATGCAAGTTTCATTATATAAAGGTATACCTTTATATAATAGTTCTAGCGGTAGGAAGTGCAAACATAATTAGCTAATATTTTCTTAGTTTGTTTATGTTTTTCTGAAAAGAAATCCGGAAATTCAGGAGAAATTATTCAAAAAAATAATCCAGCATAACAGTTTGTTGTAGACAAAAATTATTTTGTACTAAAATCGTTCTGATGCATTATGGATGGACAGCAAAATTGTTGACCACATGAACTCTGTGTAATGTTTTCTGTAGAATCTAGTGGGGTATTCACTTTTTCCGTAACTCATAGATTTAAGTAAAATATTTAAACAATTAAATTAATTAATTTAATTAAAACATTTTAATGAAATTACATTTGATTAATTAAACTCTATTTTTTTTTTAAACTTGAAATGAGAAATGCCTACGAATTTTTTCTGAGTCTGCAGTGGCCATGCAGTTTTTACAATGGTAAAATCGTTCTCGCTTCTGCAATTTTTAAAAACTTTCGTTAAAAAGAATTCTTTTGACGCTTTCAGTGAAAGAAATCGTGATGAGTGGACTGTTGTTAGTCATGAAGAAAGGAGGTTGCATATGGAACAATTAATTCTTTATTTCTGGAAAGGTCACTCGTGTGGCTCTCGGCGGTGAAACTTGGTTCCTCGAGGTTACCGGAGTAAACGGTACCGGTGCGTTATGCTCGAGGACTGCTTCGTAGATGGCTTTTTAGTGGCCCGTTACTTTTTATGAAGGCACTTTACTTTGCATGCTCATTCGGGGCCTTTTATGCGGAAAGTGTCAGCGACCTGAACTTCCATTAAATACTCGCTTACGTATTTCCGGTCTTTTGTCCTGGACTGGGCAATGCCGGACCTTATCAACGATTCCATTGAAATCGTGCAGTTTTTGCTTTATGTTGATTTCATTTTATTAACCCACGAACTCATCACTTTCACTTTTCCCAAAACGTCCTTATTATCCGTAATTTGCATAAAATATTGGTCCATCTAAGGTATGTTAAGCCGGCATAACACTATTGAGGTATAGAGATGTAACCTGTTTCAAAATTTAGGGCTCATTTAGGGCTAATTTGGGCCTCTATAATTAAATTTAGGGCTCTATTATTTTTCGAAAAAAATTATGCTTGCGCTAGCTTAACGTTGAACTAGTCGAGTATTGCTGTAAAACGTACTAAAAATGATTTTACAGAAAATTCACCTTATAGAATAATTTTGGGCTCATTTAGGGCTCTAGGAATATGATAATTAAAATTTTTAAAAATTGTGTTTAAACAAAACTACTAAAAATGAATTTAAAAAAATTTATTGTATTACCCTAGGTTAAGGCTCATTTAAGGCTCTTCGAATATAATATTTAAAATTAAAAAACAAATTGTTCAAACCATTATTCTTTAAACAAATTTACCAAACATTTTTTTTCCAATTTATTTCCTTTGCATAAATTTAGACTCATTTAGGGCTCCTGTAATATCGTTGACCGGAAGTCGTCTGAATTTTCCGTTGTCCCTTTTGTTTGTTACAGTTGGTGCTGGACTAGCTTAACGTTATAAAAAATACGGGAACATAATCATAAAACCCATTCTTTCGTCACAATATTAAAGGCTCATTTAGGGCTCCCCGAATATAAGGGTTGAAGTTTAAAAAAAGTAGTTTTAACCATTTACAAAAATTGAATTCCAATACATGAATAAATCCCTAAATTTAGGAATAGGGGCCCAAATTAGCCCTAAATGAGCCCTAAATTATGAAATAGGTTACGTCTCTACCTCAATAGTGTTGTGCCAGCTTAACATTCCTGTTCATCTACATTAAAAATAGTATAGTGTTATATACAACAAACATATAACGCCTTTTTTTAATTGTAGAGCAATATTTTATTTTCAGATAAAATAATAGAATTACGAAAAATATTTCGTTCATTTGAGATGCATGCATGGAAAATATTAGAGAAAATTAACTTAGAGATACAAGAGCATTTGTAGTAAATAGGATTTCTCTGGAAGTTTCAAAGTATCGACGTAACGGTGATAGGTCTTAACCTGAGTCTTGTCGTTCATACGATCTTAAGAGGTCAAAGGTGGATAGTAGATCAAGGCGACACATGCTGTTCTACTGTTTCGGATCGGCTTTTATGCAGCAATATCTAAATCTTTCTTCTGTCAAGTGGATAAAAATCGTTATATACGAACTCAATAGACTTTAGTGGGTTCTCGCATGTATTTACTTGCAGTAGTATATATTTATGTATGTATGTGTGTGTTTATCAGAACGTAGGGCCGACTATCTCTTTGCACCGTTGGCAATAGTCGTAATAAATTCTCCACCCAAATGACTTCTGCTTTTCCGGGGTTCAGAAGGTCAAGCTCGACTATAAACCTGGTAGTTAGACCGCTGATGTACGGACAATCAGTAGTCAATTCCTTCCGCCGTTACGGTTTCCTGTGCGGTGCGGATATCGCGAGTCATGAAGAGTTCATCAATTGTATTTCAATATCTTATTTATTACGTTTTTATTTACTGTCTTCTATATATGTACGGAGGAGAATGAAGGATCAGACTGTATTTGAGGTTCAACTATAGGACAGCTCTCTGGATGATCAGATTGACCATCTTCAGACAAGATATATGCGACTTGATCATCTCGGAGGGTTGACTTGACTATCCTTATCTAAGAGTAGGCGTGATCTCCTGTGCGGTGATCAAGCTGAACATAAAATGTTTTCGAAAAAATTATGGATGGATCATCTGACTATCTAGAGTGTCTCACTGTCTCACTAACTTCAACCCTCTTTTTTCTCCTTATGAGTGAAAGTGAGCGTTCAAAATACCATATTTTTTATTCAACTGAAGTTTGAACAATAAACAGTGTATTTTTAATGTGTGCTATCAGTGTGTCTCATAACTCTTATAATCTCTTTCCCTTTGCGCGTACGTAAATAAATAATTAATATTCTTGCATTAATTAAACCATAATACATTTCCCAACTAGAATTGAAGTAAAATTGTAAGCCATAATCTGATAATTTCAGTTAGATTTTTTATTATAGCAAATGAGGTGGTTCAGCGATGGGATTATATAAACGAAGCTTTGCATACATTTTTTTTCGTTTTGTATCTTGTTCGCACGTCATTTATTTTTTGTGATGAGCATGTAAAACGAAAAAGGAAAGAGAACTCGCCTCGTGCCTTCGAGGCGTCTGTTTAGCAGCACACATGAATTTTTATTTCGATCGTTCGTTGGTTGGCTTCACCTCTTGAGGGTCTGATTGACCCACTTGCGAGAAGATAAGAGCCTCGGGCTACTTAAAGACTACCAGAGGCCAATAAAGAACAGTCTAATTTCAATCTCGAGAACCGTCGAATGAATTAAGGCTATCGAAAAACTTCCATACAAAAATGGACCCTTTAACCGTCAAAACTGCTTTCCTCTTTATCTTTTGTAGATATCCTCGTACAAATAACCTATAAAAACCCTGGCCAAGTTAAGTTCATGAAGTTGTGGAATTAATACAGAAATTATTTCCATGGAGTTCCATAGAGTTACTATTACCGAGCAAGTCACGCCTACCCCGAAAGGGAAATGGCTTAATGGTATAATAATAATAATAATAATAATAATAATAATATTAAGCCCAAACCCTTTCGTGGTAAACATAAACTTGTTTCGTTGTAGCTTTTTAATACTAATAGAGATTCAGAAATGTTCAAGATAGTAGTGTTGCCGTCCGAGACGAGAAATACCGAGCCTGGCTCGCTTTCGTCTCGTTCATTACTCGGTTCCGTCTCGTTTTCCCGGGAGCATTACTCGGTTTGTCTCGTCAAATTCTTCCTCGTCCCGTCTCGTCCTTACTCGTTTCTCGCTCGGTTTTTCCGAGAAATGCGACAGATGTGCGCTAGCAGAGCGGACAGCTCGCGGGAGCGTTCTTTTGTCACTCTGACGCGCTAATACTAATTCGAGTTCTTTAATGAATAGCTAAAGTCGAAATATGATTACATATTATACTTTTTTGTTGATTACTGATTAATTTGATATCAAACACGACTATGTTTCGATTGTTTCAAAGATTTAACTGCACTCTATTAGTATGTCATTTGGTTCTTATTAAACATTTATTTTGCCAATTATAAGAATAGAATATATGAAACGGAAAGGTAAAAAGAGAGGTATATTTTCAAGTCATTTGGAGTTTGAAGAATTTAACACTAAGTTAATTTTTTATAACTTAAAGTAGAATTTTAAAATTTTGTGGCACCTAATTTCTACGGTTGGTAAATAAAATATATTTTTTGGGGCATTTACAAAATCGAAAGTGCGCACCTCCTTAAATCGTATTGACTACTACATATTTTTTAAATTATATGAAATTGAAATGTGTAAAAATGATTAAATCAGTCAGTAATAATACTCAGAAACACATTATGATCATCACACAGTCGATTTTATACTTCACCCCTACGACATTCATGTATCTACATTTGTTTATTGCGGTATGTATATTTGAATATTCATTTATATAAAAATTTGTATAACTCAGAAACGTATTAGCACTGCAAATTTTCCTTTCGGGTCCCTCATAACGTATATATATCTTACGGCTGGGCTTCGTCAGAATAAAATAAAAAAATTTGTTAATCGTAGAGTTTTGGAAAAATCGCGAAGGTTAATTTTGTTTCTTAACCTGCATAATATGCCCAATTTTTAAAATTGGCAAGTGTTTTATTTGAGTTCACATGAGTAAAATTAATTTTTTTGTATGGAGTTCTGAAAATGAAAAAAATATAAAAGCTCTAGAAATTACGAATTGAATTTATGAAAGAATTCATAAAGTTTGGAAGATATTTTTCAACATTTCGCACAGATTTCGAATATTTTGCTAAAATTGTAAAAGATTCCTAAAGATTTCACAGAAATTCCAAAATCTCACATAGATTTTTACATACTTTAAAAGATTTCAAGAAATTCACAAAGATTTCAAATCATTTCGAAGATTGCAGAAACATTTCAAATATTTTCATTTTTTCAAATCAATAGAACAGATTTCAGAAAGAATTCACAAATATTTGAAAGAATTCATAAAGTTTATAAGATATTTCTTAAAATTTCGCAAAGATTTCGAATATTTTGCTAAAATTTTAAAAGATTTCATAAGATTTCACAGAAATTTCAAGATCTCACATAGATTTTTACATACTTTAAAATACTTCCAGAAATTCACAAAGATTTCAAATCATTTGGAAGATTGTACAAACATTTCAACTATTTTCATGTTTTCCAATAAAAACAACAGTTGGCAGAAAGATTTCACGAAGATATCAAAGAATTCAAAAAGTTTTTTTAATATTTCTAAAAATTCTACGAAGATTTCAAAGACTGTGCAAAAATGTCAAAACATTCCGAAATATTCCACAGACATTTCAAGATCTCAAGATTTCAAGGAATTCAGAAAGATTTTAAAGATTGCAAAGATTTTGCAAAAATTGTAAAAGATTCGGAAACATTTCACAGAAATTTTAAGATTTCATATACATTTTAGAAACTTCCGAATATTTCAAGGAATGGACGAAGATTTCGAATTATTTTAAAGACTTCACAAAGATTTCAGAGATTTGAAGGGTCTCAAAGACTTTACAGAGATTAACAAATATTCCCAAGGAGTTCACGAAGCCGACTTATATTCGCTAAAAATTCCGAATTTTTTTATTTATGGGTCAGCTTCCTTTATAAATTGGAGACCTGGAAAAACTGTACTTTTTGACCTGTAAAACCTGAAAAAGACCTTGAATTTTGTTTCTAAGAATCGCTGGATACCCTGAATGATAGTCAACTTCATTGAAATGTTTGCGAAAGTTCCCAAAAAAATACGCAAGATAGGAAAAAGTATGTACGGATGTTTTTTATAACTTTTCGAACTGAACAATTCTGATTTATTAATATTTTCAGAAAAACCCCATTTAGTATATTTGCAAATTAAAAAAAAATGTAAAGCCAATTTCGAAATAAAACAAAACGTTCTATCGGAGTCTAAAAGATAACCTCTAAAGATATTACTGTAGATACTGACGCATAAACAAAAAAGCCCGTCAACTTCAGGATACACTGCTTGTCAGCTTCAAAAATTGAAATATTCCGAAATATTGTTTCGGAAATAAAATAGTCTGTGACGAAGGGTTAAATTTCATAAAATTTAAAAAATATGTAGTAATCAAAGTGATTTAAGTAGGTACGCACTTTCGATTTTTCTAATGTCCCGACAAATATATTTTATTTACCATCCTTAGAAATTAGACGTCACAAAATTCTAAAATTCCACTTTAAAATGTATAAAAAGGAAATTAGTATTAAATTCCCTAAACTCCAAAGACCTTGAAAATATACCTGTCTTTTTACATTTCTCTTTCGTGTATTCTGTTGTTATAATTGGCAAAATAAATTATTAATAAGAACAAAACAAAATACTAATATAGTGAAGTTCAATCTTCGAAAAAATCGCAACATAGTCGTGTTTGATATCAAATTAATCAGCAATGGACAAACAAGTATAATATGTTATCAGATTTCGACTTTAGCTAGTCATTAAAGAACGCTAATTAGCATTAGCGCGTCAGAGTCGCAAAAGAACGCTCCCGCGAGCTGTCCGCTCTGCTAGCGCACATCTGTCGCATTTCTCGGAAAAAACCGAGCGAGAAACGAGTAAGGACGCCACGAGACGAGTAAGAATGAGACGAGACAAAACGAGTCGAGAAACACCGAGACAGCAGGTATGACTCGTCTCGTCCCGTCTCGTTTCTCGGGATTTCTCGCTCGGCGGCAACACTACAAGATAGGGATAAGGAAGAGGTTGCATAGGAGCAGGAGTAGGCTTCAGATATATCTGGGAGTTGCATGACGGTTATTCAAAGAACGTCATACTTGTCCCATGGCACCTCTTCCTCCTGACTTTCTCATCAGTCTCTCTGGCAATCATCCCAGGTGGAAAGCTTCACAAAGCCACAGTGCATCACGGCTGGCACAATTTTATTCTGTATATCTTTCCGTTTTAGAATCTCATTCACATTATCACTTACTCCCACCATTCTTTCCTTGGTCTACCTCTGTGCACGCTACTATTTGCTTCATCTAAATACACTAATACAAGTCCTTCGGTAAGCTTCCTTCATCCATTCTCTCGAGATGATCAAGCCATCTCAACAAAATTTATTCACCCTTATCAATCAAAGTTTCCTCTACACCACATACCTTACAAACCCACTTTTTATTTGACCATGACCATTATTGAATGTTGAGTAAATTCGGTTAAGCCGAGGGTTAAGCTTAGGTTTATGAGCAAATGAGAATTAGACAAGTTATCAATTCAAAGGCCAGTGTTTCACCCGCTTGGTTTCATGAGCTTCTTATCGGATAGGCGCGTAATGCCAAGTGAACGTAAACTCACTCGTACACGGTGTAGACACGATTGATTTCCCAGACCTGTACCTTCGGTACCGGTTCACCTTCGTTTCCTTCGTTTGCAAACTCACTGTATAAATGCGAAACATAACCTGTAGCCAGTGATTATTGGAGGGATAAATATCGCTGACTCACAGTCGTGAACTATCAGCCGTTAATATGTAGATTCCCGTTCCATGTGAGAAGTAAATATTTATTTGCTCAGATCATGTATTTTCTAGATTATCAACAGGGAAAAAAGTGGATCATTAGAAGAACTCTGTAAACCAGTAGCTGTATCTTGAATTGAAGCGCAGCTTTTCGTCGGTGAATTTTGTTAAAATTATTATTTGAGTTCAGGTTAGTCAAACTGACTCTTTGAAGGAGTAGGATGAACAATCTTAAATAGTAGGATACAATGCACCACTTAGTAACCGCCCACACTAAGCGAGAGTTACTATTCGTGAAGTAAGCCTTACTTCTGTGAAAAGTAACTTCGCCGATTTCGCATTGTATACGCATATATGTTTATGCACTGCACACATGTTATACGCGATTTATAAATAGATTAAGTTCGAAACAAAAATTATATAAAATGTCGATCGATTTGAAAAGAAAAAAATGATTTGATAGAAGATTACTGCACTTAATTTACCATTATTATTACACAATTGCACGCACAGTGACTTACACATGTGATCACACGCTCAAACGGTTTGAAAAACCGCTCACGCTGGGGAATCGAACCCTAAAACCTAACTATTTATAACCTGTCCTAAAACCTCAATCTAGCGCACGCATTGGTCAACTTAGATATTCCTGACAAACTCTCGATCAGTAAAACGTGGCTACGTAAGAAATATGTGTCTCGTGCTCAGTTTTATTGGTGATTTTTTTATAAATATTTTGTAACGAGCTTGGGAAAAATATTTTGCTTAGAAGTATCAACTCACACAGTAAATATATTAGTAGTAATTTATGTGTATTATTATGAAATGATTAAAATTAAAATTTTGAATAGTGCATATATAAATTTTTTTAATTTTTTAATTTTATTTTATAATCATCTCACTTTGTTGAAAACACAACATTAATTTACATAACTAATATTTAAATAAAAAAATATTTTGAAGAACGCAATAATATATCAAATGTAAAATCGAAATCACTATTTAAGGATGAGACAAAAGTCCACTTTCGAGCTAAAGTGTTCCTGAATTAAGAATAAGAAAGTCGGATTAAAAGAAGTTATACAGGTTCAAAGAAATGGATGTGGACTTCGACAAGATTAAAGTGACTCTAACTTAAAATTTGAGCTGGCTCGGCTGCGGATATTGATAAAAAATTCAATTTTCAGTTAAAAATAAAAATTAAGAAACTGTCTCGAGATATTAAATTTCTGAATGCGGATTAATAAAGTTTGATTTAAAAAAGTTAGCCAAATTTTTTTTAAAATTGGCTTTGGTTAGTGATTTAAAGTCGATTTTTTTGCAAAAATAAAAACTCTCCCAAAATATAGGGATGTTGAATTAGAATGACAAAATTTTTGATACAAAAAAATTATTTGGTTCCAAAAAATATAAAATTAAAGATTGCGATATCACAGTAGTATAACAGACTTTTTTTGCTAACAATCCGAAAAAAATGAGAAAATATTTTGCTTTCATTAAATAATATTAATTCTTACAAATGTCAATGCGAAAAGGTTGAAAAAATTAGTACTAAGTTAAAACTGAAAATCAATTTGAATCAAAATCGTATTACAAATTATTTTTTAATTATTGTATCAAAAAATAAATTTTAAAAATGCGTTATTCTACTAAAAAAAATTTCTGCCAAATAATACAATATTTGAACTTGGTTGACTTAATAAAGAACGTTCTTACTTATTTTTAGTGTTATAAGAAATTAAAAATACCATAAGCAGAAAATTCCATAGTAGAAACAATTTAAAAAAGTATTTTCTTTTAAAATATAAAAAGTGAAAGACATACGAGTGGCTTCTTACATAATGTCGTGTTTACATACCATTAGTTTAATCAAATTTCAATGATGTGTGTGCCATGCAATTCTTATGTTGTTGACGACTGTCAGGAAGTTTCCTGGTTAAAAGCTTATGTTTACTATGCATTAACGTCCCTCTTTTCCACTTTACTGCTTAAGAGTTAAATAAGTAAATTGACAACACATCCATTTTATTTATTGTGCAAGTAATTTCTTATTCATGCTAAATTATAGCAGTCTACTAAAATCATTGACATTTTTTGTAGATATTTGTAAAGAAACAGTGAGGAATATTAATTGACGGATCGTAACATTTGGTTGAGGAAGAATTACGGGATTTAAATAAATTTTCTTAATTGGATGTTAGTCGATAAAAAAACCGCCTCACTTGACGTAATACTATTAAATTGTCGCAAGCTCTCTTTTAGCTAAAGAAGGGTCCAGAGTAGTGTTGCCAAACATGTACTTGGCACCTGACCGTAGCAAGTCTTCAAGTGTACCGGCAAATCCAGTGTCATGTGTGAGTCTTTCGTGATGAAAGTGTGTCGTGACCAGTGCCATATTGCCTCAAAGGCCCATTACTGGCCTTCGGTGAAACTTTCGCGCTAAAAGGGAGTGATTGTCAGCATTTGTTGACGCCATAAAAGTACATTCTTCTCGCGTGTCAAGTTCAGAGCTTGCTACCTGAATTTCAAATACTTTCTACCGAGAAATTACTATTTCAAACATTCGTTTAATTCTTCCCAAACCTGTGTTACAAATTAAGTCCAAAAAGGGTCGTATACGCCTGTTGGGTAGCTACGACAGTGCCACCAATTTGGAACTACATATTAGGTATTTTCACTTCAACCACCAGCTAACTTCACTTAGTTGATTGCTGAGAGGAAAAGCCCTATTTTGATAATATCTTTGTAAACACTATTTCTTCCGGATAAGTGTATTCGAAAAATTGTTGTTATTCTTTAAGAAATATTTAATAAAATAATAAAATGATAATAATTATTATTCATTACGAAGATATTACAAAAATGAAGTTTTGTCCCATGCATTTGGTCCATTGTTTTCCCCCTCAACACTCAACGAAGTGAATTTAGCTGGTGGTCGAAGTGAAAATACCTAATTGGGAAGAAATTCGAATTTCAATTCCATATTAACGAAAAATCCTATAGTTAACAATTAATTTTTAACCGTAGATTAACATTTGTGATTTAAATGAATTGATATTCACTGATTTTTTTCACAAACATTGCCCAAATAACTTCGAGATACCCAATAGTTCGCGTGTCAGATGGCCTACAGGCGTATTGTTAAGCAGTAACAGTTTTTTAATAAACTTTTCAATTAATTCTTTATAAGTGATAAATGCTTATAATTACAAGTTATGTTAGCTGCGTCATTTACTGGTAAAAGTAATTTTTTTTTGTGATCAATTAATTGAAGCATTTCGTGTACGATGAAATTACGAGTCAAATAATTTCCCTTTACGACAAATTAACAGAACGTGCGTAATATTTAGGACCGTAATAAGGTGTCTAGGAATACAGATTTACCGTAAAATCTTATGATCGTTCTGCAGCTTGTAATGAAAACCAATAAAAGTATGAAAAAAAGTAAAAAGGTAATCACAGTCAATCACCTTCCTATATCCGCATCGCGTGACTAACCTCCACCGATACTCAAAGTAGGTACTTTATCAGTTCAATTACGTACCAATCTGAGGCCAGTCGTTTTCTGTCCGAGGCTTAGGTACTACGCACGCACACTATCTCAGCGATCTATTCACTGATTAGCGAGCGAAATCAACGTTCATTTAAAGAGTCAAGATAAACCTGAGAAATGTGATGTAATCGGTGGTTTATATTCGCTTGGCTAATTCCGATGTTCTTCCTGGAGAATATTTTCTTTAAATGGATTTTAGACCATTGGCGTATTCAGTTCTCGTCGACATCTGGCAAAAACATCTTTTATGAGTTTGGTTTTGTGCTGTTCATGATACTCACTGTTTCAGCGAAGCGTTAACGGAAAGAAATTAATTTGCCAGGATGAGAAGAAGCAAAAGTCTATGGCGGAAGCGTCAAACGGTATTTTTGAGGTTTATAGGAAATCTTATGGTGTGATGGCAACTTGGTCACTTAAAACGGTTTCAGTTGGGAACATTTTAATTTTCGTCACTCCATTAGGTTTATTGCATCTATATTGTCTGGTAAAAATGAAAAAAAAATGTTTCTAATGTTTTTTTATTAATGTTTCCATTAAAAAGCAAGATACTCTTTGTTAGCAATTTGTTGCCAAAACAAGCATGGTTACTGTACTTCAATAGGAGATAGGTCACAAGACCGATATTAACCGAGACATGTCTGAGACCCGAAGAAAACAGAGGTAGAAAGAAAATATAGATTGAAGACTTAGCTTACTGAAAGAATGAATGCATTACGTCGCATTTTGATTGGCGCTAAATATTGATAGGCCCTACTTTGGAATTGTATAATTTCAAATGTTTCTTATTTCGAGATTGTCGAACTTGGAAAGCTTCGAATTTGCTTGCAATATTTGAGCACGTCAGAAGAAAAGGAAGACTACGCAGAGTCGTGAGGAAAAACGAGACAATTATCGTTGTGCTGTCTTGCTCATCAGGCATTCTGCGAAAGAGTTTCTCTTTCTAAAGGTACTTGTCTCGTTGTTCCTCATGACTCTGAGGAGTCTTTCTTTTTCTCCGACGTGCTCATTTGACAAGTTTGAGTTCTAAATTATTCAATTTTGAATGTTTGATTTTAAATGTTGACGGCTTGAAATTTAGACTTTTAACAATCTTTTATAAATACTTTAAATTGTAAATTGTTTAGATTTGAAGTCTTAAATTTTGAAAATTTAATAATAACCCGGAAAAATCTCTGAAACCCGAGACTTTTGTTCTGATTGTGAGACTTTTGAGTGCCCGCCCTGCTTCTATATTCGTAAGTGGAAAAGAAGATGCAAAAGAATTTTCTTATTGTAAATATTGTACTTATGCAGGATAGAAAAAGACAGGGTATAGTATTATATAGTAATAAATAGAGGCCAAGAGTGTAGGTCATTTTTGGAAGAAAGATTCATGGACAAATTCTAAGATTTTGAAGATGAATTCCGTGTTGTAGGAATGAAGAAATCTTGTTTAGGATTTTCGCACCAATCAAGCGGGAATATTAATGGAAATCTCATGATAATGCCAATGTAACTAGTTGATTTATAATCGCACATCGGTACTATGTCCCCAGTGTCCTTCGTGGTGTCTTGTTATAGAACGAGTGTACTTAGCAGTAAATTTCAATCAAGAGGGTAATGTTCGTACATAAATAGGCGCATATACTGTACATCGGTAGTTCGTAAGGTGTTTCATGAAACGAGATACAATATTGATCGACCAAGGCACCTAGCAGTCGATATTTAAGCGTGTGTAATTTTGTTCCGCCCAATTGGCATACTGCATTGCGTAAATGATAGTTGTTTTTTGGCATTATAGACATAAAAATAGCCATTGGAAAAATTTATAATTCGATCGGAGATGAAGAAAACTGTCCTGGGCTGCCGCTATCATGATTAATTGTGTCCTTTGCAGCAGTTGTAAAACAGCCTGATTTACATGCTGTATTTTTTTCGGTTTATTCTATCGTTTTACGTAGATAATTTCTCTAGAAGAAAAGTTGTATTTGATATCAAGCAAAGAAACTGAATACTTTCGTAAGTTTTTAAGTTTCACCATTTCCTTGTGTAATACGTTTTGTTTAATGTAAAAACAGTATTCCAAGTACTTGATTTTATAAAACGTAATTAGTCATCGAATGTGTCGAGGTGCTGGAACCTCATTCATGTATTGAAAACATTGCATATGCACGGGACCATGTTGACAAAACTATATAAATTCCACATCGAAGTTGTTGCGTAATGGCAGGGGAAATATGCATGCACGCTGAGTGACACAATTATTCGAGGGAAGGTCTCAGCTGTTACAAAAAGAAAAAGAAAAAAAATCAGATGTCAAAAAAGTTACCACGAATGAGATCAGGAACAACCAAGGGATACTGAACTCATCCTAAGATTCATTATTCTGTAGACCCATGCCATGCTCTATGGATTTTTTAGCATGACCAAACACTGCCGAGAACATTGTGGTGAAGGACAAAAAATCAGTACAAAGTAGAGTCTGAAATTAGTGGCCCTCTTTTTCATCAGAAAGCTTTATTTCTTGACTTTTTTAAAATTATCTTATTTATCTAGACTCCTACTGAGTCCTAGAATCCCAGATTGAGCCTGACATGCAGTCACGTAATGTTGCAGTAACTTTGAGTATAAAGAGTATTTAAGAAATTTATTTGAGAGATAAATGTAGCCACTTAAAGTCTTAAGATTTAGTTTGGTTTTTCTACGTCCTGGAGAAAACAACAACGAGGAAGAAAATTCTAGACTTTGTGGTCAAGTTTGGAGAGAGTGGAACGTTGAAACTGCATATAAAAATTGGTAATGATCAATTTTATTCTGAATTGAACGATGCAGTAAGCAGTATTTCTTTCGAATCGACCACTGTAGCTGATGCGGCCGTAAACTGTAAAATTTTCGAGGCGTGAATAAGCTGTTTGAAAGTCGTCCGCGGTAAGTCGAATTTTGTCGTGTTCGAAAATCCGTCAGGTTGAAAGTGAGAGGGTCAGATTCATTCGGAAAGGTTGCATTTTACTTGGTTGGTACGGACTTAATTAACCGGAAAGAAACGATCCGACATCGTTTTCCTGAAAATGAAAACTTGATGTTCTCCTTTCCTAAGCGGTGCACTCTCTTCTTTCTTAGTTGCATTATATCGAGTGGAACTATATCGTTTCATGTATATTTATTACATCGGAAGTTTAAACTGAATCACTGGAAAGCAGTTCTCTGCTTCTGGTATTAGATTTTTTGAGAATTTAAAAACAATTTCATGAGTCATAATGAATTTAAGTTATATACTCAGGCCTCGGATTCACTACACTGTTAAAAAAGCAGATTTAAAATCAACTCCGAAGCATACCCTATAAAAGTCCCACCGTTTTGAGTAAACGGCAAGCAGAGTAGAAGAAGATGGGTTAAAATGTAACTCTGTTCATCAACTCTGTTCTGAACCTATAGTTGTCCCACGACACTATCAGGAGTTGATTTTAAGGAGTAAATATCATTAAAAAGGAACGCTGAAGAGGGTATTTCACTATTTAGAAATAGTCTCCAGTACTCTGAATATATTTTATGGTAAAACTCCAGAATTCTAGATCGTCGCGAGTCGCATCGGTGCGATTCGTTATTTAAGATTTAGAAAAATGGAATATGTCGATGATCATAAGAGATGGCAACCAGACAAAGTGGGTGAAAACTGTTTATGAATCCGAATTGGGATACGAAGAATTCATGGACGCTGGTAAGTATAATTGTATATAATAATAATTATGAGCATATCCATGATGCTTTTGAATCTTTTTGTGCGATTTAAAAAACTCGTGTGGATTATTCCTTTTTAAAGTTGGTTATATTTGTATATAATGCAAATATGTCAATTTATAAACCTTTTATTATTAAAAATTAATACTAACTCAGAAATGTACAGGAATATTTTTTGAATGCTCCGAAAGCGTACTGGGAACAATTTTCGAAGCATTTCTTTATAAATTTTAAAAGAAATAATCCATACCATTGTTTTAAATCTTACAAAAAGAATGAAAAGCATCATGGATTTGTTCATAATTATTATTATATACAATTATATTTACCGGCGTCTATGTATTCTTTGTATCCCAATCTAATTCATATATACAATTTTCACCCACTTTGTCTGGTTGCTATAGCTCACTCATTTCATCATCGACATATTTCACTTTTTCTAAATATTAAATAATAAATCGCACCGGCGCGACACGCGACCATATAGAATTCTGTATTCTAGAATTTTCATGTTTTCGAGTTCGCAGTTTCGCACGCGTTGACTTGCGGCCATGATGTGGCAAACAACTGCGAAGTGAGTGTTCGCGTGTTTCCTGCGAACGCAGCTCCGAACATAAACTCCGTAACACAGAAAAAACTAAGTGTAAACTTTACCCGGATTTCGGGGTAAAGATTACCTGCAACAAAAATTACCCCACGTGGGTAAACTTTCCCTGACGTCTCGGTATTTTGCTGGTTTTACCCACGCTTCTGGGGAACTTTTGACAGTTCTAACGATTCGGCAAAACAGCCTTTATGAAGCCGCACTTATCCGATTAGCCTGTTACGCCAACCATCAGCTAACTTCACTTCAGCGATTCAAAGCTAGTGCCTTCCAATTTTCAAAACATTGGTGACAACTTTCATGAGAACAAAAGACAGTTTCTGCCCATCGAGGGTAATATTTGTGTTTTACCAATACGAACAGGTAAAATTACGAAATTACCTGCAACACTATTTACCCTAAGATTTTTCTGTGAAGAAGTCCCGTCACGAGTCTTTAACTCCGGATTGAGCATGGGTTAAGATTTTGTTTCTGTGCGGTGCGGATTAATTATACTCACTCTGAACGCACCTCAGAACGTTTTGCTCACTCTATTTTACTCTAGACTAAAATATGCGGAGTTTTTGACTTTGGCACATTCAAATCGAAGGCTAAAACCGACGATGGATAAAAATACCAAAAGGCGCACAAAACAATCACAAGAGTTCTTTTTAAAACTTAATTCTCTCTGATTCGTGAGTCATGTCATGTCTTGATCAACTAGGAAATAAATGCAGTGATCTGTCAATAAAAATGTATTAGTTTTTTCACAACCAGGCCGTCCTTTTAGAAGATTTCGAAAAAAACTGTTGAAACACAAGCTTTGCTGCACATCAGTTTATAAAGCATTCTACTAGTCGTTGGGTTACGCCTATTCCAAGCTGCTCACGTGTACTAGAGCAGTGGCCCGCTCTGAATGGATACTTTTTGCAGTTTCTTTGAAACAAGAAGGTTACAAAACTTTGAAAACCTCGTAAACATATCTATCTGCATGCTCCTTCGACATGCAGATATAAAAGCACAACTTCACTTTGTTATAGACAATGCGACACGTTTTGTATGGTTTTCTCTATTATTAAAAAAAAAGGAACCCCTGATTCATATTCTCTTCCACAAAATCGAGCACCTGCTAATTACTTTAGCAGGTCGTATTTGCATGGGTATAAGTGTCGAGGATTTTAAGCAACATAATTTGAAACTAGAATAGCTTTTCGAGAATTCTCATTCAATGTCTGAAGAATCGATCGTTCTGAACGCTAAAACCAAGTCGTGTATGAGGGATCTGAATCCAAAAGAAAAGTTAATTTTTCTATCAAGCGTAAAAAAAGCACTATAAAGCGACCGCACGCCACATTTTTTATCGAAATCTTCTTTGCAAGCTTATCCACATGCAAGTCGTCTTTATGCATTAAGATCTTTAGAACCTTCTAAAATCAAAAGTAGAAGTAGCACCAGGGCTATAGTTAGAATAGCCGAACGTTTACCTCTTCGGCTCTTTTATTATTATTATATTTTTTTGTTTAAACTTTTTCTCGAGTGAACCCGGTTTTTCATCATAGCCACGGACTAAGTCAAGTGACTGATGATATGAGGATGTTATAAGTTAATTTATTACTGACGACAAAGCGACAATGAAAGAAAGAACTTTGAATGCGCGGCTTACAGTATTTGATTCGACAAAGAATTCCAAAATAAATTACAATTGTTTCCTTTCACGCAAAAGTTAATAACAAAATCACACTTAGCCCATAGGGCGTACCTTGACTTCTTAGAACGGAAAAAAAACGAACGGGAAAAAGAGGCAGAAGTTGAGAAGAGGGAGAAAGAAAGACTCGAAGAAGAAAAGAAAAATTTGAAGAAGTTTGAAGTTGAAAATAAGAAGGTTAGATAGCTTGAGTAGAAATTGAAAACGACTTAACAGGAAAGATATATAAAAGAGAAGAGTTCAAATTATTTGATAGAAAACGCTAAAAAAGAGTTGGAAGAAGCTTTTAGAGGGAAGGATTTTACAGGTGCTCATGTGGCAAATGAAATGCTTGCCACTGCTTATAATTTAAAAAAGGAAAACAGCTCAAGGATATAGATATCCATAATTTCTCTAAAGAAATTGAACCAAATAGGAAAAAGTGGTTGGTGACCTGATCCGCAGAAAGCAATCCTAATCTTCGACTGCTACTGCACCTGAATCTTCTGTCAAAAATAAGTCAAGAAAAACTTATGGAAAATTTGCCAAATATGACGTAACAAATAAATACACCAGAGCTTCGTTATATGCTCAATCTTGGGGGTTGCCTGAACATGGCCTTGTACATATATCGCCAGCAGCGAAACGTAAACAGGCAGGGCCGCCTGAACCGTTTCCATGACATTGCGCAATCTACTTGACTACGGTGTAATGCAGTGCGTCCCTTCATAGGCGGAGCCGGAACCTTCTCTCACCCTGTCCCCTGAGAAACTGTAGGGACGAGCATTTATAGGAATAGCTAATATCGCCTGCAGTCGCGCGAGCATATAACGAAGCTCTGGTGTACAAGAAAAACTAATCGGATGTCACAAAAACACGAAAGGATTCTGCCAAGAATCCTACGACAAGGATGAACAAGAAATAAAAAACAAGGGTGGACAAAGAAAAAACAAACAAGGATGAATAAGGAACAAATAATCAAATAGTCTAACCAGCTACAAAAAGAAGCAAACCCGGTAAAGACTTCATTTCGAAAAAGGCTAAGACAAAATTTTCCGACATAAAAAAAGAAAAAACATTTGATTCTTTTTTTAGTACTGAAAAGAATCTTGATTCTAACGAAGGTTGCAAACACTGTCTATTCACTCGATGTGTGTACACTCAAAATAGTGCTGAAAGAATCATACGAAAAAATTTAATTTAATGAAAACATTGCTCTGTTCACATCACACCTTCTTCTATTCATTATTTCAATACGTGAAAAATTTTATTACAATATTTTTATACGATTTTTTCAAATTTGTCACAATATTTACACTTTTTTTTTATCCCTGAAGTGAATCCGAGGCCTGTATATTGCAAGATGTTGTTAGAGGAAAAACACAAAGTCGATATTTTTTTTAGAACTATGAGCTCCTGATGAAAAACGTAGGAGGTTAAGTATTAGCGTCTCATCTTACATGTCGCAACATATGATAAATCTGCTCCCCTTTGAAGGGACTCCGCCGTCACGTGTCTTGTGAGCGTCATCCAATCTTTCCCCTTGACGAAACGGATTTAGATTCAGGCATAAAAGGTGTTCCAATGTACTTTGTCCAACTTTTTAAAATAAATTGCTAGTTTCTGATTGTAATCGTACATTACAGGGTAGCCTTTAAAATTGCTAAATACAAGTAAAACTCTACACGAGGTAAAAATATGATCTTTTTAAGGCTAAAATTAATTCAACACATTTTAATTGTACGCACTAAAATTTTATATGAAAATACTTTACACAAGCCAATGTAGACTTAAAGACTTGAAGGTGGATCAATCACACATACTTCGGATCACTTCCCGGTCTTAGTCTCCTCTTGTTGCTCTCCCACCTCAGCTGGTCATTCAAGTGCGCTGAATGTAAACAAAAACAAAAGCTTGACGTTTCTGAGATGGACGGACGACAAACGGGATATCTTCTCGGACGAGTTATACTTGTCTCACAGACTAGAAGTTAACTTTGAAAAATTAGACATATTATCTTAATTCAAACCTTACCAATGCTATTATCGACAGCGCCAAAAAAGCAGATATGTGGTCAGTAAAAAAAATGTTACTGAGAAATTGTACCGTGACAAACCTTGGTTTGATTCTGACTGTCGCCAAAGCAAATCATATCTTTCTAAATCGTTGAAAGAAGCCAGCAGGGAAAATTTCTGAGATGAGGCTAAGTTGGTTTATGTCAAAGCTAAAAAATCGTACCAAGCACTGATAGCTCATAAAAAAGCAAACTTTGAATCCAGTATTCTGACAAGCCTTGAGAGTGTCAACGATAGCAAAACATTCCGGGATACTGTTAATAGATTTAGAGGTTTAAAGATAAAATCTACAATCCTTTCTACAAAAGATTGGGAAAACATCTTCCGTCTGACACTTCCTCTCAGACGTCTGTCACCGTCAATGCTGACATGTGCGAAATCCATTATTGGATTGCAGAATTACAGCTAACGAAATCTTGTTATCAATTTGGGGGGGGGGGGGGGGTTTTAAATTTTTTTTTTCCATTTTTTTTATTTGATTTTCTGAATGGAGAACCTTTCAAGAATATTGTGTGAAAATTTGAGATGAATCGGAGTAAAACTAACGAAGATATCGCGGTTTAAGCAACCGCGTCTCCAACATGTCAGTGTAGAGCAGAGGTCGGCAGCGAGAGGAAATTTCTCAAGTCCAGCTCTTTTAGCACGTGTGGACATTTTATACATCATAAATGATAGCAACATCCTTTATGGACCTGGCATCGATGATTCAGTATGAGGTAAACCGACAAAACTCGTTAATGAACGTTTTATTCCAAATTTTTTAGTGTTCAAAACTTTAAAGCGTTTTTCCCACAACTCACGTTTCCAAAGTCGGTGTCCCTCATAACTTGAAAACTACTGCACCGATCCTTTTGAAATTTGGAACACTATTTCTGTATATAATTTACGAGGTAACGCTGGAGAGTTTTTTTCAAATTTGTTAATATTTTTTATTTTACAATAACACAAATTAGCCGGTTTTTTCGCAAAAATCGTGTTTTTCACTGCAAAGTGTTCCCAAAAAGTGAAACATTGAAATTTTGAAAAACCCTGCCAGCGTTACCTCGTAAATTATATACAAAAATAGTGTTCCAAATTTCAAAAGGATCGGTGCAGTAGTTTTCAAGTTATGAGGGACACCGCAATTCAACTTTTTTTTCGAGACACCATTTTAATGCTGCCATTGCCGTATTTTTAAATATCTCTTCATGAAAATTGTACACAATATTCTTCGAATGTTATACTTTAATGTACTATTACCATTAATACATACATTTTATTTGTTTCGTCAAATAAATTCACAAATATGTGCCTTTTTTTGCATGAATTGGGGGGCCCCCCCCCTTAACAAAAGTAAACTAAATATGGCTCCGGCGCCGGATCAAATCTCAAATTATTTTTACAAAAACTCACCGCCTAATTGGCTCCTTTATCTCGAAACTTTTTTAAATAAAATACTTGAGAATCAATATATACCGCTCGATTGGACAAAATCTTTAACGCATATGATACATAATAAACAAGACCCAGCCAATCCCGATAATTATAGACCTATTACCCTTCTAAACTCGCTTCCTAAAATTTTAACGCAAATTCTGCAGGCTAGATTGGAAAAATGGGAGTCGTTGTGTCACATTATTCCGGAAGCCCAAGCAGGTTTTCGCCGCGGTAGGGGATGTATGGATAATATTTTCACCTTGGCATCTGTTTCGCAAATTTACTTACAAAAAAAGAATAGACATATCTATGCCATAGTGGTTGATTTCTCCAGAGCTTTCCCATCGGTTAATCACGCTCACATCTGGTCAAAACTTTTTGATATTGGGATCTGCTTAAAAATAATTCGAATTCTAAAAAGTCTGTATGAGAGAGCCTCAACTTGCATTAAAGTGGGAAAGGAGTTCTCAGAGAAATTGCGGGTCATTGAGGGAGTTTTACAGGGAGAGATTTTGAGCCCAATCATGTTTAACCTCTTAACCTCGGATATCGAGATTTTTTTAGACAAAAAGGTCCTGTATGTCTCAGAATCATGGGCGACACGGACATTATTGTGCTAATTTACGCGGATGAACTAGGCCTACCCTGTGTGTCATACCAAATATTAAAAATAGCGCTGAATTGGGTGACAAAGATTTTCCATATGGAAGACTCGCGCTATCCCAAACTTTGTATGCTAAAACTAGCCGAAACCGCAAATAACAAAAATGTTAAATATAAGTGGCTAGGTCAACTTATTAGATATTTGGAGGAAGCGGGAATATGCCACAATCTCATGGATCTCAATGTTCCCAATCTTATAACTCAAATTGATGCTATAGCTGATGGATTCCGTGATTTTTTCCATTCGCGGGATCTGTTAAGATTGGAAAATAGCAACTTTAGTTACATATACAGTAAAATTATACACAATGATGCGCTACCCCAGCAATATCTGCTATTCAAAGCTCCTTTCGTTTTTAAGCGCATTTTCGCACAAATAAGAACTTTCTCCAGGTTCATCATTAAGTTGACCTGTAAAGCTGGAACAACTGTATTCGATCCACATCAGATTTGCCAGTTATGTAATCTAAGAGAAAATGAAGATCTTTTACACATCATCGCCAAATGTCCAATCTACTCGCCCGTTAGAAATCATTACTTGCGCAACATTGACATGATAAACGAGAACAATCTTCACTTATTGTTGTCATATATAAACCCTGGAATGCTTCGCTCGATTTACAACTTTATAAGTACATATTTAAAAATCAGAGTCTTCTCTCTATTCGAATAATACACTGCACGAACTCAACCAGTATAACCTAACAACCTAACGTACATACGATATTATAACATTTCTTTTATTTTGATATTTATCTTAATTTTATCGATTTTTGTAATAGTGGCCTTCCCTTGCCACAGAATCTTGTATTCTTAAAGGCAATAAACATACATACATACAACTGGCACGTGTGCGTCATCCACTTCTGCTCCTTCTATCCTAGAAGGTAAGCAAGAGCGGGAAATTTACGCGAGATAACATTGTGCAACGCTGTTCCTTGGAGTCAGGTCTCTAGTCCAGATGAAGTGATCCCAAAAGGACAGCCTTTTGCATACGCTTCGCGATGGAATGAGCCTGACGCTGGTAAGCCGGAATCTTGTTGAGTTGGCTAAGAGATGAAGCTTTCATACCTCCAAGACAGCTGATTATGAGAACTACAAAATGCACTTTGTAGCCTTGGTACAGCCTGCTCAACTCGAAAAGAAGTGTTTGATATTTCGCCCGTTTTTCTCCCGTTTGTCTTCCTCCTTTGCCGTTATATTACCATCGGCTAGTGCCGAGAATTCAATCACGTAAATGATCTTGGTCTTCAGATCTTGGAGGACAATATCAGGCTTCGTAGCACTGATACGTTGAGTGATGGAGAATGAGAAATTCCAGTCGATCTTACACTGAGCATTCTCCACAACGGTCTCCAGTTCCCCCTGGGCGTATGGCAAGACGGGCAATAGATCAATACCACAGAAGTGCCTAAGATGGTAATATAATACTTTTAGAGCTGCACTCTGTCTCTCTATGTACCCGTAGTGTGCATACTTTGAGCATCCACTGAGAACATGTCCAACTGTTTCTGGCTCTTGCTTGGACGCTTGGCAGTTGGTATCGCCTACAGGTACATTCAGTATGCGCTCGCGGTAAACTAAGCTGTCTATAACGCAGTCTTGATAGACAAAAAGAAATCCGTCAGTCTCCGATCTCAATCCAGCAGATTTGATAAACATGTTGGAAAGACCCATCAAGAGTTCTTCTTTACGTATGGTGCTGTAGAATTTACCACAAAGGGGTTTCTGCTTCTGTATGTTCGGCTTTCTGTACATGATTTTTGAGCACCAAAGGAGTTAGTGATGCTAGGCCATGTGTAGTGTCGCTGGAATCAAATGGGAGGCCAAGCTCCTCTGCGGCTCTATCTGCGACACGGTATAGAAACGCCGCAGCATTGACGACTTCATGTTGATGTATGAGTCGCATCAAAGAATCCATGCTATTTAGAACTGAGCAGGCTGTAGCCAGAACCTTTCTTCGACGAAGACACTCCAAGCTTAGCAAGCCCCCCCTTTATCTCGAGGAGGTATATTCGAGGTACGGAAGATCTAGGATGATTACTTCGAAGGATTGTCATCATCTTGCCTATGCTTCGGTCAAGTTGCTTCAAATCATCGACGTTCTATTTTACTGCACCAAATGTGTAGAGCAGTATAGGAACGGCCAGCATATTGGTCGCCTGTATCTTATTCTTTCCAGATAATTCGGAAGCCCAAATTTTTCTGAGAATTTGACGATACCTTTTTTCAAGGGCTGTTTTTAACACACGCACATTTTGGGTTTCCGCTTGCGGCATTCCAAGATATGCATAAATGTTTCTCCATTACCGAAGCTCATACCAATCGCTTTAAAGTACCTATTTACCGCCTTGAAGCACAATAAATAGAGCAAGAGAGAGAGATGCAGAAATGTATCGGAATTACAGAGTGTCCTTAGGAGACCCCCTCTTATATGTGATATAGCTGGTAGTCACTTGTCTTTTGTCAGATATTATGACAAATCTTGTCCGCCACAAAAGCATAAGCTGTTTTATGCATCTCACTATTTTTGGGTGCACCTTCAGGCACTCAAGGAGCTTAATAAGTAGCTCATGGTTCGTGTTATTGAATGCCTTACGGTAGTCAATCCAAGCCATGGACATATATTGCGTCGATACCTGATCGAGTCCTGGGTAATACACCTGTCTATTAACAAGTTTTCCCTGCAACCTGCCAGCCCTCTCTTGCATCCGTGTTGTTCAACTATTGCACTCCATACCAGCTCGATAGATGTTAATATCCTCTCTTTGAGGATGCCAGTGAATAGCTTGTAGCTGGTGTTTAAACAAGCTATGGGCCTGTAGTTATTTGGACTTGACAAATCTCCGGTCTCAGGGATCAATACCGTGCGTCCTTCCACTAGCCACTGCGGGACGGGTTGTTCTTCGTTTAAGAAAGTAGTAAATATACGAGCTAGATGTTCGTGCGTAGAAGGGATCTTCTTCCACAACAATTTGTTGATTTTATCTGGCCCTGGCGCTGAAAAGTTCTTAGTTCTAGCGATAACTTTGTTCATTTCTTCAGCAGTAATTAGTGGACACTCTTCCTCTGGACCTTGTAACCTTTGCCTTTGGCAAAAGTTACGAAAGAGTGATATATCTGAAGCGTCTTCATTCAGCTGATAAGTATCTCCATATACTTGTTCCCAGAAGACTTGAATCTCTTCTCGACTAGGCGGATTTTTAACGGTACGTTACATTTTTTATTAAAATTAAAACAAAAATATAATTACATTGGCTTGTCACGTATTAGCGTGTAAAATGCTAAAGCCAGCGGATCACTTGTAGCGATAATTATTCCCAGACTTTCATCAAAACGACTGCTACATCAGAGGCGGCAGAATGTTCTCGTGAGCAAAAAGGATTGAAATTGAAAGGGAGAGGGAATCCACAAATCAAGTTAAGTCAGAGGTCGTGAGAATGCCATTAGACGAAACGCAATAGGCAAAAATTAAAGCTTCGCAGCGAACGGAGAATCGATTCTGAACCATAATTTCCTTCATGGTAAAATCACTCGTATCGCTTATCATCCTAATTTGCTCGCAATTAATTCGTTTCGTGTGCATTGATAATATCGCTGGGCACGCGTCCATAAATCCATGGGGTAGCATTTCATAATTGAAAAAGGAAAGGCCGGATTATCTAGTGTGTTACGATCAATTGTTTCAAATAATTTCATCTACAATTCATGTATTGATATCAATAATTTTCAAGTTGAAATAGTACGCTTGCATTAATAGTTAATCTTGCAACCCATACAAATGTGTGAAATATGCGTAATATACGGTACTCTTTCTTTTTTATCAATTTTTAATAATTCTGATATTTCCAGATATTTAATTCGTTTACAAAAGTTTTTTTTTCTGATTGTGTTGGTTTCCTATTATTCTAAATGGAACATGAACTTGAACTTGTTTTGTTTGGTTTCCACGAAATGAGGAGCATGTTTTTCAAGGCCGTGAAGGAAAGGTCTGGTGTAGCAGCGTATGAAGCTACGCTCTGAAGTGTTGTGGTGGAGGAACGCTGTCCACTTTGAGGTCGTTTGACCCCACAGTACCATGTCCAGCTACATATTTCCTCATCCCAGAAGATCCTTTCACGACATCCGACCTACGAAAGAACTAGCAAGTTCATTTTTCTCTTCTTGATTCAGTCCAGAACGATTACTGATTCTGTGAAGTCGTATAACATCATGCAGATGTTCATTTGTCGAGCGCAATACCGATGACACTAATGCATAACACTGATGAGATTAAATCTCATCATCTCATGATGATATTAATGTTCACTCACAACGATTCAGACTCGGGCAATTCTCGCTCACATGCGACCACGTGTCATGCATTTATTATTTCCTTGGTACAAACGTGTTCAAGTCTACAAGATATATGCAAGTGGGCCGCTCTGTGTCACTCGGTTATGCATACAAGTTCGACATGCGCGAATAGGGTAGACACGAAGAAAAGCGTGATCGTGGAATCAATTAGAGATCTGGAGTTCAGACAAACCTGGCTCCAGATACCAGAAACATGTACTACACTGTAAGGATTTGTTCAATTTTTATTGCTGAGTCAGAGAGGAAATGTTCGCTTGGCTAGAAATATTTTATATGAATGTGCTATCCTAAGAGGCGATCGCTTGTATCCACAGCAATATTTCAAGTACCTACGTTACTTTTCCAAGATAATGAGAGTTAATGTACATTAATGGATGCTACATCTTCTGAGTATGGTAATTAGAATCCTATCATACAACCATATCATGGAATCATAAGGACGTAAAGTATAAGTTAAGGAATAAGTGCAGTCAAGATACCAGGTGATCAAATTCCTTGTATTTTTCACTACTTCTTCTTTCACCTTTCTCTGAGAATCACAATTGGCTAACTTAAGGAATTATTAGCTTTGCATCCTATTGAATGAGCCATATATTTTATAAAGCCGTCATGATCGTAGCCTCACTGATGAAGCAACTGATATTCGGAGTCGACGGTACCTGAAGAGTTCATCTGCTCTGACAGTAAAACTCCTGCCCTCGTATTTAGAGTCACTTTTGAACGTGATCGGCCAACAAATGGCGCAGTGGTAAGAGTTGTGCTGTCAGTTTCTTGCTGATGATAGATGCGATTTATGCCTTTCACGGAAGAGCCGACTCGTATAGCATCGCAGAGGCATTGTACGAAATTGGCACTGACTTTTTACGACAGTACACACAACTGACGCCTTGAACCTCGGGCGATCCGTTATTCTTTAGTGGACGCAAACCGTTAACCGCAACAGTAAACTTTCGTTTTGCATTCGCTTCTCTAAGCTTTGCCGCATTTTCAAGGACACTATTCCTCTTCGAGTCACTTTGTGACAATTTGGACCACGTGGCTGTCTAGGCGTCATCGTGTGATCTGAATATATGAAATTTCAGGCAGACTTAATAGATAGGGTGAAGAAAGAACATCTAATAGAATGATATTTATACATAGGCCTTTGTCTTGAAATGTTATCTTTTTTGTAAGGAAGTGCCACATCAGTTTCTAACTTACGTACAAATTTAAGTAGATTGCTAATGACTATCTTGAATTTTACTAATAACAAAGTTGCCGGAAATAGCACAAATCATGACAGTCGATTAAAAGTGATCGATGAGAACAGCAATCGGTAAATCAACTTCTCCAAGTATCTTTCGTTCTTCTCGACCTCATATTTATGAGCTAGTAACCGTCATTGATATTGATTGTGTTAACTTGGCGGGTCAAAGAAGTCCGATTATTTCGGGAATGTAGATCAATGTTGATCTGAAATGTGATCGACCATATTTGGTAACGCTGTAGCCACCTAGAGCGCTGCTGCGCTGAGTCATCTTCGTTCATAAGTGTTCAAGTATTCCAGTGTAGCTGTCCGCTTGCATACACTATACACTATAGTTACTTACTTTCTGTTCCTCGGACCTAAACCGCCAAGACCGGTCGATAAAACCCGTAGTAATCTCCATACGTAAGCCCTTGCGTCCGCGATGTTTGCATTATGGCACTGGTAATGCATAGATGTCCCTGCAAGGCTGGCGACAACAACTCTAAAAAAGCTCTCTGAGAAATGGTCAATTTTATCTTATCATGCAACCAGAAATACAATGCATACAGTATAACAGAAATTACTTGTATCTTAAGCACATTCAGCGTAAAAATAATGGCACGAAATTTAAATTCAGCAAAATGAAAGGACCTCGCACAAAATATGTGCAACACACCTTTCAATGAACTTGGCTTGTACGGCTTTTGACGAGCATCACGTAAAGCATACAAAATCAGAATTTTCAGCCCATTTGACTGAAAATCATTTTTCATAATTTTTTGGCGGGGTCCTTTCTGCTGCATGATGATTCTCTCATATTTTGGTTTCTTATGTTTCGATTTATTTTGACTGTATGCCTTCCTAATCGATAAATAAATTTAGAAGGAATTCACGTGAGCTTGATGTGAGCAAGCGAAAGTGTATCTGAATCTTCGTTGGCAGGTTTGCGACACAATGGAACCAATATATCGAGTTATCTTGTTAAAATTGCCATTCTTAAAAGAGATTGCTTCTGTTGGTCCGACACGCTCCTTCGGATATAACCAGAAGATATGCAGTCCCGCATTTCGTGTACAAGTACAAGCAAGCCTGCCATTGCTATTATTGCGATGATGCATCGCTATCGAGTCGAAATGCTGCAAGAGCAACGCGAGCCGTGTGAATTTATTATCCATGCGGCGAGAGATAAAAGCGATGGGAACTCCATTGAGTTTGCGCGCTCTTTCGCGTTCGGTGATATATACGCTAAGGTTACATATATAGGTACGAGATACGAGTACGGATCGTGGTACGTAAGCTATGTTCGATTCGCTTTCAATCGATGCGCATTGCAGCTGCATTACGCTGCGCATCGAATCGACCAACACTTTCACGAGAATCGGTCTCCAAGAGAATCTCCTTTCGCGGACTCCACCAATGACTAAAAGATATCTATCTGCTCTGATTTCCGTTTCTATACTCTCTCAAGAAAATCCCTTCAGGCAACTGCGAAAAGATCGATACTTATGTAGTTTGGAAAAGATTATGCACGAAGTAAAAGGAAATCTTATTGTTGGATTTGGAGATTCAGTGGAAGATAAAGTAGTGTAAGCAATATTCTGTAGCAATGACGATTATTTTTACCAAGTTAAAATAGACAGGCTGCGAGCATATTCTATAGAGATGAACATTGATATGTTTAACTCGGGTTTCTCGTGGTGCCGTCCTTGCCTGTTTATTGAGGGTGCTTGGAAATTTTTGGACTCATTGTCAGCAAGCATGTCAGGAAGGTATTTTCCCAAGGGTCAAGCAGATTCAGTGCAGCTGTTAGTGCTGTGATGTATAGGGGGTGGTAGTATGAAAAGAAAAGAGGGTAGTTACCGGTAAATCTTGGGTTGTTTTGTACCTCATCCCTCAAGTTTGATAGAAGATCTTTGACTGCAACTTGAAAAGGACATCTTCGTCACCGAGAGGTGTGCGAAGTGCGTGTCCTGGCGAGTTGTGAATTAATTAATAGTTATTGGGCAAGACCAATCCCAATCTATGTGGCCAAAATTTAGGAATTCAATTTCTGAGATCATAACTTAAAATACTCTTTTAAAGAACTATTAGGAGGTGAAGATATAGGACAAGAAAACTGCGACATCGAACATAATGCATTAGAAAACCCAATTGAAAAATTCTGTGTCACTGAGGTCAGAGGTATAATTAAGAACTTGAAAAACGGTAAGACTGCTGGTATAGACAGTATTAGCGCTGAAATGCTTAAATACGGTGGCGAGTACATACCTCACAGGTTGTGCGAATTGATAAATTTATGTATCGAGACGGGAGAAGTCCCAGACGATTGGAGAAAAGCGATTATCGTACCAATATACAGAAGAAAGGGAGATAAAAGCAACCGCAGTAATTACAGAGGTAATTCAGCCTATTAAGTAACGTAAGTAAAATATACTCAAAAATACTTATTCGTAGGGTAATGGAAATCACAGAAGAGAAGATTTGGGAAGTCCAAAGTGGATTTATGCCAAGATGATCATGTACAGATCAGATATTTAGCCTAAGACAGATCACAGAAAAAGCTTGAGAGTAGGAAAGAAAGTTTTCTGTGCATTTATTGACCTAGAAAAAGCCTTTGACAAGGTAAATAGAAGTAAACTTTGGGAAGTCCTTAAAGAGTACGGAGTAAATGGAGGGCTCCTACAAGCAATAAAAACAATATATACAGGTAGTAAAGCGAGCGTAAGGGTAAATGTGGAACTGAGTGACTGGTTCGATATTATAGGAGGCGTGAAACAAGGATGCGTTATGTCCTCGTAGCTATTTATCATATTCATGGATAAGTGTCTAAGAACTGCCCTCTTCGACGAACAAGGTGTGGATCTCGAAACCGTCAAGGTACGTGGGTTGGCTTTCGCAGATGACAAGATTGTTATGGCAGAATCAGTCGAAGACTTGCAAAGAATGTTGAATAAACTTAATACAAGCATGAAGAACATGGACCTCAAAATTAACGTAAATAAAACAAGTCATGGTGTTTGAGGGAAAAAGTGAGAAAACATGTGCAACATTGTCCTAAATGATAAGAGATTAGAACAAGTTGACAAGTACGTATATCTGGGTAGTCTATTCTCTAACGACGGAAAAATAGATGGGGAGGTAGATAGGCGCATAAATAAGGATAAGCAGGTTATTGGTAGAGCAGGGTCCATCCTCACAAATAAAAACATATCAAGAAAAGCTAAAATGGCCATACATAATTCTATATTCGTACCGACTGCATTATACGGTAGCGAGACATGGACCTGTCAAGAAACGGACCAGAGTAAAATTAACGCGATCGGCATGAAACCTCTGCGAATGATATGCGGGAAAACACTGATGGACAAAGTCCGGAACGAGACAATCTTAAAAGAATGTGGTACAGGAGAGACACTAGTTGACATATGGGAAAGAAATCAGTTAAGATGGTTCGGACATCTTGAAAGAATGAAAGCTGAACGACTGACCAAACAAGTGTTTAAAGGTAATGTAAATGGCAGAATGCCCAGAGGTAGACCGTCGAAAGAATGGTTAGTATCTGTAAATGAGACATTAATCCGAAGAGACATAAGAAGCCATAGAAACACAAGAGCTTGCATGAAAAAATGAAAATGAACAAAAAAATGACCTTGGATACTAATGGGCCAAGTGGAAAACCATACATAACAATTTTATGAGGCTCCTCACTTGGGGTGATCGCGAGAGAGATTGATCAGCAACCTGGGTCGGAGCAGTGTTGCGGAATGAACGTGTCATTTAAATAAATAACACGAGAGTTCCAGATCAATCTAAAACATCTATACCTAATACCTATATACCTATCTACCTTATACCTATATACCGACCTACTTTATACCTATATACCTATTTACTATTTTCCAAACGAGCAAGTCACGCCTACCCCGAAAGGGAAGTGGCTTAATGCTATAATAATATAATAATAATTATTATTTTAAAAGATAGTTTATCATATTTTTTAAAAGCCTAACGCCCGAACACATCATCACGTTTCACGAGCTTTCGTTGAATTGCCTAAGCGTGGTTTTTTATTGAGCATTTTTAGTCAAGTGTGGTTTAGGGTGCACTTAAGTCAAGAAAGATAACATACCTCAGACCCTTTCCTGATAAAAAGGCTGGGTTATGTTTGCAGGCACGCGCTTCCTGTCTCTCACTTCGACAAAGACACGTCTGGATTTACATGAGTCTGACATAAACCAGCGTTAACCAAATACTGTGACGGAGTATCTCGTAATGTTTGTTTTCCCTGCTTAGACTTTAGACTTAGACCTTACATATCTCACGTCTAAATTCTTAACACAATGCACAACAGATTTTGCATCTTCATCTCGTTCTGTTGATACTATCAGAAATTTGATTAATGTCAATTTTATCAGAAGCATTTGGTTTAAACCTGCTTGCTTGTAAATATGAAAAACATGCAATCAGTCGATTTTCGAGTCGAGTAGGCATCTTGTTTCGACTTTCTTTCTCTGGTAGGTTCAGTACTCCTTTGCTAAGGGACACAAAGATAAATGAAGGACCACCTTTGGCGATTCAAACGGTTTGACGATTCGAGGTCAGTAACCGGCTGGCTGGGCAGCCCACGTCACGATTTTGTGCTTTTTATTCAACCTTCAATGTAGACCCGTCCGATTCATGAGACGAGAGATTTCATTCGTGAACAATGGTCAAGGTCGATCTTGAAGAGGTCCTTCATCTTCTTTCCCTGGGGAGCGATCGAGCGAAAAAAAACACCCCAGCAAAATCGAGCAGAGTCGAAATTCTGGAATCTGGAAAATTTCCAAGATTAAAACAAGAATATATGCATACCAATTATGAAATCTAAAAGTTTATTGAGTTATGTCCCATAAAAGCAAAGTTTGCATACCAAGCATATGTAAACATCATATATGAACAATATATGTGAATCAGGAGATAAGAGCTGAACGAGTAGGATTGGTTCTCTTAGGAAGTAAAGCATGTAGATTTGTAGACGCAAAGTTAGGAAACGGAGATAGGAAAACTATAGACTAGACTAGAATATTAGTTTTATATTTTTGTAGAAAAAAAAATCAGAAACACAATATCAACAAGTCAGTCTGTGCAAAAATTTATTTTTGAACAAAAAGGCTCAGGAACATTGTGAATCCAAAAGAAACATGTTTTGAGGCCTTTCTATGCAATTCTTTTTGCATATATTGAACTTTTTGAATATGTTTTTCCAAAACAACTGATTTTTGGATTCACAATGTTCCTGAGCCTTTTTGTTTAAAAATAAATTTGTGCACAGATTGACTTGTTGATATTGTGTTTCTGATTTTTTTTTTTCTAAAAAAATTTAACAAACAGTGACATTAAGCCATAGATCTTGATATTTGTTTCTCTTGAGTTCGGATTTAATTCCCGTTCTCAGAGAATCGGTTTCTTGGTCAATTCTCAAATTAGTTTCATAGTTTTCATGTTAGCCCAAATTTCTCTTGTTTCAAAATTTAATCATGATAAAATATATTTAGGAATTCCTTATCCGAAGCTTAAATCTCGACTTAAATTCCTTTCTCCTATGCTTATCTATTTTTAACACTTATCTCCCTTTCTCCAAAATTCTATACGTGGGATTTCTTTCCTCCTTCTTTCTTTCAGTTACGTTTTCGTCTACCTGTCCAGGTTCGTATACACTGCAACCGCGCTTTACCGGAACCTGATATACCGGATGAGGAGGTCCCAGAGGGCGAGAGTGAGGTGCCTATAAGATCAGCGGAGTTGCAAAGTTTACGATTCGGCTTTATAAGAAGCCATAAGCAAGAAGGATAAGAATAACGGTTCGGAGAACTCCGATTCACCGTGAAGGCCGTTGAGGATACCCCGAAATCACCAGTAAATCGCGGTTCCAGTGTATACAACATAAGAGAGATTCCTTCAAAGGGCATTGATTCCCGGTAAGGGTCGTATATAGAAACTCTAAAGGGCTTCCAGCTTTCTCATGACGATCCGATTACGCGAGGGAGGATAGTGCGTATATTCACGCCATTGGTTTACCACAGACTTCCGTCATTTTTCAAGTCGCAAATATTGAAAGTCGGGATGGAGACCTTTATATGTTACAATATGAAATGTATCATTTATTTGCGATATCTGATATGCAATTTGCAGACTTGTGCCGAAAATTAGATTTGATATAATAATATCTTCTATATCAATAATGTTGTTTAAATTACAATGATCTCGTGAACTTGCTTACGTGTTGCTGAAAGAATTAAAGGCAGTTGAGCTTTAATGATTTTCGACGAAAATCAAAAGATAAGTTCAGTCACGAGATGGTAGACACGAGACGAAAGAAACACGTAACGTTGCAAACCCCTTACTATTCGTCAGTTGTCCCACTAATAGGGTTAAGTGTATGAATTATGAAATCCGGAAGTGCAACGTCCTCCTTTTACGCACCCGTAATAAATAAGTAAATAACAATAACTTCTTCCTTACGATTTTACGACTTTTATACCGATTAAACTGATCGTTAATGAAATCATACACCTGGTTTCCGCTTTCACTTTTGCCCTGACATTACGATTCCCATTACCAAAGTATGAACACCGATATATCTTATCGGTTATACAATGAAAAAAAAATTACTTTATATTTGCAAGTTACATGTTTAACAACTCACGAATGTGTGTAGTAACAAATACTGCATATAATTTTCATTTTGTCGTTTTTCGCTTGAGATGTATGGAATTACTAATATTGTTATTTCATCTGAGAAAGATTTTTGCAGACATTCATGTTTTTTAAAGAAGTTTGTCTGTGAGGTTATGAATATGATAATCAGGAACCATCAATGATTATTGACGGGAGAGGTAAAGCCATTATGTATTGGTTATTATAACTCATGGAGAATATATTAGATGATGATGAATGGGCTGTTCGGTGAATTGTGCATTAGAAATCTTCCCATTCCATATGCTACACTTTAATTACTTTCTGCAATTTTCCCCTCTGAAACGCACGAATAGTGACGCTCCTTTAAATATATATAAATCTTTATGCCTAACGATATTAGAGAGTAATTTTTTTATCTACTCTAACGAGCCCAATAAAATATACTTATGCACACTCAAAAAAACAAATTTAGTTAATGTTACTAGTTGCGACTGGTTGAAATAATTATACTTATTATAATGTGAAATTATGAATTATATGACTTGAAAATTCTATTTGTTTAACTCTGGTTGATTTTTTATGGTTAAAACTATTCTGGTTAATATTTCTTGTGACAGAAGTGTCGCGATCTTGCGTCGGTTTCCAGAAATTTGCCTTTTGTCTTATGTCGCGTTGCTGGATGTGTCAAGTGACGCTTTGTCATAGATTTCCACTTCTTGAACAATCGTGATTTGTTCAATGTATTTTCAGTTTGTGGGATTAGGCCCCGCACATTTACGCTGTACGTGACTCATCTGGC
>CAKNXH010002325.1:156680-169121 GCA_932178445.1 Andricus quercusramuli
TGTGTGTTTAACGTTGGCGTAACGCTCGTTGTGCCCCCCCCCCCCCCTCCTAAAGGCATTATGTATTTTGTGAACGGCTCCTTTAGGAAAAGTTTCAGAAACATAATGCATAAACAATACGCTGCTGCTGCCTCGAGTGTTGTATCTATCGCCATTTATTAAGGGGCAACTTCACTGTAGGATTTTCAAAAAATCGATTATTTTTTCCTTCGCTTAAAATGTGCTTTAGGGGCTTAAAAACTAAGTGCACCTGGTTCCATTGAAAACAAATGTTAACAGGTCAAAATCTTTATTTCCCTACTGAGCGCTCCAACGGCGCACTTGGATCCAACGCTTTTATATTTCTTTTACCTGTCGAAATGTTAAGTGGGACGGTTATTAGGGTTCCTCAGGTGTCAACTAGGGTGCGCTGATTTCTATTAAAATAGTATAGGTGTGTCTGTGAATCAGTGAATCGTGCCAAGATTCATGGATTTTTCAGTCAGTAAAACTTTAAACGCGCTTTTCTCGAAATCACTTTTTTCAAACTGCCCGGAAACATTGCTTGAAGACCGTTACACATATCAGTCTGAAATTTTCACAGTAGCTCTACAATTACATTCTTTATGTAACTACGTAGGGGTTTTCTGATTTAACATCAACTTTTTTTTTATAAACAATTTCGTGCTTTTTTTTGCCGAAAATCGAAACTTTTTTTCAAACGTTCACTATTTCTGCAAAATTTGGTAAAAAAAATCCTACGTACACAGAAAAAAAAAAGTCTTAAAGTTGGGTTGGTCTTGTTTTTATTTTTGCCTTAAATTAAGCCCAATACTAAATGAGAGCATGAATATCGTTTTAAAAGAAGGCCTTATCGGCTTAGAACTAAAATTAATCCATTGATATGGCTTCTTTGCAAATATTCATCTTGAAACAAGCCCCATTAGACTTATTAAGACAGCAAGATCTTCGCAGTTAAAAAGAAGACGATATTGAGGCTACCGTTTAGCCCTCTAGAAGCGAGATTCAAAAATCTAACGTCTTCTCGCAGTTGTGACAGGAGCAGGAAAATAGACGCCACGCCAAGCATGCGAAATGCGTCAATTATAAGTTTTTATTAAGTGAAATTATATCTTATTTAACCTGCTCTATTTATTAAACCTAATTTAACATATTCTCAACCATATTCGAGGTTAGTACATCTCATCATATACTCTTGTTAATGTTATTCACCGCACAGTCATATAGTCGGGGTTCTCGTCTCGCGACACCTATAACCTATACAACTCTTCACATTATGATTGGATCGCAATTAGGTTATTTCACAGCAAATGAAACAAGAGTTTCGTATGTTTCAGTATTAAATGTAAATTTTTGTATAGTCTCATGATAAGAAACAAAATTATATATATATTTATTATTGCTTTAGTCCTTCTATATTTTACTCTGCGATAACGCTTTCTTCAAGCCCACGTTTTGGCTTACGGCTAGTTTTAGACAGTATAGCAGTTACATTCAAGCCCACATTCTGGCTTGCGACTACTTTTCAGCCCATGCAACGTCTCAACTTTAGTTTCTCAATCGCTTTCTTTTAAAGCCTTAATCCTATTCTAGTTTTTAGCAAATGCTGTCTTCTTTTTGTTACACCTTAAAACAAGCCCATATTTGGTATTGTATTAAGACTTTTTTTTTCTGTGTAGTTCTCAAGCTAATGACATATAGTTCTTAAATATTCTTTTTTTTTGTTTCACGTCAAAAATGTAAGGAAATATGTTTCCGGTTGCACAGTCCGTTTTTAAAAAGGCAACATACAGATTCTTGAAAATGAACCTCTTTTTCGGGCGCTACAGTGGTGTTACCCCTTAATGTATCCACATATAATAGAGATACGAAAATTCAGGGAAGCGGAATATAGTTGCTACAATCTGTTTTCGGAGAATTTTGTTAGATTATTTTCTTTGGGATGCAGTCCATGTAATTTCAGAGGGGCTTAGGAAGAGTCCCTCAAGGTATAAAAGAATCGAAATTCAATAGTCGAAAATCGATGTCTACCAGAATGTCTGGTTGAGCTAGTCAGAAATTTCTGGTTGTGTTGGCCAGAACGTTGTATTCCTAAGCTATCGGAAAACTGGTAAATCCCGCCAGAAATTCTGGTTAAATTTACCTGAATTTCTGGTAAACTTACCAGAAAATTGTTAACCAGAAAACTCATATATTTTTGACCAGAATTTATAGTAAGGGCATATTTAGCATTCTATTCTGGTTGGTTCGACCAGAATTTTTTTTTGAGTGCACGCAAAAAAACGATATTCTAGTATCAAGAGTGTCATATTCTTACAGGCATATTCTTAGTAATATTTTTAATGGAGTAAGCGAAATTCTTAATTTAAGAGGAAAATGCGCCTTGCTCTGTTCAATCATTTCTTTTAATGTTTTGTGTGACGTGCTTTTCGATCAGTTTTTCGAATTCGTAATAAGTGAGAAGCTCGAAGAAACGGAACCAATTCTCTACATCATTTATTCGTTGACGTGTGACATCAAACTTTTCTCCTTTTAACGTTCTCTGCGAAAAGAAAGAGATAGAGTTAGAGAGGTTCACATACGATTTATCCTCAGAATTGGTTGCATTTCTTCAACACCTATTTAAGTTGCAACTATTCTTAAACTTAGTGGGAAATTCTTACAATCAGACAAGAATATATATTCTTAAGGTAAGAGGGTCTACATCGTACGTAAAGAATCTCGTAAAGAATATATTCTTCACGCCTAGAAATATTGCAAACATTCTTAAACTTAGTGGAAATTATTAAAATGAGAATATCGTTTTTTCGGTGTACAAGCTTTTATCCTCTGTGTATTTTTCATTTTATTATAAACGAAGATGATGAAATTAAAGGGGTATACTTGAAACTGGTTTGAGTACTTTGATGTATTTCTGGGATTAAGGTTAAATTAATGATCTTGGCATGAAGATGATTCGATCACATAAATTGAAATATCATTCTATGAATTTTAATTTTATGGATATAATAAATTACACTTTTTGAAATGTTTTAATTCTCTCTACAAATCTATATCTACTTATTCTTAGTTTCTAGAAAAAAACACTTCACCACTAAAGTTTAAAGTGCATTTTCTGAATTGTAACACACTTATTTCCTATCTGAGAATTTAGAAATCTTTGAAGCATCTTAATTTGCAGAAATTCACAGAAAATTAAACTCTGCTAATAGTACGAATGGTAAAAGTTGTAATAAATCGAAGCCATACAGGATTAAACTCTCTATCAATTTGCTTTTCTTTGAATAGAATTTTTCAAGATTAGTTTTATTTCTGCGGCAGTTGCACTTGGCCTTTCTCGATACTAGCCTTGTCTAATTGCATTTGCCGTAGAAGGCGGTACTGGAAGGTAGCCTTATCTCTTATAGACATATAGCAAATGTACGGGTACAGAGAGACTGTACACTTGATGTCCGGTCCGCTACTGCTCTTGCTTCAGCTTCTCCTTCTTCCATTTGCTTTTCTTTCATTATACTTTCTCGAAATAAATTTTAATGACTTCCACATTTAAGCATGTCCCATGTGGAGTTATGTTTGTCGGGCCTATGTTGCTACATACTTTCTGCAAATTCTTTCTTTGAATTTCGTAGCACATGAATGTGCTGACACTTATGGCGAAGCTTTTACATTTATTGTATAAGATCAAGAAGCCACTGCCTGGCAGAATTTATTAGATCATAATCTGGAATTTGCTGACCCGAATCGGACCCAGTTTAAGTGAATGTGATAACAGCGAGTAATTACAGCGGGAATAATGCATGTGAAGCGTGCCTTTACGATAAAAGGGAGATCAGTGCATTCTTAGTTTCTCGATGGAATACATATTAGTAGAATCAAAGGTGTACTATATGTCCTTGAAAATGTTTATTATTATTTAAATTGACGGGTGTGGCCACTGTATCAGGAAACCGAGCATAGAAAAACCTTTCCAATTACTTTCAAGGTTTGAATGCTAGTGTGAACGACACCAAAACTCACTGATAACTTTAATAAATGATAACACGGTCGGCAAATAAGTTAGACATTTGGTTTGAAGTTGGCAGAAAGCTGATGAAATTCCACTTTTTGATGACAATATATCACGTGAGAAGTAATCTTTAGAATCTGATCTTTAGTTAAGTTAATAAAACTTCCAAAAATCTTCGCGGGGTCCCAAGCTATGTCAAAAAATGTCCAAACGTGTGTGCGTCGAGTTACAGTCGGTGATCACTGCTGTCGGCCAAAACTTGACACAGGCACACTTGGACATTTTTAGTCATATCTCAGGAACCCGTGAAAATTTTTTAGGTTCTGCTTAAATTAAAGATAAATTTTGTGAGACTGTATTCTGTAAATTTAATATTTTTGCTAGATCTTTCCTAGGCCAAGACACGAGTTAAAGTCGAAGTACAAAATTCGAGAAATTCTTTAATTCCAACCGAGTTTTCAAAGTCATCAGTGATTTTCAGTGCCGCTCGCGCTAGCCGTGTAGATAATTTTCGATGGTAGTATAAATTAATGGAAGATGAAAAAAATTCAATTATATATTTCAAATTGAATACATTAACAATGATTGACGTAATGTTTTTAAACAATTGTAAATTCTAACAGAAATTTCTATATAATTTTAATAATTATAATAAAATTTATATAATTTCTTAACTGTGATATTAACTAGAGAATAACACTTTACATTTTTTGAAAATTGCGTCTACAAGTGTAATTTTTACAGATTTAATAAAGTTCACTCATGAGGGCCAAGGTGTGTGCCGGAACGTTTGAAATAATTTAATTGTTTTCGATTTACCTAACTACAGCGCCAACAACGACAGATAATGTTTTCAAAGAAATTTTTCATTCATAACTAAAATTGTTGCATTTTGAAAAGTATTAATAAAAATTTGGCAAGATTAATTGTAAGTAACTGCGTTTTAAATTAAACTTAAATTCGTTCAATTTCATTTTTCCCAATTGAAAATAATATGATTTTGAACGCCTCTTTTTAAATATGTAGTTATTATTACATGCAATTTAAAGTTGCTAAATTTTAAATGTTTCAAGTTTTGATGAAAAATATTTCAAGTTCAGAACGGTTGCTATTTGATTGCTCTAATTAGCAGTTTAGTTTTAATTACTTTAAATGCAAATTTTGTCTGCATTTTGGACAAGCCTTCAATGTGAAGAAACAGGACATTGATCATTTGTGTTTGTGTACAAGTGTATTAATGAGACGAGAATCAGTAGAATCAAATGGATTTGGATTCTTTTTTCATTTTTCTATACTTTGTGTTCCTTTTTTATTTAATGGTACAGGTACTCAGAGTTTGAATTTTTCGTTTTATAATGAACATGTTCTATCAATATGATTAACGAGAAATCTGTTCATTTTGTGTTTCAGGCAGTGAAGTTGGAGTCGGTCCATCCTGGCAGGACGCGGTATCTCGTCGTGGTATCCTGTACTGGGCGACAGGATGCCGAGGAGAGTTGCCTGTTAGGAATAGACTGCAATGCCAGGGCGACGGTTGGACTCGTTCTACGAGTTTTGGCCGACACCGCCATCACTCTCGACGGCGATGGGTACGTTCTTAATTCTCTTGAATTCAACCTATCTCGAAAACCTAATGTCGAATTGTACTCTCTCCCCAGAAAAAAAGTCGGAAAGGAAGTTGTTAATGGGAGAGAGAGAGAGATATATATAAAATCCTACAGAGATATATTTCATTTATTCTCTCTGCATCTCTTATATTTTATTTTGTCATTTTTATATTCTTTTATAATATGGGATTCAAACTAACTTTTATCTTGGGCATTAACTTTGATATTGCATTATAATTTAATATTTTGATCGCAAAGGTAATGATTGTTGTTTTGCACAAAACTCTGTCTTGCAAAGTAAAAATGCTTCATTCATCTTCTTCGGCAAAATCAGATCGTGAGTATGGGTTACTGGGCTCCGTCACGACCCCGCAGATTCGTGTAGCTTTGAGATAATTACTTACCATTTCGTTTAAACGTTCACGGAAACTAGTTGCTTCTACCTGTGGATTAGTCGTCTTTAAATATATACGGCAAGAAGTGTCTCCACGAGAGGAAAAGCTACGAATAAGCGAGCAAATAAATAACAGCGTCTTGCTTCATCATAGTTTAGTCCTTCCGCCTTGCCGGATGCTAGTCATTAACGTAGTCGGAAAAAAAGGCCGAGAGGCGGCATTGAGTCGGGCTCTCCATTACTTACATAAGTCGTGTTATCGTGCATTTGTACTGAAGCGAGAGCGAATTGCCAATTGTCGCAACGCCGTCAATAATCGCCTCATGCAGGACGAAAGTACCGGCGTTCTCACTTTGTATTTTGTAGGAAATTAATTTTGTAACCACGTATAGGCAATGGATAGTAAATAATTAAGAATTGTATTTGATCTAATCATTCCCACACTGTAGTCTGAAATCTAGGCAATGAAATAGGTTCGAGTCATAGACAAAATGTATCTTCGTTCAAATGCATAGTCAAAAAGATATTGCTTTTGAAAAGGGGCTGTTCAAAAACTATGGCAGGCTATTTTGAAAAGTTTTTCCCCCTCACCCTTCTTCGTCACATATCATCACATAAAGCTTGAACCCCGCGCAGGGTGTCGTCACAAATACAAACACCCCACCCCGTTTTTAATGAAAAATTTATTTTTTGATTTCAATTGACAAATGCGTAAAATAAAACAAAAAATATACAAACATAATATTTTAACAGATTTCACAGCCCAGAATGCTCTCAAAATAAGGGAAATAAGAGTTGAGTTTTCAAGCTAGAATGTCGAGTTTAACCAAGTGCTTGAATCTTCAAGTCGAAAAAATGATTTTTCGACCAAAAATAACCAATTTTCAACAAAAAATGAAATGTCTAAATTTTCAATTAAAAAAATTAATTTTCTAACAAAAAGAACAGATTTCCAACAAAATAGATAAATCTTCAACCAATCAAATGAATGTTTAACAAAGTAATTTAAATTTCAACGAAGTAGTTGAATTTTCAACCAAAAAGCTATGAAAGTATAACTTCAAAATTCTTGGACGATTTACTCGGAATTGGCTAACTTTTTTAGATCAAAACTCTTTTTATCTTTATTCAGAAACTCAGTATCTCAGAAGTAAGTTTTTAGTTTTTATTGAAACTGAAGATTACATTCTTTAGCGTAATCCGCAGTCAAGTATGTTTCAATTTGTGGTCAGTATTTCGGAAGTGTACTTTTATCTTTAAATGGTGACTTCGAGTTTACAAAATGTTTTTTCAAAAAACTTTAATTTTTTTATTAGGTTCTATTAATTCAGTTCGCAATTAGGCTAAACCCCGAGAACAAGGGGAAGTTTCTTGAGAACTGTGAAAAAAGAGGAATTCTTTTTAAAAAATTGAAAAGAGGGGAATAGGGAAAAGAGTGTTAAGTCTGCATTTAGATGCTTTACTTGTAAAATAAAATCACTAATTTTCATTTTGTCAAGCATTTCAAACAATTTATTTTGCAAAATCTACCTCTAAAGTTGCACTTCTCATGCTTGTAAATTGTGCCTAAAAGACTATTTTAGCAAACTGTGTGTACAAAATTGTTGCGCATGTGCAGCTTGAAGATTACTTACTTTAGACACGGCTGGAAAGTTTCGCATGCGCAGTTTTAAGATGTGGTTCTTTAGACACGGGTCACGCGGTGCCTAAAATCGCGGAGTGGTGACGGCATCTCACGTCCTTTCGGAGATGCCCGTAGTCAGTTTCAAAGTGACTAGAGTTCTTAAATTCTCGAGAATTTAAGTCCGGGTTCTATAATGGATAATATGACAGAATTTAGGAGAATTCAAAATAATTTAACATTCTGAACAATATTTTTATTGTTCACGTTATTTACATTGTTAAATATAAGTTATTAATTTATATAAATATATTTATAAATAACAAACTCATAGAAGAAATTTTACTGTTAAAATATTGAATTTTTGTATTATAAAGTGTCTCAATTTGAATGTACCGCCAATTTATTAAAAATTGTGTTGAAATTTGAGGTTATATTGATTTTGGATTGTTCTCATACATTCTCTAAGAATTCATCCGCCGCTTATATTCTCGGTAATATTATCATTCATTTTGCCGTTCTCAAAGTAATAAAACCGAATCAGAACTCTAAAAGAGACAGGCGTGATACACGTGCGTACAGGTGATATGCTACTCCTGTGAAGCATTTGCCTTCAGCTATTCATACTCGTTTTCGCTATCAAACTAGCTTCGCTCGTGCGCTACCTTCCGACTCATGTTTCGCGGCTACGGACCCTGATATAACGGATAAGTTGGTCCAAGGGGGCGAGAGAGAGGCGCTTGCAAGTTCAGCGGAGTTTCGCAGTTCACGGTTTGGCACTCTAAGAAGCCACAAGCAAGAAGGAGAAGAATAACGGTTTGTAGAGTGCCAATTTATCGTGAAGCCATTGAGGGTACCCCCGAAACGCCCGGTAAAGCGGACCCCAGTGTAACTATATCGACGCCTCCATTCAATAGGAATCTATGTGCTGACAGCGCCCTGTATGAGACTATTCCCTATGCTTATACGCAGAGCATGCACTATTAGAAATATATTGAAAATTCAGAATTGAACTAAAATTCATTCAAATGTAGGTGAAAATTTAACTGGACGTTTGCGCATACACGGAGAAAAATGGAAGGTCTGTTTAGCCATATAGATGTGCAGACCGACCCTATTGCAGGGTCAACTATAGGACAGCCCTTGAATATGGCTAAAACGACTATCTCTAGAAGGTTGAAACAAGAGGTTCAAATCGATCATCTCGAAGTGTCGACCCGATCATTTCGGATGGTCGACTCGGTCATCTCAAGAAAGCTGACCTGATCATGCTAAAGGGTTGATATGATTGTCTCAGACAGACCACTCGATCGTCTCAGATGGTCGATTCGATTTTCTCAAAGGGTCAACCTGGTCATTGTGAAGGGTCGATTTGGACACCTCGGATCACCGCTGTGATCATCTCAATACCGTCAATTCTATCAGCTCGGATTGATCGATTCGACCATTTCAAAGAGTGGACATGATTATCCCGAAATTTCAATATGGATATTTTAGGAGGGCAAATTTCATTATTGCAGAGGGTCGATTCAAAAATCTGATATGGTTGAAATTACTATTTTTAAGAGCCAAATATATATTTTTATATTATTTTTAAAAATTAATAAAAAAAAATTAATTTGATTTTCTGATCTGGACTAGTATGAAGGTCTACTATGTAAACAGTGGGGAGCTCTTTATCAATTGATTTATAGTAAGCATTCTGATAATAATCTTTGATAAAAAATTGCTAATTCATAATATAAAATCGTAAAAAAAGAAATTAGTAAGAAAAAATTCTTTATGAATTTAATTTTTAACGTTTTTTCTACGAATTAGTAGTTTTTACTGAAGATTAGTATGGAAATACTTCTTACTATTCATCAATTGATAAAAGTCATCACACTATGTAATTAGTATAATTTCATAGTAATTCAGATGTAGAGTAGAACATATTCTATAGCGTATTCAAAAACAGTATATGGATTGAAAAAATGATAAACCTACACGTAACCTTAAAATTAAACGAAATATTCAAATTAACGATGAATGGGTTAATGTTCGCAAAAATCGTGGTTATCAATGCATTTTTTTATTTTCACACAAGTGACAACGCAATTTCATTTTTGGTTTATCGGTAGTACTCACTGCTATATTTAATGTATATCCATAGAGATCCCTACATTAATGACAATTCTTTACAGCATTCGTTACAGGTCAATTTAAAAACTAATACAATTACGGTCGAACATTGTATATAAAACGTAGAATAAATTATTGAATATTATTAATTAATTAATACTTTAACGCATTCAAACTGCTAACGCGCACAACTTTCGCTTGCCTAAAGATTTCCTTGTGTGTGATCCGTCCCATAAATATTCCCTAGAAAAAGTAAATAATCAATAAGCAAAATCAATAATTTGAATCAGTGGTGTCGTCGAGGCCTGGCGGGCCTTTAGAAGAAAGTTAAATTTCTATCCAAAAAGTTCATTTCATACCAAGAAAGATGACTTCTCTATCATGAAAAATGAGATTTTAACAAACGAGTGAAGTTTTTAAGTTAGAAAGTTGAATGTTTTTGAAAGCGGTGGACTTTTAAATCGGAAAAGATAAATCTTTAACAAAAAATATAATTTTTGATCAAGAAAGATCAATTTCGAACAAGATTCTCAACCAAAAAGTTGAATTATCAACAAACAAGAATAATTTACTACCCAAAAAGACGAATTTCGAATGAAATATATGTATGAATTTTCTATCAAATAAGTTAAATTTCAAGCAATTATTTAAATTTTTAACAGGGGAGATTCACAGAAAAAACAACTTGTAATCTTTACAGCGATTTCCGCGTAATTTTTACATGTTACCAAAATCCACTTCTGTTATATCTTCTGTCTTAGTTTTTTTACCCAAAAAGACGAATTTTCAACAAAATACATAACATTTTCTACAAAACAGTTGAATTTCTAACTCATACAGTATACAGAATACAGTTTTAGCCAAAAATGGTATATTTCAATTTTCAGACAAAAACTATTTGAAATTACATTGAACTCTCTCGAATGAGAATGTAAAATAACTTTTAACGGCAAAAAAAAAACAATTATAAACAAAACGGTTAAAAGTACAACCAGAAAGGTGAATTTTCGACAAAGAAAATTGAATAGTCCATACGAAATACAAATTTCCAACGTAAATAATGTTTTACCAAGAAAAACCAATTTTGAACAAAATACATAAATTTTCAGCAAAATTATTTAATTTCGAAGACAAAAAGACCAATTATTTACAAAAAAGTTGAATTTTCAAGACAAAAATATGACTCTTCAACCAGAAAGTTCAATTTTTAAGCCAAAAATATGAATTTTTACCACAAAAGTTCATTTAAAATCAAATTATAATAGTTAAATTTTCAACCAAAAACATGAACCTTCAACAAAGAAAAATTAATTTTGAACAAAAAAGATAATTTTCAGTAAAAAAAGATGAATTTTCAACAATATTCTCAATCCAAAAGTTAAACTATCATCGAACAAGGATAGTTTTCTACCCAAAAGACGACTTTTTTACAAAATATGTGAATTTCCTAACAAACAGTTGAATTTTCAACCAAAAAGTTTAATTTTTACCAAGAAAATTAATTTTCTATCAAGAAATAAGAATTTTAACTTATCAAATATACAGGACAAGGTTTTAACCAAACATAAAATAGTTAAATTTTCCGCTAAAAAAAATTAACGATGAAAATGAATTTTTAACAAAGTTAATAAATTTCCACCGAAAATATGAATTCTGGACCAAGAAGTTTAATGTTCCACCAAACAAAATTAATTTTAAACAAATTGCACGAATTTTAAGCGAAAGGTTTCAATGTTTAAGGCAAACAGATGAATTTTCTACAAAGCAGTAGAATTTTTACCACAACAGTTCATTTAAAAGGGAAAATTTGAATTATCAACCAAAAAGATGAACTTTTAACTAAAAAATAATTATTTTTAACCAAATAGTTTAATTTTCAAGCCAACAAAAACGAATTTTCTACAAAAAAGTAGAATTCTCACCATAAAAGTTCATTTAAAATCAAATGCATGAATTTTCAACCAAAAATTGAAACTTTCGACTAAAAAGATCAATTTTAAATTTTAATTAAGTTGAAAAAAATAAAAATTAAATTATGCTGTCACAAAATAAAATTGACATGAAAATTTTTAATAAAAATGCTCAATTTAACATGAATTCGAAAAAGTCGCGGTTTTTCAAATAAGCTTGATACCGACGCTTTCAGACTCGGGAGTTTCGGGACGCGAGTTTTCCCTTCCTGAGCCTGCCGCTTCACTTATCAGTTTATGCCTTTTGGCAGGTAAGAAATCCTGGTGATCTGGAACAATTTCTTCCCGCGCGTGAGTAATGTCTACGTTGATAAATTCCTGGTCATCTGTATGTGCGTTTAGAATTAATGCGCCTGCAGGCGACACTGTTGCTCCAATTCCTATTTACATAAAACTTTCGTTTAAACAATCTGACAAAATTTCATGCATTATACATGTTAAACAAAGAAAAATAATTGTGAGAAAAAATATTCCAAAAATTCTGAAATTCAATATAGCAATTCTACGGTCAGGGTGCGATAATTAAATTGAAAATAATTTTACGCATGTTACAACGTTTCTCTACGAAACTTTGATTACTAAACACCAAAATCACAGTTGAATTTTGTTCTAAACTGTTGAATTTTCAAGACAATGAGACAACTTTTTTGTACAACATTACCTGAATTTTGATTTCAATAGTTGAATTTTCAAACAAAAAAGATTAATTTTTCAACTAAAAT
>CAKNXH010002325.1:169521-190840 GCA_932178445.1 Andricus quercusramuli
AATAGTTGAATTTTCAAACAAAAAAGATTAATTTTTCAACTAAAATGAAATAGTTTAATTCTCATTCAGAAAAATTAATTTTCAATCAAAGACATGGACTTTGTACTAAAATTATTAATCTTCTACAGCAAAAATTTGTAATAAATTACATAAATTTTGAACCAAATAGTTAAGTTTTTACATTAAAAAGATTATTTTTTGAACAAAAATGGAATAGTTAAATTTTCATTTGGAAAAAATTAATTTTCAACAAACTATATAAATTATCAACCAAATAGGTGGAGTTGTAAATTATAAAAGGAAAACAATTTTTGACCAAAAATGGAATAGGTAAATTTTTATTTGGAGAAATTGACTTTTCATTTGAAAAAAGATTTTGTAATAAAAAAAGACTCAAATTTTCTACTGCACAGTCGACTTTTCAAACAAATTTTTGAATTTTAAAGACAAAAAGACGAATTTCCTGTATGAAATAGTAGAATGTTCAACCCGAAAATATGAAATTTTAACAAAAAAGTTCATTTTCAACAAAATAGTTAAATTTTCAGTTTAAGCAAAAAATGTTGACTCCAAAAAAGGGAAATTCTGAAAAAGTTCATTTCTCAACTAAACATATAAATTTTCCACTAGAATTATGAATCTCCTACCAAAAAAAGAAATTTGTAAGAAATAAATTACTTAAATCTTTAACCATATAGTTAAATTGATTAAAATAAAAATATTAAGTTTGAAACAAAAATGATATAATTACACTTTCATTGTGAAAAATTGATTTCAAATTTAAAAAATGAATCTTTTAAAAAGCAGTTGAATTTCCAAAACAGACGAATTTTCTATATAAAATAATGGAATTTTCAACCGGATAATATTATATTTCAAGAAAAAGGTCAGTTTTCAATCAAATAGTTAAATTTTAACTTGACACATTTCGCTTTTTATCCCAAAAATAAATTTTCGAGAAAATTCACACATTTTTTACCAAATAGTTGACTTTTACTTAAGATTAATTTTCCACAAAAAAAAAGACAAATTTTTAACAACCCACATTAATTTTCAATCAAATAGATGAAGTTATATGATATAAAAAAAATTTCTAACCATAAATTGAATAGGTAACTTTTCATTTGAAACATTATTTTGTAATAAAAAAGACTGATCTTCTACAAAAAAACTTACGTTTTCTACCACATAGTTGTCTTTTCATAGACATTTTTGAATTTTAAAGACAAAAAGACGAATTTCCTATATAAAATAGTAGAATTTTCAAGCCGAAAATATGAACTTTTATCAAAAAAGTTCATTGTCAACCAAATAGTTGAATTTTCAGTTTAAGAAATAATTTTTTACTCCAAAAAAGTGAAATTCTAAAAAAGTTCATTTTTCAAATGAACATATAAACTTTCTACTAAAATGATGAATCTTTTGTAAAAAAATGAATTTGTAAGTAGGTCTACTTTCAAAGAACGAGTATAAAAAGTTATTTTTTGATACGACATGTAATTAATGATAATTACCTCTGAATATTTGAATTATATTTTTCCCACAGTTCCAGCTCTCCATGAGCTTCATGTACGACGACCCAGACCCTTCCATCTATCCTCACACAAATTCAAATGTGCACGTGACAACTGGAAGATAAAGTTTTATTGTTAATTAATAATTACAAATAAAGTTTACACAGCAATAATAAATGCTAGAATAATCCGTGATTACTTAAATAAACATAAATAACTTTAAGCTTGTATTGTAATATAACCTAAAAAATATCATTATTAACTGTTTCGAATGCCACATAATTAAGTAAAATAGATACTTACAAATATGATCGCTTGCATTCCCAACACTAGGGAATAACACTAGCAACACCGCAAGCACAAAACTAGCACTACTAGGAATGATTGGGAACACTTTAAAAACTGTTTATCGGGTCCGTTATGCAAATTGGCACAAATTAGCGATACTCGGTAACCTTTAAATTTTCACGCGCATGATTGACGCGCAAACGTCGAGCAATCAAGCATATGCGATGGTTTATCTATTCCTTCGGGGATGGTCGAAATGAGTGAAAAAAAGGATGCGCGTATTGACCATACCGAAAGGGATACCTTAGTTATCCCTGATAGTGAGTCTGATGTTGTTATAACCGTCAGACTGCCCATAAAATAAGAGTCTTTCTGACTATGTCGAAAAATTTTTGGAAGGACCGTTCGACCATATAGAAAGACTGACTGGCTCTCTAAATTTTGACTTTCTAACTTTGACCATCCATTTTTCTCCGTGTACACAATGTCCCGCGGGGAGTTATTTCGTACGTTTCTGTCCTGAGATCTATGAAATTAATAAAGGACATAATATTCAATCAAAGAAGCAGCTTTAAAGAAGAAAAACAAAAGGTACGTTGGAATAATATTATCATAATGGGAACATTTCATTCACACTATCGGTGACCGAATCCATTTCAAATCAGGCAGGTTCTACACTTGAAGTTGCAGAATCTCTCGGGGACAAAATATGTTGTTTTTTAGAGGAAAGTAGGCGATACGTATTTTTGCGATTTGTGAAAAAAAAATTTTTTACCGAGTTATGCGTATTTGAATTTTTGGCTTTGTTTTTCTAAAAAACCCCAATTTTTTCTTTAAACTTGTATAACTTTTGACTTAATTGAGATATTTACGATTTCTTTTCAGATTCTGGTAGATTTTATCGCCTTCTCTAGAAATCTGAGAGGAAATTAAAAAAATCTTCAAAATTAACCAAATGGCGGCAGTTTTTCTGAAAATGTTAAAAGTCGTTTTTCTCAAAAAACCCACACTTATATTTTTTGCCAATTTTTTGTTGAATTTGTACTATCATAAGGAAAATATCTTGTGAGTTTAATGCGGGCTAAATAACTTGTGAGCAGGAGAAGTTTTTTTCATAAAATCGAATTTTCGCACTTTTCTTCAAAACAACAGATACAAAAAAATGTTGAGGAAATAGTTTGCACTTTTAAAAAAGTTCTCTGACGCATTTATGATATCTTGTACCATTTCCGAGAAAAATGAAAAAATTCAATTTTCATAAACAAAAAATTGGCTTCATTCCTGGCTTATGGAAATACCCACCATTTTTGTTAAATATTACAAAAATATATACCTTCATATGAGGAAAACTCCATGTTAGGTTTACGTGGGCCGAACAATTTTTATCATCAGAAAATTATTTTTTTAAATTCGAATTTTGAAATTTTTTGCTGAAACAATTTAAGTTACAAAATGAATTTCAAGACAAGAAATTTTTTGACTGCAAAGTTTTTATATTCAATATATTTAAATATATTTCACATTTATCTAGGTACTTCTCAATAATGTATAAATACTTGATCTGAATCTCAGTTTAAAAAATAAATATAAAACCTGGATAAATGTGAAATGAAATAATGTCAAGATTCGAATTTATGAAAAATAATTTTCTGATGATAAAAATTGTTCAGCCCACGTAAACCTAACATGGAGTTTTCCTCATACGAAGGTATATATATTTTTAATATTTAACAAAAATGGTGGGTATTTCCATAAGCCAGGAATGAAGCCAATTTTTTGTTTATGAAAATTTAATTTTTTCAATTTTCTCGGAAATGGTACAAGATATCATAAATGCTTCAGAGAACTTTTTGTAGAACTTTTTTAAAAGTGCAAACTATTTCCTCAAACATTTTTTTGTATCTGTTGTTTTGAAGAAAAGTGCGAAAATTCGATTTTATGAAAAAAAATTCTCCTGCTCACAAAAATTATTTAGCCCGCATTAAACTCACAAGATATTTTTCTTATGATAGTACAAATTCAACAAAAAATTGGCAAAGAATATAAGTGTGGGTTTTTTGAGAAAATCGACTTTTAACATTTTCAGAAAAACTGCCGCCATTTGGTTAATTTTGAAGATTTTTTTAATTTCCTCCCAGATTTCTAGAGAAGGCGATAAAATCTACCAGAATCTAAAAAGAAATCGTAAATATCTCAATTGGGTCAAAAGTTATACAAGTTTAAAGAAAAAATTGGGGTTTTTTAGAAAAACAAAGCCAAAAATTCAAATACACATAACTCGGTAAACAAATTTTTTTTCACAAATCGCAAAAATACGTATCGCCTATTTTCCTCTAAAAAACAACATATTTTGTCCCCGAGAGATTCTGCAACTTCAAGTGTAGAACCTGCCTGATTTGAAATGGATTCGGTCCGGTACTAACTGCTGCATGCTTTTTTAGGTTATTTTTACAAAACCGAGTGTTGAAAAGTTTGTCTAATTGAGCGCGCAACTCATTATGGTAATATAATTACAACGTACCTTTTGTTTTCATTCTTTAAAGCTGCTTATTTTCCTAAATATTAGATGCATTTTGTTAATCTCATGGATCACACGATACAAACGTACGGAATAACTCACTGATTCCTTATCAGAATTCTTTCGGTACAGTTAGTGAATTACAAAGCACAGTATTTTCCAGGAATCTTCATGGGTTTTATTCCAGATTTCTGAAAAATTAGAATTGCTGTGACATTAACTAACTGTGCCGGATAAAATTTTTTTCTCGTTTCTGAAATTTCAATTACATGTTGTTGAAATTTCAACTGCATGGTTAAAATTTCAACCACTGCATGGTTGAAATTTCAAAAACGGTAATTGTATAAAACTTCAACCACACGTGGTCGAAAATTCAACCAGATATTTCTAACAGTGTAGTCTCATACACCGCGCAGTCAACACATAGAGTATAGACTCATATTGAATGGAGGCGTCGATATTCACATTTTTATTTTCATATATTTATTCAGGATTTAAAGGAATCAGATAATTTGTACATATATAATATCAATTTATTTAAAATCATATGTCACATTATCCGTTAACGCCTCCCTTCTACGTTACGAATCGTCACAAAATCTACCCCCCTTCCCCTGGGAGAGTGATGTAGTTTTTGAATGTTCCCATATAGTGTAAAACCAGGCTTGCTTCAGGGCAGTGAAAATTAAAAACTCTTAAAAAGTCAGCGAATTTCAGTAATTTAAACTTTTTTGTTATCATTTAAATGATTCCCGATTCGAAAGTATGCAAATTAATTAATTCTCGTCCTCATCCACCGTCTAACAGGATGTTAATTGAGGTGGCTGTAAAATAAGTACGAGAATCTCTGGAGTAGCTGGCTACACTATAATTGTAAATAGCTCATAGAAAATAGAAAATACAATGAGCATCATAACCTAGTCATTTTCCAAGAAAGGTGAAACAAACGCGACGTTCTAGCACACTGGTATAAACAGAAGCAGGGGAATGGAGCAGGTTACTGTAAAGCATAGTCAGCCTTACAGACTGGTTTCTGCTTTCCACGTATTTTGGTGTCACTCCAAATAAACCACACCTGCTTTGCAATATCCTTTGAAATCTATACTTCTGGAATCAGGAGAAATTGAATTGAACTAGATGTTCTATCAAGAGAATTCTCTTGAATTGATAGAAGAAGAAAATCACTACAGGGTGTACAGTATTAGAGGCAACAATATATGATCAATCTGAGAAAGAATATATTTTAATCATATATGATTTGGTGTGAAATATAATGAAAGAAAATGGTCCTCTAGGGATTCTATAGCACAAGTTCACAGGTTATCGAATTGGACATGTATCAATGTTGTAACCGGTAATTCACGTAAATGATGCAATACTGTAAGATTAATTGGTTCTTCGACGAAGCTCATTCGTTCGCATATTATGCAATAAACTAATAAGGGACTGAAGATAATAACCATACCAACGAAAGAATTACGACCTTATGTTATAGCTTGTCGTTCTTCGTCCTTTGTTGCACAATGTAATCCAACTGGTCAAGGTAACATACAAGTTATTCCTTCAAAACCCTTTCTTCGTTCATCCTCTTGCCTTCAGCTGAAGATTAATCATTTCTTCATCACCTCCACTTCATAATATCTTTTCCTGGAATCCTTTCAGCTCTCCTTTAAAAATACTTCTCAACTTCTTCACATAATTCGTCTCCACGTTAGTTTGTGCTGTCGAAGAAATGTTTTTAAAAATCGCAATCTTCAATTTAGCTAAATTCGAATCCAAATTATTTCTGGGAATTTGTCTTCATCTTGAGAGGATGCCAGATGGAATATATAAGACATGGAATCTACAATACGCGGTCGCGCCCTATTATTAGCGGTGATTGGGTGTCCACTTGTCTGATTCCTTGTCTGATTTTAACTAAAGGTGCAATAAATATAAGAGAAAGATGATAGTTTATCGGATCCTAAAGATCGATAAAGAAAATAAGAGAGTTTAAAATAAAACGAGAGAGTAGAAAAGAAAATGAGCATGTGCAGACCAGTTCACGTTCCTAAGATGTCGATGACCCGTTCGTTTCTTTATTCTCTTTTTTAATGTATGGCAGGCTTGTCGCATCGGACTCAAGAATCAGACTCGACTTGATACAACTTGTTCTTTTATACATAATCGCTTGTTTGAGATGTGAAGTTGGCCATCCATGTCTGCGGAAGTAGAGCATGGTTTTGAAAAAGTAAAAGTTTCTTTTCTTTATTAATGCCTTTCAAACATCAAAGAGAACTCGCGATTCTAAATAAACAACCAAGACTTAACTGGGCTTTGTTTGTTTCATGCCAGCTTCCGTATATACGTTAGTCTTTGCATTCTGTCTTACGTCATGAGGTTTTATTATGGCCGTGGCGTTGAATCTTACACATTTAAAAAGTAAATCAATTACTTAAATCTTCGTAATTATATTACATAAAATAAATATACTGTAAGGAATAATTCAATTGTATAATGATTAATAAACATAATGGTTACACGTAATTTACGTTATTCTGTCAGTTATTCTGAAATACATTTGTGTTTATAAAATTCATAAATTTTTCTCGGGTAGTTCGCTGACTGAGCATTTTTATTGTTTGCGAATAAAGAATTTTTTGGACTGCAACAGTGTAAAGTGTACGTTCCAGATTGTATGTCAAGAAAATAGTGCCTTGCATTACAATGAAAAAAATTCGTTATTGTAGGTTATGCCCTCTTTATATGTATTACTCTCACGTTACGTGTTGCTCTTGGATATATTAAAGAAGAGGTAACATTGTCATTTATGGAAAATGCGTGTTCCAATTCGCTCGTGTTATAATAGTAATTAATGTGACGAGAAACAAGTTGAGGTTTCGTTGGAAAAGGAAACGCGAGAGTAATTGTTGCAAGCCGTTCTTTGCAAATAATTGGAAAAAATGTAATTAGATTTATTAAATTACTGCGTCACTCGTATGCGATTAACTTACTTCGTCATTCAGTAGATCAGTCATTTACTTCTTTTGTATGAATCTTGCACACAGTTTGCATAAATAAGTTCATTTAGTAATATAAAAAATATAATAACAATAAGCTAAATCAAATGTAAAGATTCATCGCAAGGAAGGGAAGTACATATAGTTACATCGCGTTTACTCCAAATAATTGATGGTTGCATTTCTTACGAGCGAAAAATTAGCGGAAATGATTAGACAATTCCACCTCGTATAAACGTGATTGAAGCAGTTATGTGGCATACTCAAATTGCACTTAAAATTACTTAATTATTCCTGATATAAATGACACGCACGGAAAATGATGTACGGTAAATTCGAGTACCGTACGTAATTCTGGTGTTGATTCTAGGAATTGGATGAATTTCCTGCGAAGGCGTTCTGGGTTGCGGTAATAATTTACGCACGGAGATACATGTTCGCAAATTGTCTTGGGTATGAGGTCTTATACGTAATGTCCAATTAACGAGTTAAGTCGGTGCACCACAGCACAAAATGCATCGTTCCATCCTTTTAAACGCGTTTCATCTGACCGTCAACTCTTTTTCTTAATTTAAATCTTTGAGGGCACAAATAAGTAGAGTTCGAAAACAAAAAATGTCAAATACCTCCTGTCTACCGTTTCTAGCAGATTAGTATTAATAGGGTCATTTGAGAAACAGGTAGGAAAATGCATCTAATTGTTATTGGGTAATTAACTAATCCAGAAAATAATCAGAGGGATTTTTTAGACGTCTTGTTTCTTTGATCATATAGACGTCTAAAGTATCAATTATGTGTACCAGAATAGCAATCTAAATCTGATCAAATCAGGACAAGTTGGGAACTGGAAAACAGATAGCGAATTTCGATAAATCTATGGTCATGTATACAAAGGACAGACAAGATTCATGAATAGGTGGACATATAATGCATACGTATATATCTGCATGAAACGGGAGGTGTCTGAAAATAGAACAGAGATAACTAAGTTAAAATGGAATAGATCAATTTGATCGAAGATAAAATAACATGCCAATGCGATGGTTACCCTTTAAGGTGAACGCTATTGGCACGTCGATGCTGATCACCTTGTCTCACTTCCGGTTTCTTTTTATTCTTTTACAGAGGCTTCAGCGTCAGCGTCTGCGGTCGTCAACACATCTTCAAGCCGGTTTCCGTCCAGGCTATGTGGTAAGTCACCTCTCTTTGATACCACCTTTTATTTTCTCAATTTTTTTCTGACAAGGATCAGATAAAGAAAAATTACAAAAAATTAAATTGCGTCAAGTGTTGAATGAGAAAAATAATGGGGCATTTCAACACCTTCTTGTAAATACTTCGCCTAGGACTCTGCGACTATGTCAGGGATTTTAGCTGTTGATTTTATTTCTAGTAGTAAAAGACTTCAGGATACTCTCTACATTTGTAAAAATAGTTTTATTATCTACTTTTAGAAAACTAATCACTAGAAAAATTCCATAAGTTTTTGCATTGAATTTCGAACATCCTTGCAAGGATGTTTGAAATTCAGTATTGGGTTCTTGCATACAAGAACCCAATGAATAATTTCAGGGCGGCTGGTGGACCAAAAAACCGGGAAATGATTTGCCTGAAGTTCTGAAAGTTTAAACTTTAAATGAACGAAATAAATTTGCCAAATTTTATTTTCTGTCGAAATACTGCTTGCAATACAAATAAAAGAATGCATCATAAGTATCTTTTATAATTGTTTTACTTTCAATGTGATGAACCACAACGTTTGTATTGCTTCTACTTTAAAATGCTACCAATAAAAAATGTCGTTCATTTAAACGTTCAGAACTTCATGCATATCGAGAAATGACAGTAATTTTATTAATTGACCCGGTCCTAACAAAAATTAATTTGGTAAAATTCAGCAATATTTGACTTTTAATTTTGAAATGAACAATTTTAAATGAAGTAATAATTTTTTTAATAATTGTGAAACTTTTAAGTGTTCCAGTATAACAAATGTTTCAATTTGACAACTCTTAATTTTAAAAGTGTTTAGTTTTAAACAAAATTTAAAATCGATCAATTTCGAATGTTTCCGAAATAAAATGATGTATTTTTAAACTTAATTTGAATAGTGGATTGCATAGATTTGTATGATTTTTCGAGGCGCATTGATTGACCTTGTTAACAAACCTTCCAATCTTCCATGATCATTCATTATGATCATCGATCATTTTTTATCTTCTTCATGCTCACAAGTTTGCATTATATTATTCATGATAGAATAGATTTTTCTATTGATCTTATATTAAAAACCTATATTGTTTGGACTCTCGGTTTATGTTTAGAAACTGGGGAGTGAGCAGTCTTTCAGGGTTCGAATCCTCAGAGTTGCGAATTTATAAATTATAGAAATTAAATCGCAAAAATAAAATTTTTCTTTTTACATTAAAGTCTGAAATTTTCAGAAACTGTTCGTGGTAAAGTATGAAACTTGTCCATACATTTCTCATAGAAATAAGATTCAATATTTCATATTTTTTTTCGTATCCGTGAGCTAGCTAAAAGTTCGTGACTTTTTTCCGGACAAACTTTGTACGTCTGGCTAATAGATAATACTGTGCAGTGTGTAAATATGTATCGAAAAATTAAGATTTTTCGCCTGGGTACTGACAGTGATAAATGATCGATAAAAAAAGTACTCTCTAAATTTGAATCAATGACATTTCACTGATTATTAGTGAAAATCCTTACTGATTTTAGTCAGTGATTGCATTGCGAATCATTGGAAATTCTTATTGTTTTTATTCAGTGAACCGCTTCTTACTGATTCAGATTTAGACGGTACTTGAAGATCGATCTTGTTTTATTTTTCGTGATGAGCTTGAACTTCAGAACGTTCAAATGAAATAAATATTTTACTGTTTGCTTTGTAAACTATAAATAGTGCACAAATATTTATTCATTCATATTGCAAACAATAGATTACAAAAAAACGTATAATGCATTATTTTAAATTGTTGTTCGAAAAAGGTTTGTAGATAAAATAGAATTGGGACAAATTATTTCGTTCAATTGAAGGTTCAGAACTTCAGGTACATTTATTGGTGCACCTTACAGTCTCTTAAATTTTAAGGTCATAATATATATTCGCGGAAAATGACCTAGCGTTTTATTATATTTACTTCCACTTTATTTTTTTCATGAGGTTTGCTTCCTTATTATCTTGCACTGTTAAAAACTGGCGGATACGCGTTCCGCGGTTAAAGCATCATTGACATTATAATGACTCGATGGTATAATTTATTCTCTGCTGCCATCGCTCTTCGATGCAATTTTGAACTCGAGGACGACCCGCAAGCGGATTAAATGTTTTTCACGTGGGTCGAAGCTTAATTGGGCTGTCCTACCTGCACTTTCTTATACGCAACTTCTTCCGGGTACCGATTTTTTCCAATCGGGTGAAATCGTCCCCTACCCACGCGTTTTATTATGATATTGCGTGATTTTCTGCCTGATAGAAAAGTTGGCTCGAGTTGGAAGCAGTTAAATATAATAAATAACAGGTGTTTGTTTTGCAAATGCTAGGAGAAAAAACCTCTGCTAGAAGCATTTATAATGAACAATCAGAAATTTGCAAAATTTATTTTTCATAACACCACTGTTGAACCGAAATGAATAGTTATTGTTTGATTGAATATTCATTTTAATCAGTAGCATCTGCTTTTTAACGTGGGCGATAGTGCCACCTATTTGAGAACCCATTAATTGAATAGCGTTTTTTCTGTGTATTTTTGTAATCGCTTAAGTTTGACTCTTTGAGCAATAAGATTCTATTGTTTGGGATTTTTTGAAATTGACTGGTGCTATTTTGATTTGACTATCGCGGGAAACGGCCGTTGGTCCAAGTCCATTGGCTCGTGGAAAATCTCGTAACTGTCTCGATGCTAAAGCTCCGTCGTCGTGGGTCTATTTTTGGCGAAACCTCGTGGACTCGCAGAACACAAGGGTGGGGTAAATACGACCGTCGACCACGGTACCAACGCCCGCGCCATTTATGGGTGCGTCGCGACGCCCTGTCATTGCCAAATTTTACCAGAAAGCGGTTCTTTTGAAGCTTATTTTAAATATTTTGCATTCAGTATTCAGCTTCATGAAGTTTATTACGTCATATTTTATCCGTGGGGATTTTAAAATTAATCTAATAAGACGATCCATGTATTGTGCATCATAAAAGCCTGTTCAATTTTAAAAACTCTTTAAGGTAAATGTTTCGCAGTAATCTTGACAATTAATGAGTTTTCATTAAATGTTTCTTCTAAAATATTTATTAATAATATATTCAAATTATGTGAGTATTGGGACGTAAGGTTTACTGGGACCTTATTGCTTATCAAAATTTATTTACATTTCCAAACGTTTAACCTAAATACTTTTTCGCTTTACTTACAATCATCGGTTTAGCTTAAATTTTTGTATGCGGCCTTTTTCTGTCCTACAATTTTTAAACTAGTAGTTGGACACACATAAAGAATAATATTTATATCTAAAAGCATTTCAATGCTAAATTGAGATCATTACGACATAGTTCCCGATTGCAGTGGAGCAACCTGGGAAGATGGATGCTATGCGTATCTGGAACAACGATTCAAATTGATTCGATGTGCTTCCTTTGGAGGATTCAATTTTACGACCAGGCTATTTCGCACACGCAATATTCCAAAGTTAGCCAGACAGACTTGTCCTATTAAATAACACATCGATGTTAAATACAGCAATTATAATTATTTCTTTCGTATTAAAAAGCTTTTTTAAAAACGCATCATGATTCAGATTCTCTACAAACTCTGCCAAGTTTGACTATAATCTGTGATGAGATACAACAAAAGGCGGGTACAATGAATAACAAAAGATCAACTCAAGACTATCCAAGTACCAAAAAAGGGTTAAAATTAATTTGCAGAGTCAGCGCTCAGGATCTTGGGAAGCAACGCGTAGGTGGGAAGTTCTTTATTTGTGGGTTGCAGGTCTATGATTTTTCAACCTTAATAATTAATTGCATGCCTTTCGACTTGTTAGGCTCAATTACAAGAAAATTGCACGTTCACTGGTGATTTTTTTCCGGCAAAAGCCTCATTGTTAAGCAAGTCGATTACCATAGTGGGTCTTAACCGATTTCTTGTACAATTTATCGGTTAACCTTTCATACCGTTCGCTTAAGTCAGTATTTGTTCCGAGTTGTTAAAGCGAATAAATCACACCGCGATCCACATACAGAATGTTTTATTCAGGCGGAGAGACGAGATGAAATCTCAGGGCAACCATCGATTGACCTCGTTCGCAGATATTTTCGGTCCTTGACACTAAACTAAAGACAGTGAATATCAGCGGGGAAGTTGATCAACTCATGAGCACGTTGCTAATTAGTCCGCCAGCCCTAATTATAGTAGTCAGAATTAATTAATGCGTGTAATCCAATTAACGGGTCAACGTGTCGTCGGGCTGGAAATGATTACACGCTGGGATTCGATTGGATTATTTATAATGATGCTTATGTAGCTTGCGAGTTTACATTTTATACTTACATATGCAGTCACGTGTAATTCATTATACTGATTATGTCACTGAACTTTTGTTACGTATTCTGATATTGGTAATTGTTTTTAGCTAATCGGGAATTCAGTAATTGCAGATACATTCGAACCAGTGCACCACTATTGTAAAATTGCTATTTCAAATAATACTAATGTTGATAAACCATACCAGACATAAGACATTTTTATGTCCAAAGCGAACGATCAATCGTTATTGCTTTTATATTGAAATTGTTCAGTTCTCAGAACTTTCAAGTGCAAAACACGCAATTTTTATCATTTTATTTTGAAATTGTGTACCATTTTGATGGAGTCGAAATTGAAATCATTAGATTTATATAATGCTTTCTATTTTAAATTAATTGTATTTCATTTTTCGGGTTTCTAATTTTAAATGCGAACGCATTAAAAATAAGAATTATTTCACTTTTTATTCCAGTATTGAACAAATGAAATGTATTCCTTGTATTCCGAGATATTTCCAAACATTCTGAAGTATTCTCAAATATGCTGAAGTCATTTTTGGAAATATATTCCGCGTACATGCAAACTGAGAGTGGCCCACCCCTCGGAACAATATATTGTTCCGAGGGGTAAAAAACGTAGGCTAGAAACTTCATCTTGTGAATAAATGCATCATCAAATTCGCTAAACGTCACCCCTTAAAGATTAAGATGCTATAGAGAGATTGGCCATCATTGGGTCGCTTTAGATGGTGGGTATTTTAAATTATTTGAAAACCTAATAGAGCAATTTGTTTTAAATTTTAGTGATCAATAAAATATATGCGAGCACACTACCTCCAAAAGCGTGATCCATCTAAATCAATTAGGAAATGCGAAAAATGGAATGCTTCTGATTAATATTGTTAAGAGTCTCAGCTAGAACGTCTGATGACAACAAATGTTCAAAATTGCATAACTAAGTGAATGAAAATTATTTGTTTATAATTGGCATTTGCTCAATACTCACAAGGAAAGGTCGCGAGATGCGCGTCGCCGATTCGACTGGGGCTTTACATGGTGAAAGTACGTCAAAATCTAGTTCTAGTAGGTGCTTATTTTTTCTTTAGAACCTATGGGCCTTAGTTTCCGAGGTTTGAGTATTTGCGCTCGAGTGCTCGTCTCGCCACAAAAGGGAAGTCATATAATTTCTATAGGGTTTTTCCTTTCTTGGACAAGTTGTTAAACACTATAGTTCGGCTGATAGTGACTATTTTGTAAGTGAATCATGAAAATCATGTCACAGGCAATTTTATGTTTTGTTTAGGTATATGAACCCTCAAAAATATTTTTAAGATGGGAAGCTTCCGCATGTTATTAACAACAACAAATTATGTTTTACGGTAAAATTATGCATGATACAGAAAAATGATAATAATGAGTTAAATAATAATTAAAACAGGGTTAAAATTTAGTGTTGAATGAGTAAAGTTTATGGTTAAAATGGGTTTCTAATATTTCCATAATTCAGTTTGTTACATGGTTTTGAATTTTGAGACCCGACATTTTTGAAAACACCATATCTCCCAAATCACTGATTAAATTTTAATGATTTTTTCAGGTGTAGTGCAACATTTATAGAAATTTCATATGCAATACAAAAACAAAACAAAAATCAAAAAGGGTTGCAGAAAAATAAAGATAAATTTTTTGATTTCATTTTTTCCTCAAAAGCGCACCTTTAATTTTTTTAAATATATAATATTTTGGGCAGCTTAAGCCTTAAGCCCAAGACAAACCCTTCAGGTTGAAAAACGAGTCTCAGGAGCATATTAACCCTTAAAGCGCCCACGGGGTATGTGAAGACCCCACTTTTTTTCTTTTTTTTTTTGCGCGATTATACTAAAGTCACCTTTTTTAATTTGGGTTCTGTGGTGTCCTTTAGCGTTAGTTGAACATCTCTTCTTTCGATCGGCACAGTTGGCAAGTGGCTGCGTAGATTAGTTCAGCTTCTGCATACGTGTGAAGCAGTCGCCGTCTCGTTGGGGGTCGTCCACGACCCCACCTTTTTTCAAAGCTGCACTATAATACTTTTTGATGTGTAAACATCTTAGACCTCGATATGGGTAGTCGCGCCTGATTCGAATGAAACCACGACTGCATAGTGTAACGCTACATGTAACGCAGGCTTGTCACGCACACGTTGTGTCTTATGGCACAGACCGGAGGCTCGCTTTTCTTCACCCACAGACAGGAGCTCTTCAGTCTCTCTTTGCCCATCTCTCTCTCTCTCCTTTTCCATCTCTCTCTCTCTCTCTCTCTCTCTCTCCTTCTCCATCTCTCCTTCTCCACCCCCTCTCTCTCACGCATTTTGAATTCATATTAAATTCTGTAGAGTTCAATTTAGTGTACGATAAAATATAACGGAAAAGAAAATTGAAATCCGGCATGTTTTGCCGGACTAGAATACTTGATCTTATATTATCTTAAAATCGTGGAAAATTATTGTTTTCTGGATATAAGTGATAGAATTTAATTATCTTCTTCAGGAAATATAATTAGCCTAATTCTAAATGTAGATGCGTAATATAAATGCCACACAATGTATTCTTTCAGAGAACTCATATCGGTCCGCACCGGTATTTTATAAACAAAGCTTGACTAAGCAGGCAAAGGAGAAAATGCGTTTTAGGAAAGGGGCCGTACGTAAATTACGTAACGGATAATCGCCCCTCTCCCCCCCTCCCCATGTAACGAACCGTAACAAAATGTTTCTACCCCCCTATTGCTGTACGTAATTTATGGTTTCCAGAAATAATAAGATATGGGACTTGAAACTAGTGGAAATTAGTTGTATTTAAGATAATGCGTGCTGTGCAGGGAGAAAACTTCATTTTCAAAATTCTATGATTTTTCTTCGACCAATTTTTTTTCTTTAACCATTAACATTCAAATCCCATTAACATGCATATACAAATCAAAAATTTTGAAATTTATTTCTTTTAAACAAAAAAAGTGACTTTTCTACGATAAGAGATGACTTCTTAAGAAAATACTTAATTTTTCTACAAAATAATTAAATTCTCTACAAAACAATTGACTTTTCAAAGAAATAGTTGAATTTTCAACCTTAAAAGAAAATTCGTAACAAAAAGTTTAATAGTTGATAGTTCAACCTAGAAGGATGAAATGTAATTGAAAAAAAATTAATTTCAAAATCAAAAAGACGAATGTTCAACAAATAAAAAGATTTCTCAGTGATGAAAGAAAAAAAAGTTTACCTGAATTGTTGATCCTGAAAACCAAAAGACGAATTTTCTGTACAAACATTGAATTTTCAACAAGTAAAATAGGAATTTTCAGAAAGAAAATTAATTTTCAACAAAATAGTTAAATTTTTAACCAAAGAGGTAAAGCTTCATTAAAAACAAATTCAACAGAATAGTTCAACTTTTACCCACGCAGTTAAATTTTCAATTATAATAAATCAGTTCTCAACTAAATAGTCAAACTTTAACCAAAGAGACGAATTTTCAAATAAAAATATGAATCTTCAACGAAATAATTATTTTTTAACAAAGTGGTTCAAAAAAAATTTTCAAACAAAAAACTGTTTAAATAAGGAGTGAATTTTCTACGAAGGTATTTGAATTTTCAACCCAAAAAGACGATTTTTCGATAATAACAGTTAAATTTTCATGCAAAAAGGATGCCTTTTTAAAACAATTATTTAATTTTTAATCAAACAGTTGCATTTTCATCGAAGAAAGATCAATTTTCTACTAAAGCAGATGAATTTTTAAATCAGAAAGACAAATATTCAAAAATATAGTTGAATTTTCATCGAAAAAATATTTAAATTAATTTTTCTACACAAAATGTGAATTTTTCTCAAAAGATAAATTTTCTACGAAATAGTTGAATTTTCAACCAAACAGTTGCATTCTTATCAAAAAAAGATTAATTTTCTGCTCAGATAGATGAATTTTTTAATAAAAAATATACATTTTCCAAAAAATAGTTGGATTTTTATCCAAAAAAACATTTAAATTTATTTTTCAACACCAAAATATGAATTTCTGTTAAAAAGTAAATTTTCTACGAAATAGTGGAATTTTCAAGCAAAAAGATTAATTGATGAACAAAACTGTTGCATTTTCAAACAAATAATAAAATTTACAACTAAAAAGACTATTTTCAGGAAGAAGCAACGGCAAAAAAAGAAATATAAATACAAAGCAAATAAATTACTAAGAAGAATGTTATATCAGGATTACCGCAAAACTTAATTTTAAAAATTCTCTAATTTTTCCCTAACCACTTTTTCATTTTCCCTGACCATTAATATTCAAAAACCAGAATATTACATTTGTAACATTTTGAACCTAGAATCTTTTATAAGCGGAATAAAATAATTTTAAATAAAAGTTGAAAATTTTCAAATCTATTCGGTTTGACAGTTATTTAAAGTTATTTAAATCTCGGACTTTTGTAAGATTTTTTTCCAAATCCCTGACTTTTTCCTGAATTAAAAAAAATTGTTGTTGGCTAGGTTCCTTTTTTCACTCACCAGTTTTCTTTGGTGCGTAAAGTTGAATTCATATTAAATTTCTGTACAATTTCTGCGAGATACTTATTTAATTTGTGAATTTCCGAAAGTTACATACATGAATGAAGCCGGCCCCGCCCCGCCCCCTTCAGTAACAAATCGTAACAAAATCTTTTGACCCCTCCCTCCCCCTTAAGCTGTTACGTAATTTAAGTACGGTCCCAAATAAAATAGTTTGAAGAATGAATCAATGAATTTTTTAAGTGTTGAAAATTATATCATTTTTGAACAATTTTAACTTAAAAACAGTACAATTTAGTGATTATAAGTTGTTTCTTGAAAATCTTAAATGAAAAATGTCATTTACAAATGAAAACTTAAAAAAATGAAACAATGAAAACTTTAAAATAATGAATATATTAATTATAATATTTTTGAAAATTAAAAAAAGATTTGGAATTTTCAATCGGATGCATACATTTAATTAATTACGTAAGGCATTCAAATTGAAATAGTTCAATTTTTAACGTAAAAATCTATAAATTATTCAATTATAAACAGATTCAGAATCGTCTTATAAAATCAATTTTATTATAATTCTATTGTTAAGAGTCGTACTACAGTTCAATTTTAAAAATAAATACTTAATTTATATTTACAGTTTATCAACTTAACATTTTTCTTGTTTTCTTTTTTTTTTGTCGAAGTTAACCCGTACCACCGAGCCTCTGAAATTAACATAGGGTTTTAAAAGGGAAAAGCTTGATTTAGAAGGAAATGGGGAAAAGAGCTACTTGTTATAAAATTTTTGTGAATTGTTATTATGCTTAGAAAGTGACCCCAAAAAATGCAAAATAGCAGTTCTCTATTAAATTCATACTAAAACCGGTGTCCTTCGGATTTTCTTTACAAGAATTATTTTTAATTAATAAGGGACGAGTTTCCAAGTATTTTGTAAATAAGTTTTTATTATTCAAACAATAATTATTTGTTCATTCAAATCCGGGCAAATATGCCGGATATGTCAATAGAGAGAAAATCTACAGTTTATTATTATTAAAGTAGGGTTATTGTTACATTGTTAGATTAGGATTATTATCCTATTGGAAAATAACTGTCCAGAACCTTTTGCACGACATTATATATAAGAGAAAATAAATTTTTATACTCCCACATGTGCGTGCGTTATTATTTGCTTTATGTACGATTTCAATTTCAGTCAACGTTTACCGACGATGTTTACACATAAATCTGTCTTGGGTCATAGTTTAGGACGCACGCGATTTATTATATATTTATATTGATAATTTATATGCTTATAAACTATAATTAAATAAATACACTATTAACGCGACTAACATTTGCATGAAAAATTTGGTTGCAGAAACTTAAGAACTGAATGGAAAGATTGCTTGAGAATTTTTTCAAAATTTCAAACACAAAATTAAAACCAGTAATAAGGAAGTGAATTCAGGCAGCGACTTTTTTTTGAAAATTTAAAAGTAATTATCAGCTCATTCGAGACAGTAGCACAGACGTTTATACTATTATTACGCATATTTTGTGAGTTTTTCATATGTTGAAACATATCAATACAAATATTACAAAATATTATCTTTAGAATTATCTCAGGGCGTCTACTCAAATTCTATAAAAAAATTTTCTGACATTCCCAGTTTTTTCCAGGTATCTATAGATTTTTTCAAGGTATAATTTTCCTGAATAAGGATCCACTCAAGTATTAAGTATCGTAATTTTTATAGCAATTGTAATCCTACATCCCTTTAAAGTATTACATAATACCTAAAAAAAGCCCTATCGTTAAGCATATCTGTGGATGGTTAAATTGTAATTACTTGAGTTTATTAAAAGTTTTATTAGTTTTAGTTTAGTTTTATCAAAATTTTTATATATAAAATCAAATAATGATGTTCCTTAATTTAATTTAATAATAACTACTAAAAAAATCCAACTTTTAACGAAAAATGTCTTTGACATATTACATATTTTTTTAAATAATTTTTTAAAAATTATTTTCATAGTAACTTGAAATTTAAAGCATTGTGAACTTATCACTTACGGCTTACGGGGTGACTGCTGGACCGAAAACCAAGAAATCACCAGGAATTTTTTGAAACCGGGAAAAACCGAAAAATGACAGTGAATTTATTTTTTCACAGGGAATTTTACAAATTCTTAGAATAACCATTTATGAAATTACTTGGAATATCGCAAATACCATATCACATGATATAATTCAATTTAAAAAAAGTTCGATTTCAACTTTTTTTGAATATTAAGTTCAGTTGTTGTTAACTGTTTCAATTACTGCATCATTCAGTTTATAACGCTTAATTCTAAAATCTTTTACTTTACAATTTTTCCATTTTGTGTCTTCATTTTTAAACGGAAATTTTTAATTGAAAGTATTTAAAAATTCAGTTTTGAAGGCTTTAAGAATAAAAAATTAAAAGCGTTAGAAATTTAAAATTGTTTATAAAAATGTTTTAAGTTGATCAACTTATAAATATAAATTAATTAATGATTCTTTAAATTGAACTGTAGCTCGAGTGTTAAAAATTGTACAATAATTATTTTACAATACGATTCTAAGTCTGTTCGAAATTAAAAAATTTGCAAATTTTAACGTTGAAAATTAAACTTCTTTTAAACGAAAGCCATAACAATTAGACAAATTGAAATGTCTGATTGAAACTTCATAAATTATTTTCAATGTGAAAACTTAAAATTAATATACTCATAATCACATACTTTTATTCAATTTAGAATCCTATCCAAATATTGTCTCAGTCTAAAATATTCAATTTTCAACCCATTCAGTTGGACAGTTTTCAATCACAAAAATTGCAAAAGGAGAAATTATAAATGAAATATTCAAAACTAAAGAATTTTGAACTGAATTGTTTGTAACAGGAAGCCTTGAATGGTAAAAATTTAAACTTTTAACGTTACAATTTGTATTCTAATGTTAAATAACAATTCAAAATTATCAAATTGAAACGACCAAAATCAATATAAATAAATAAATTTTGTTATTTAGTTTTTTTCCCAATTGCAAGAGGAACTTTTTTTGTTTAAAATTGGTATCAAGTGGAAGAATGGGAAGTATTGTATTTTTAACATTTTTATCGAGCTTGAAATGAGGAAATTTTAATTTTTGTTAAATTGGCAGTAAATTTTATATTTTTAAGGTTTTTATTGAGTTAGAAGGGATAATTAAAAAATGCAGTTTTATTGAGTATGAGGGGATGAAATTTGGATTTTCAATTTATTCTGGATTAAAAGAGGGACATTTTATTATTTTTATGATTCTTAAAGAACTGGGAGGAAATTTGTGTTTTCAAGTTTTTCTAAATAGGAAGAGACTTTTTGGTTTTGAACGTTTTTATTGAGTTAGGAGAGGGACATGTTTCATTTTTCAACATTTTAATTAATGAGAATTGAAATGGAGGATTAGTTTTAATTTAGAGCATTTAAAACGATAGCGTGGATTGATATTTTTTAACCAGAAATCTTTGAACTGTTCAATTTATAAAAGTGTAAAAAATTAAGTTTTGCAGTTTTTTATTGATAATTTCCGAATTAAAATTTGTGTAAGCTTCAATGCATACTACATTAGTTACAAACATTTTTGTACTACAAACGCGTATAATTGAAACTTTTGGCGGGAAATCACAGGCCACGAATCGGATGCAGTCGGTCTGCTGGCCTGGTCGTCGCGTACTCGGCTATAGACGGAACAGCTCGGAAACTTTCGGGCATTTTTAGTATAGTCTTTTAGAATTCTCGCAAATCCCGGTTGCAGATATTACTAGCAGCTCTCATTTCAATACGCATTCATATTTAAGAATACTAGAATTTCGTACATTTCTTATAACTTATGTTACCTAAAATATTTAGTATTGAAAATATTTTTTA